>JAFBMS010000181.1:0-56012 GCA_019788955.1 Albula glossodonta
CAAAAGCAATTGAGGGAGAGGAAAAGTTTCTTAATTAGATGTATGGATACAAAAGGTCCCACTGCTGGGGATATTTGCCAGATAGCTGAAATTCTCCCAAACAGGAGTTTTCTTCACTAAATATAAGTCACTCTTCCTGAACTTAACTCATAGACCAAAACACATGGCAGCCCAAACATTGTGTTAGAAGTTTTCTTTTTGGACCGGCCCTTATACCAATTACAAGTGCCCCCACACTACCTCCTTACCACTCTGAAGTCCAAACTGAGTTTGACGCACCGCATGTTATATACCCTGTAGCTGATTGGCCACAGGTGGTCCTGATCACAAAGGCTCAGCCTATTAACCAAATGCTGTGGCTCCACCCACCAGCCTCAGCTCTAAAACCAGAGATGGACTTCTGGAAATGATGGATTTCCATGCAGCAGTCAAAAACACCTCAGACACCACACACACACACACACACACACACACACACACACACACACACACTCATACACAAACACATCGTAAACACATGCATTTTGACAAAACCAACACTCCATGCACCCATACACAAACACATGCATGCACACACACACACACACACACACACACACACACACACCGCATGCACATACACACACATACACACACACACACACACTCATACACAAACACATTGTAAACACATGCATTTTGACACACAAAACACCATGCACCCATACACAAAACACATGCATGCACACACACACACCACACACACACAACACACCGCATGCACATACACACACATACACACACAAACACACACACACACCACATGCACATACACACACATATTTATTACATTCTTCTCCACACAGTGAGATCTGGATAACATTATTGGGGTTGGGCTGCAGGTTCAGAAAGGCTGCTTATCTCCTATCAGTCAAGCAGCCAGCACTGGTGCTGAAGATCTGAAATGAAATTCAATCCCAGCATTCCTCACAAGCCTCAGAGAGAGAGACAAGCAGTGAGAGAGACAGACATACATACAGACAGAGAGAAAGAAAGGTATGCATAGATATACATTTTTCTGCGACAGGAGCTGGATGTGTATGGCATAGAAAAGTATCAGGTGTTCACACACACATTCTCCAAGCAAAAAGTTTAAATATGAGGAATTTTTAACCTTATTTTAGGCAAAATCCAAACCGTGAAGAAAGCCTGAGAAAAAAGGCAGATGCAGTGTAAACATATGCTTTGAAAAATACATTAAAGATAACAGAGAAGTAGAAGAAGCAGCACCCTAATTTCTCCTGTAAAATTCATGAGCAGTGCTCCGTTTGCATGTTGCTCCAGTGTTGTGCTGTAATAAGAGCCAGCTTTTAAGAACTTTAAAGCAAAGCATTTTGCATTAAAAGAACGCCATCTCCGCTGTTCAACTTACAACTGCTTGGCTTTCTTCTTCTATTGTATACAATTACACTGCCGTGTTTCTTAAAGGCTGTCCAGATGGCCACCTTCCAGATTAAGAAATTACATTAAAAACACATTCTTGTATTTTTTTTATGCTGTCGTTCTGAACCACGTCCCCTTTGAGAGAGCAATTCCACTTCTGAGAGCAGCATCGGCACACGGTGCTCTCAGCACATGCTCCTTATTAGGGTGTGTGTGTTTTTAACCTCGGCAATAAGAGCTTCGGCTTCCACCAGCAATAATGAAAGCGGGGTCTTCGTTTAGATCCAATTTTTTAATTTTCCAAACTTCAATTTCAAACTGCTCTCCCTCCGCCCGAAAATTTGCAAATAAAACGATTCATTTTCAGCTCTGCTAATTCGTACAGTGGTGCAAAATGCAGAGATAAGCACTGACGGCATATTAATCAATGCAGGCAAGAAAAACTTTTCATGTTGTTCCGCCACATTAGGATTGATATCAGCTGCGATTTTCCACAAACCTCGGGCTTTTGATTCCTTCGCACCTGAATGCTTTTTTCAAATTATGAAAACTGCACGCTTCTTCATCATGTTTATTAGATTTGCTGTGTCTGGTATTTTTGGCAGTTTTTGAGTCTCTCTGTCATTAAAAGATAACTGTAAAAAAAAACAGATACACAGTATCTTGGGATTTCTGTTCACTTTACTGTTTAACTGGGAAATAAAATGAAGATGCTCTTTGATGGGTTGGCTAATTACCAATTAGCCTTAACTTTAATTAATGTTTGCAACTGATTAATTTACTTTGGTTTGCCAACATTTATTTGAAAACATTTATTTTTTATATTGCTGCAAACCTCGACAAAAAATTGTGACGTCTGAAAATAAGAAGACTTCATACATTTATAAAAATGTGTTTCGGCTGAACCGCCTTTATGAATCGGCACAGCCTGCACTGTCTCCCTTGTCTTAGCCTGATGTAACACATTGCAAGTGGAGATGAAGAACAAGCAAGCTGAGCAAGCGAAACTCCAAAAGGGCCAAACAAGATCGACCCCAGAGTTTTAACTTCTGTCTCCCCCCCTCTCACTGGGTCTCCATCTTGAATCATCCCAAACTGAGTTTAGCTTCAGTCTACCTCTCCTGCTAATGATTGGCAGTACGACTTAGGACAACAGCTGTACTGTTCTATACAGACGATATTACATACATTTTTGTAATTCAATGCACATTTTTAATGAACCTTCAGACGACATGAATGCGTTTGGAAGGAGTTTATTATGATTTAGCATGTTGTATATTGGTACGGACATTGATCTTGGGCTTGGAGTCCAGGGGGGCAGTGTCATGCCTCACTATTTTTTAGGATGAAGTGAACCCCCCCCCCCCCCCCCCCCGAAACAAGAAGGGGGAAAAAAAAACAGAAGAAAGGAAGTAGACTAGAAGGGGAGATGGGGAGGGGGAGGGATGCCAGAAACAGAGAGTGTGATGGCAGAGAAAGTACATGGAAAAATTAATACCTGTGTATACAACCGGATTGGACGGATACTGGTGTTTGATTGAAGGGTTGTCCGAAGGTTGCCTCTCCCGAAATTTGTTATTAACAAACACCAATTAATTCTACTGCCAAACTCCCAATGCTGTACAAGCAATGAAAAAAAGGGGTACATCTGTAAATTGGGGACTGAAAGTGGAGGACAGGGGTATTGTGGGTAGATTTATTCAAGGCCCCAGTCATTAAGATCAAAGTGACAGATGCAGAAACCTTCAAAAACACCCAGGTTCTGAGCACTTTTGTAATCGTGCCAAACATTTTAACAGTTTTGGAAATTATCTTTTTTTTTTCTTCTTTCCATGTTGTGAGTAGAAATAAATGAGCCAGTGAGAAGTTTATCCTTTCATGTTTCTTTTGATATTTTAATTGGCTTTATTATGCACTCTGCGCATGTATATCATTTCAAACTGCTGGATTGTGCCGCAAATAATTATGAATATGAAGCCAAATAGATTGACATTCACTCCATCTTATGAAATTGGAACGTGCCTAGCTGAATTATTACATGTACAGAGTAAAAACTGGCATCTGTCTACTCTAAGAAAGAGCAAGAGTGAGCCTTCTGCTCCAGCAGTAAATTATTATTTAGCCTTAAATTGACAAAGAATATAAACATTCAACATTTCTATATGTTTTTCTTGTCTTGTTTTACAAGAAAATTTTTCAATCTAGAACTAGAACAGTCGCCATTTTAAGACTTTCTAGAGTGTTCTATAGCCCTTTTCAAAAGGTGGGATGGAAGTTCAAAAGCAACCAGATGGCTGAATAATTTATAGTACAAAAACATATGCAAATCAGCTTAAATAAATGTTCCAGCGTTGGGTTTCCTGTCTTCTGTCACAACCCGGGCCATCTGTCACTTTGCACTCCGGGTTTCACTCGGTTCGGGGAGTCCATGAAATTCCTTTCTCTGACTTGTTCTTCCTTTCTCTCTCTCCTTTTCACCCTGCCCTGTTTCCGCCTCTCGGAGACCAGTCTTCCTCAGGTCCAGGTGGCAGGCCAAGCTCCCATAATGCCGTGCGACTGTGCTAAGGCCAATCATGGGTGGACTCATGGATGAAGGCAAGAGCACGATCAAACCACTCTCTTATCGGGATTTAATTTTTATTTTTTATTATATTATTGCTTATTTATATTATGTCTTCATTTATTCTGTTTTATTATTTTAGTTATAATTTTTATAATTTAATTATAAAAATTATTATTTTTATTGCTGAGTTGACCGGATTCTCATCCAACACATTTCATTGTACCGTGAAGCTTATGTAAACCTTCATAAGACAAATAAACCTGAGACTTGAAACTTGATGCACTTTGACGTCCAGGCCAAAGGGCAGTGAAAGTGTGGTGCAGTGGAGGTCTTTCCCTGGTAGTTAGATCCATTGACGCAGCTTCACACATTACTACCTCCCCTCAGCCTCAGAGATTCTCTCCTCACTTCATCTCTAACATGGTCTAAGTGCTCTGTGGCTTTTCGCCACTAAGTGCTATTGTGAGCAACAAATCGATTAAACTGCGGATGGATGGGTTGATTATTTTGACTTTATCAAGTATACCTTACTGGGGTCTGTTTGCTGCACAGAATGGTTAAGGGTAGGTCAGGCACTTTGCTAAAAACAAAGTCAGTTCATTCTTTCTTTATGCCACTACAAAGGGCTGTGACTCACCTGACAGACTCATAACTGTGACATAATAACTGTGCGGCTGGGAGTTTTTCACTCTGGTGTGGCCAAACTCCACCCAGCCAATGGGAGTGCACATTTCTAGCTAACCAATGGCCAATCACAATCTTGTGTTGGTGTCAATCCACTTGAACATGAAAATTCAGAGCTGTGAGATGCTGTGGCAGTGCTTTAGTAAATAAGGTTCAAACTTAAATGTTAATCCTCCGTCCTCCAATGAAACTGATAGCATTGTCTTCTCTACTGCTGTGGAAAATTCTTTTTACAGCAAACTGAATGCAACAGGACAGGCTTGACTGATCAAACCACTTTTGCATCCCGTCGGCGGGCAGTCGAGAACAACAAGATTCAAAATGAAAGTTTTCAGACAAAGGAGTTTGAGTGGGGTTGGAAGCAGCAGCTGCGTAATGAGAACTGCAGAGCCGTGCAACAGCAGGCTTGGAGAAATCTTGTGAAATCCCCACGTTAGCGCAGTGCAAAGTTATCTTCATTAACTGATGTTAGCACTGCACTGCATGGCCGCTGCTTCTGTGGGAAGATCAATGTAGATGGACAACAGGAAGTGCAAGTCGGAAAGGGGAGGGGCAAAGAGTCTTAGGAAGGGGGTTGCAGACTACACCGGACAACCTTTCATCAGAAAATACTATCATCAAGCAGATTATAGGAAGCCTTTAAAATGGAACTAGCAAAGAAGACTAACCAAAGGAATAGCTTCATGCCATAATATGGAATATATGCAGGAAGGTAGCCTACTGTACATCAACATGACACCATTTTAGAAAAAAATCAGAACGTTCTGGAAATGGCTTGATATCAGACTACAGAACTGGACTCCAGGGCCTTTAATGACTCTGTCCTGAAGCCCTCCCAGAGTTGCCTCAGCTCTAGAAGCGTTAATCTCTGAGGAAGTGTCACACGTTTACCTGTGTCTGCCATTACCTCCTTACTTACCTGTGTCTATTTACCTCCTTACTTACCTGTGTCTGCATTCACCTCCTTACTTACCTGTGTCTGCATTCACCTCCTTACCTGTATCTGCATTTACCTCCTTACTTACCTGTGTCTGCATTCACCTCCTTACCTGTATCTGCATTTACCTCCTTACTTACTTGTGTCTGCATTTACCCTCCTTACTTACCTGTGTCTGCATTTACCTCCTTACTTACCTGTGTCTGTATTTACCTCCTTACTTACCTGTATCTGCATTTACCTCCTTACTTACTTGTGTCTGCATTTACCTCCTTACTTACCAGTGTCTGTATTTACCTCCTTACTTACTTGTGTCTGCATTTACCTGCTTACATGCCTGTGTCTACATTTGCAACAGAAGCAGCAGCACCAGAGAATTTTCCAGCATTGAATGGCCACTTCTACATGCAAGTCCCTTAAAACGTAGTAACTAGGTAGTAGTGATAGTAGTAACGAGGTAAGTAGGGACATGGATAGTAAATGAGCAATAGTTTATTAACAAAGGAAATCCCTGATATTTGACCGCACAATTCCACAGCTGGCAATGTAGTTTGTCTGGTAAGCGAGGCTAGTGATTTAGCCTCTGGAGTACATGCTAAACTGCACTACAACCTTGCTGCAGCTGAAACACATTGACTATGTCACCTAAAGAGATTTACTGAGGATGGCCAGCCAAATCAATGCTCACAACTGACTGTCTAGGTTCATTTCAGTACTTAAACAGCCTGTAAAAATGTAGATATGGCCAACTTCCTTTTGTGTCTCCCTTCTTGTGTATTTAATTTGAAGCCTCACTAGATATTTGTGATCCCTCATATAGCTTGGGAGATGTTAGATGTAGCTTGAGAAACCCTGGACTGAAATAAACTCATAGTCTGTGTCTGTCATTTCATATAAGATAAATAGCTTTGTTCAGTGCAATGAGACAAAAATTATGTTCTATAATGAATGCATCTTTAAACTTTTTTCCCGCTTCTAAATTGTCTTTGTACAGTTTTATTGCACCATGGATGTCGGTTTAACTGTGTGTGTAGATGTCACTTAATTTCTTGTGATACTTGTGACTGTATTATTCATATCAGAGGGGTATGTGAAGTATAAGAAGCCTGTAAGAGTAATCTGTCTCCAGGATTGTTACAGTCACAATAAAATAATTCATATTCACTTGACAAAAGCCACTTCAACAAAGAGCAGAACAACACAAATGCATTATCGGGTGCTGTACCTGCTCTGAGGGTGTTCGGAGAGACGAGGCCATCTCTTTACAGCGTTTGACAACTGCAGGACGGTATTTGTGAATCACCGCTGAGCTTTGGTGGCTAAATTAATTACGGGGCTTACAACAATCTCTAAGCATTCGTTCCAGCAGTTAAAGGAGGGTAACGTAAGGAATGTGAAAGCAGAGCTTACCCGTGTTACATCCGGAAAGTCGAGACAGCCTGATGAAAGAGCAGCCTTTGACAGCTCCTGCAATATTTACAGACACTTGTATACGGAGCGCTTTGTAAATACTTCCCCATGAAGGGGGGGATGCAGCCTAACTTAGGCGGTTGTCAGACATAGACACTTTCCTCTCCAAATCTTTTTTTTTCCCTTTCAACTCCACCTCCCCCCCTTCCCCATCCCCACAACCTCCCTCCCCCACCTCCATTTTTCCCCCCAGAAACATACAAAAGACTACACAAGCATTAGCACAAAAGACGCATTTCTACAGCGTTTGCTTAAAGGGATTTGGTTGGGTTTCAGTAATAAGTCTCATAGTACAACACCGATAAACCCATAAGATTTAAATATCAAATCACCACTTGATTCTGCATAATAGAAGGGCTTAAACGCGCAGCAGAGCCTGCCCGCAGCGTATAATCACTTAATGCGCCAAAAAAAACGGCCGGCGGAAGCTCGGCATCCGGATTTTTAAAACCGTGGGTGTAAGGGGCTAAGGTGTGTTTATTCTCTGTCCCCCATCTCTCCCCCTTCCTCTCCTCTCCATCCCTCCCTCTCTCATTGTCTCTCTCTCCCTTTCACTCATTCTGCTTCCCTCTCTCTCATTCACTCACTCTCTCTCTGTCTTATTCCTTCTCTCTTGCTTTCTCGCTTGTTTGGTTTGGGGGTGGGTGGGAGAGTATTGTTGATATTGGTGTTGATGTTTGCTGGTCTTAATAAAAGGGTCTATCGAAGGTTTCTCTCTCTCCCTCCCTCCCCCCCCTCTCTCTTCTCTCTCCCTTCCCCCTCTCTCTCACTCTCTCCCCCCTCACTCTCTCCCTCTTTCTCTCTCTCCCTTCTCCCCTCTCTCTCACTCTCTCCCCCTCTCTCTCTTTCACTCTCTCTCTCTCTCTCTTCTCCGCACATGATCTTGTCAGTACAGGTTTCCTCTGTGCTGCAGTCAGTTCTAGGGGCCAGATTAAGTCTGGCTTGTTCTAAGTATTGGAGGCTCTTTGACAAATAAAGCTCTAACTAGATAGCAATCAGAGAGGCCCGGCTCCAAAGGCAGCCGGTTGCCTGGCAGCTCTTTGTAATCTGTTCCGCTTGTTTCTCGTTTGCTTCTCTTTAATCTGACTTCACATAATCCTGAAAGCTTTTTTTTTCTGATCAAGTAAGCGCTTAATTGCAACTAATGAATTCCGTCCAGGATTTGGGTAAACACAACTATCAAACAAGATCATGCTGATTTTTCAACAGCCATGAGATTGGGGGAAAGGAATGACGACAGAGGAAAAAGCAAAGAAAAACATGAAAGTGTTTTCATACACAGGCACATGTACACACACACAGGAGCACACACATACATACACACTTTTAAAAATTCATTATTTATCATCACATTTTTTGGCAAGCTATATTCTCCCTCATTTTTATTTCTTGCAAACAGCACCTTCCTCCATGAAGAATTACTGTAATCTGGCCTTACATGTAGAGGTTGAGGTCATGACTTATGGACACAAATGCTAAACTGAACCCCTCAAAGCCAGCGGTGGCCACAGCTGACCCTGAGGAGCACAAAAGTGCCTTATATTCAACCACCATTTAGGTTTAAAGAAACCAGCTTAATCAGAAACCTGCGTTATCAGCTGTGCCAATTGATTGATTAAGAGCTGAGGTGTAGTGGTCACCGGCACAACCCCCAGAGCTGGGGGATGCCACTTCTGATCTATGCCTTCAGGCGGGGCATATAGCAAAGCTACATCCTCATGGTACAGGTGACCTACGGCTGGGAGTTTAGTCCAAGGCCTGCTCGTATGGGCAGTATGGAGGTCCAAAAATGACAGGTCAACACCTGCCTCACCTGGGTTATACAGTGGCTAAATCATTTGTTTTTAATGATGGAGGTGGGAATGTGAACACACCTGTTTCATTCACAATTATTGGCTACATGCTGATAATAACCTCATTCTATAGTACGTAATCATTCTACAACAATAGCTATCTAGCAGCCGATTACATAGTGTACACTTTTACACAGTCCCTGTTTACACTGACAGACGTTTTACCGAATGAACTCAGGTGAAGTAGCTCTCTCAAGGGTACGACTGGTTCTTTATTTGCTCCCCAGGGGGAACCATGAAAGGTTGTTTTTAAGGTACTGATACCTCTGAAGTGGTACGTGAGGATCTTTACTCTGAGGGTTCTGCAAGGAACCCGCTAGAGATATCATCATCAAAGAAGAACCTTTAAGGGTTTCCATAGTTATGGCGCCAGACGGAACCTTTTTTGTCTGAGAGGCTACATTTAAATGTAACCTAAAACCTCCAATTTACAAATCAGAATCATTCTAAACACTGCTCATCACTGCTGCCCCCCATACATTTAATCTGGTATTGTGTTACTGATGTAGCCCTTTTGGTAAAAAAATACTCCTGTTTTCATTATAGGACTCTTAACTAATCCGTAGCCTCTTCTAAACACACGGCAGAGCTAGCAAATCTCTGAGCAGAAAAAAAAAACAACCACCACCCACCCTCCTCCCCAAAAACTCATTTATTTTCTGTTTGCGCCACTGATTGCAACACTTAGGCAAATCATAAATACTGAATTATAATAAAAAATGTCAAGAGCAAGCAGTGGTGTTAATCTGTCACTCTATATTTCCAGCTGTGAGCCCACTGAGACTTCATCCATAAAGATAGGACAGATTTTACCCAAAACTCAAGCCGTACGGACAGCGAAGGGTGTCATGACTAAACACCTAAGATGGCCTCTTTAGCCGTATGTAAAAATGTATGTGTCAGTCTGAGATACAGCCTGTAGACCAGTAATGGGATGAGAAAAGAAAAAAAAAAACGGGAAATGTCTGTTGGTTATTCCAAACGGAGAGATTGGTCTATGTCTACTGAGCCAGAACCTGGCCGCTACTTCAGAAGGAGAGATAGCTGGCAGTGAATATGAGCTAAAATAATTATCAGAGATGGACATATTTCTTTTTGAACAAACAGGAAGTGTCCTGTGAGGAGCTGTGATTGGCGGGTCTTAAAGCAAAACCCCGATGATTAAACGAGAGCGTTCTGATCCGCCAAACGACTGGGCCTTGGCCCAAAATAAGGATCCAAATATGCTGAATGATCCGCTTTTTATCTGTGTGTGTGTGTGTGTGTGCGTGTGCGTGTTTTGTTCTGTTTTTTAAAAACATTTCTCTTTTCTTTCTTTCTGGTTCAGAATCGGCGGTTGTGCGACATACCTGATGTGTCCTGTTCTGTTCTACTCTCTACAGACTCTGAGCCAGTAGCTTCACAGGTTATACTCATAAGTCGTAGAGATGAAATATTAGTTATACTGATGTGAACTTTATCAAAAACCAGGTAATAAAATGATGCCATAAATGCTGTACTCTGAATCTTTGATGTCCTAATTATAATTATAAATATTATAACTGTAGGAGGGAATGGAGTCAGCTTGTGTAGTTATGGTGTCACACCTGTGAGTGTGGGGCCCTGAGCTGTGGCTTCAGTACAGTGATGTAATAATGAATACATACACAGTACTTACACTGTACCAACCGTAGTGTGAACCAAGGGTAACCAAACCCAAACCCGGGTTCTGCAGAGCTATCGCATATCCAGCCACCTTTTGGACCCCACCCCTCCAATAAATTAGATGGAGTAGGTTAACAGAGTAATCAGCTAAAGGTCCTAATTGAATAATTAAGAACAGAGGAATTGCCAAATCTAACACACCCTGTAGCACTCTGGTGACAGCGCTGGCCTCCCCCTTGTCTAAGTCCAAACAGGAATTAAGGCTACCTCATAAGCAGTTTGAACCCGAGTTTAAACATTTGCTTGCAGTTCACCACACTGTCCCCGTGAGGGGCAGCGGAATCGTGCCGGCGATTATTCCGTTCTGAAAGTGGTGGCGATGACGACGTCTCCCGGGCAACAGCCAAACGCGGCCTTCGGTGCATGCTGAGCAAAATCTGCTTTTAATCGTTCAGCCCACATCAGATAAAAGAGAACCCAAAAGTAAATTTACATTCCTCCAAAGTGCGCCATCGCTCAGAGCTCTGACTCTCATCTGCACCGATTAAGGCAGTCTTTTAAATTAGCTTTATAACACTAACAAAGCTCTTATTGCCACTAAAGACTGTAAATGGGAGAAGCCATGATGAATAGTTAATTATTAGCCAGGGGGGAATGTGCCTTTCTCTGTGTGCTTTCTTAAATAAGGTGCTAGGTTCACCGTCTCAACGGCAGATAAAAAAGTATACGTTTGAATAAAACAGCGAGCAAAACCAATGAAGACAAGATTTAATTTAAGAGTTAATAAACACTTAAAGCAATAAAAAGTTCGCTCCAGAGTTATTCACCGGTTTAGGATTGCTTTGGCATTATTTGCCGATCGGGAGTCTGAGGTCATTGGTCTTCATACCTTGTGTGTTTAAGGTGGTTTAATGTGGTGTAAATGAGCATGCACAACGGGTATCGTGCTAACGCACATTAATTACACTTTGCTATAAACATTTTAAGTC
Source organism: Albula glossodonta (assembly GCA_019788955.1). Lineage (NCBI taxonomy): Eukaryota > Metazoa > Chordata > Actinopteri > Albuliformes > Albulidae > Albula > Albula glossodonta. The sequence continues at coordinate 11,563 of JAFBMS010000181.1, forward strand.
AATAAAAGAAACCTATGCTGTTACTAATCCTCAGTTTGCAACTCCTAATGTATGCATTTGTGTGTGTTTGTGTGTGTGTTTCTGTGTGAGTGTTTGTGTGAGTGTTTGTGTGTGTGCGTTTGTGTGTGAGCGTTTGCGTGCGTGCATTTGTGTGTGAGTGTTTGTGTGTATAAACTTCCCACGACTGCATATTAAATATTCTTATATTCCATTTTCCTGCACAGAATGCAGTGCTAGGTCCTTAATCCTGCTGTCTTGTCACTCTCATTTTGTTATGCATATTCAGCAACGCTTAAGATTGGATAAAGCAAAAAAAAAGATTAATGTCTGGGTTATAATCATTTGTAATCAGTTTATTAATCTATATATATATATATATGATTTGCTCTTGTGTTAGTAAACATTAGTAAATGAAGCTGTGTGTGGTTGAGACGGGCTAATATTGGTAATCACTATAGCCGGACTCCCTGATGCCAGGGACAGGTCACAGCACACCTGGAGGACTGATCTGAGCGCTGGATCAGTGACCGATTCTGCTTACAAATTCGAAGTGACAGTGTAATTTACTAATATTCACCAGCACATCAGCTAATCATGTACTGTGTTAAATACACAGATTACTAATGATCACAAACTACTTATTAGTATGTTATATACTGTACATTCTTGTCAATTGCATAATGTCACAACAGTCTTGTATTAGCAGTTACCAGGAGTTGACTGTAGGCAGAGGTAAAATTGAATATTGTTGGACAAATGTGGGACGGTGACCGTGAGTGTTGTACCCACGGCACGGAAACGGACAATAAGCAGGCAGCCCCATGAGTCCCTCTCCCCGGTGAGGAGACAGCTAGCTGTGACACTCACTGAAAAACTTCACTGAGTTTCCCCTTATTCACCCGCCTGTTAAGTGTCCGCTGTAATTTGGGTCTGCTCCACATTGGGGGGGTCCCCCGGGGGTGAGCCAGGATGGGGCTGGGATTGGTGGAGCAGGGGGGGGGGGGGGGGGGGGGGCGTGATGGGACTGTGGGTAAATGAAATGGCTGATGCTGAAGGAAGTTGTCAGGTGCTCCCCCAGGTGTCCCTTCCTGGATGCCTCCACCTTAGCGTGGCCGTGGTCGGTGTCTGTCTCCCCGGAGCGGCCGCTTTCCGGTCGGCCCCGGTCCGGATGAGGCTGTCTCCTCCAATCGCGGCAGAGCTGGGAACAGATAATAGCCTTTGGACTGGGGCGACGGTAGTACACTCTCCCTCCTCCCCCCCAAACTCCCACTGTCTCTCTTTAGCTCAGCTCATTCAGCCGTTCACTCTGCCCCAAGCTTTGAACAATTCCATTCCAAGCAAAAACGTAACCATAAGTAATGAACTCATTATGTAGCCAATAGCTACTTTTGTATATGACAATAACTGCTGACCTGCCACTACTATTAATATCAGTTATGAAATATATCATTGCTTCCAGTAGTTCTACAACAAATGTTATTTATTCTTATTGATAATATTATTATTTTTAAGTTCTACTATTAGTCAAAAAATATAATAATAAAAATAATACAAATGCCACTACCACAACTACTACTACTGCTACTACTATTAATAATAATAATAATAATAATAATAATACAGTATGCAAATCAATAATATGCAGCAAAATGTTGCTTTTTGAAGTGTGGTTCTTTTTTGTGAAATTATGTACAATGCTAAAGGAAGTCTGTGGGTGAAGAGAGACAGAAAGGAGGAGAGGAAAAAAAAAGGTACACTTGTCACCTTAGGGTATTCTGTGCAGCAGCCAGCTCATGTCCCTCCTCTCTAAGGGGTCCAAGTTCTCTCAAAAAAATAAAAAAATAAACAAACCCCCGCATTCATAATCACTGTGTTCCCATTAGGCTGTGTAATCCACTGAGCTCAACTTCACTCAGTCTGTTGGTACCAGCCTTATGCAAATGCAGCTAAAGCACAACAACACATCCAAACCTGAGCTAGCTCCACTATTTACTGCCATCTTACAGCAGCCAAACCTGAGCTAGCTCCACTTCTTACTGCCATTTTACAGCAGCCAAACCTGAGCTAGCTCCACTATTTACTGCCATCTTACAGCAGCCAAACCTGAGCTAGCTCCACTTCTTACTGCCATTTTACAGCAGCCAAACCTGAGCTAGCTCCACTATTTACTGCCATCTTACAGCAGCCAAACCTGAGCTAGCTCCACTTCTTACTGCCATCCTACAGCAGCCAAACCTGAGCTAGCTCCACTATTTACTGCCATCTTACAGCAGCCAAACCTGAGCTAGCTCCACTATTTACTGCCATCTTACAGCAGCCAAACCTGAGCTAGCTCCACTTCTTACTGCCATCTTACAGCAGCCAAACCTGAGCTAGCTCCACTTCTCACTGCCATCTTACAGCAGCCAAACCTGAGCTAGCTCCACTACTCACTGCCACCTTACAGCAGCCAAACCTGAGCTAGCTCCACTTCTTACTGCCATCTTACAGCAGCCAAACCTGAGCTAGCTCCACTATTTACTGCCATCTTACAGCAGCCAAACCTGAGCTAGCTCCACTTCTTACTGCCATTTTACAGCAGCCAAACCTGAGCTAGCTCCACTACTCACTGCCATCTTACAGCAGCCAAACCTGAGCTAGCTACACTTCTTACTGCCATCTTACAGCAGCCAAACCTGAGCTAGCTCCGCTATTTACTGCCATCTTACAGCAGCCAAACCTGAGCTAGCTCCGCTACTTACTGCCATCTTACAGCAGCCAAACCTGAGCTAGCTCCACTTCTTACTGCCATCTTACAGCAGCCAAACCTGAGCTAGCTCCACTTCTTACTGCCATCTTACAGCAGCCAAACCTGAGCTAGCTCCACTTCTTACTGCCATCTTACAGCAGCCAAACCTGAGCTAGCTCCACTTCTTACTGCCATCTTACAGCAGCCAAACCTGAGCTAGCTCCACTTCTTACTGCCATCTTACAGCAGCCAAACCTGAGCTAGCTCCACTATTTACTGCCATTTTACAGCAGCCAAACCTGAGCTAGCTCCACTATTTACTGCCATTTTACAGCAGCCAAACCTGAGCTAGCTCCACTACTCACTGCCACCTTACAGCAGCCAAACCTGAGCTAGCTCCACTTCTTACTGCCATCTTACAGCAGCCAAACCTGAGCTAGCTCCACTTCTTACTGCCATCTTACAGCAGCCAAACCTGAGCTAGCTCCACTTCTTACTGCCATTTTACAGCAGCCAAACCTGAGCTAGCTCCACTTCTTACTGCCATTTTACAGCAGCCAAACCTGAGCTAGCTCCACTTCTTACTGCCATTTTACAGCAGCCAAACCTGAGCTAGCTCCACTATTTACTGCCATCTTACAGCAGCCAAGCCTGAGCTAGCTCCACTTCTTACTGCCATCTTACAGCAGCCAAACCTGAGCTAGCTCCACTTCTTACTGCCATCTTACAGCAGCCAAACCTGAGCTAGCTCCACTTCTTACTGCCATCTTACAGCAGCCAAACCTGAGCTAGCTCCACTATTTACTGCCATCTTACAGCAGCCAAACCTGAGCTAGCTCCACTACTTACTGCCATCTTACAGCAGCCAAACCTGAGCTAGCTCCACTATTTACTGCCATCTTACAGCAGCCAAACCTGAGCTAGCTCCACTTCTTACTGCCATCTACAGCAGCCAAACCTGAGCTAGCTCCACTTCTTACTGCCATCTTACAGCAGCCAAACCTGAGCTAGCTCCACTTCTTACTGCCATCTTACAGCAGCCAAACCTGAGCTAGCTCCACTATTTACTGCCATCTTACAGCAGCCAAACCTGAGCTAGCTCCACTATTTACTGCCATCTTACAGCAGCCAAACCTGAGCTAGCTCCACTACTTACTGCCATCTTACAGCAGCCAAACCTGAGCTAGCTCCACTATTTACTGCCATCTTACAGCAGCCAAACCTGAGCTAGCTCCACTTCTTACTGCCATTTTACAGCAGCCAAACCTGAGCTAGCTCCACTTCTCACTGCCATCTTACAGCAGCCAAACCTGAGCTAGCTCCACTTCTTACTGCCATTTTACAGCAGCCAAACCTGAGCTAGCTCCACTTCTTACTGCCATCTTACAGCAGCCAAACCTGAGCTAGCTCCACTACTCACTGCCATCTTACAGCAGCCAAACCTGAGCTAGCTCCACTATTTACTGCCATCTTACAGCAGCCAAACCTGAGCTAGCTCCACTTCTTACTGCCATCTTACAGCAGCCAAACCTGAGCTAGCTCCACTATTTACTGCCATCTTACAGCAGCCAAACCTGAGCTAGCTCCACTATTTACTGCCATCTTACAGCAGCCAAACCTGAGCTAGCTCCACTACTCACTGCCATCTTACAGCAGCCAAACCTGAGCTAGCTCCACTTCTTACTGCCATCTTACAGCAGCCAAACCTGAGCTAGTTCCACTTCTTACTGCCATCTTACAGCAGCCAAACCTGAGCTAGCTCCACTTCTTACTGCCATTTTACAGCAGCCAAACCTGAGCTAGCTCCACTTCTTACTGCCATCTTACAGCAGCCAAACCTGAGCTAGCTCCACTATTTACTGCCATCTTACAGCAGCCAAACCTGAGCTAGCTCCACTATTTACTGCCATCTTACAGCAGCCAAACCTGAGCTAGCTCCACTTCTTACTGCCATCTTACAGCAGCCAAACCTGAGCTAGCTCCGCTATTTACTGCCATCTTACAGCAGCCAAACCTGAGCTAGCTCCACTTCTTACTGCCATCTTACAGCAGCCAAACCTGAGCTAGCTCCGCTATTTACTGCCATCTTACAGCAGCCAAACCTGAGCTAGCTCCACTATTTACTGCCATTTTACAGCAGCCAAACCTGAGCTAGCTCCACTATTTACTGCCATCTTACAGCAGCCAAACCTGAGCTAGCTCCACTTCTTACTGCCATTTTACAGCAGCCAAACCTGAGCTAGCTCCACTTCTTACTGCCATCTTACAGCAGCCAAACCTGAGCTAGCTCCACTTCTTACTGCCATCTTACAGCAGCCAAACCTGAGCTAGCTCCACTTCTTACTGCCATCTTACAGCAGCCAAACCTGAGCTAGCTCCACTACTTACTGCCATCTTACAGCAGCCAAACCTGAGCTAGCTCCACTATTTACTGCCATTTTACAGCAGCCAAACCTGAGCTAGCTCCGCTATTTACTGCCATCTTACAGCAGCCAAACCTGAGCTAGCTCCACTTCTTACTGCCATCTTACAGCAGCCAAACCTGAGCTAGCTCCGCTATTTACTGCCATCTTACAGCAGCCAAACCTGAGCTAGCTCCACTATTTACTGCCATTTTACAGCAGCCAAACCTGAGCTAGCTCCACTATTTACTGCCATCTTACAGCAGCCAAACCTGAGCTAGCTCCACTATTTACTGCCATTTTACAGCAGCCAAACCTGAGCTAGCTCCGCTATTTACTGCCATCTTACAGCAGCCAAACCTGAGCTAGCTCCACTTCTTACTGCCATCTTACAGCAGCCAAACCTGAGCTAGCTCCGCTATTTACTGCCATCTTACAGCAGCCAAACCTGAGCTAGCTCCACTATTTACTGCCATTTTACAGCAGCCAAACCTGAGCTAGCTCCACTATTTACTGCCATCTTACAGCAGCCAAACCTGAGCTAGCTCCACTTCTTACTGCCATTTTACAGCAGCCAAACCTGAGCTAGCTCCACTTCTTACTGCCATCTTACAGCAGCCAAACCTGAGCTAGCTCCACTTCTTACTGCCATCTTACAGCAGCCAAACCTGAGCTAGCTCCACTTCTTACTGCCATCTTACAGCAGCCAAACCTGAGCTAGCTCCACTACTTACTGCCATCTTACAGCAGCCAAACCTGAGCTAGCTCCACTATTTACTGCCATCTTACAGCAGCCAAACCTGAGCTAGCTCCACTATTTACTGCCATTTTACAGCAGCCAAACCTGAGCTAGCTCCACTTCTTACTGCCATCTTACAGCAGCCAAACCTGAGCTAGCTCCACTATTTACTGCCATCTTACAGCAGCCAAGCCTGAGCTAGCTCCACTATTTACTGCCATTTTACAGCAGCCAAACCTGAGCTAGCTCCACTATTTACTGCCATTTTACAGCAGCCAAACCTGAGCTAGCTCCACTTCTTACTGCCATCTTACAGCAGCCAAACCTGAGCTAGCTCCACTATTTACTGCCATTTTACAGCAGCCAAACCTGAGCTAGCTCCACTATTTACTGCCATTTTACAGCAGCCAAACCTGAGCTAGCTCCACTATTTACTGCCATCTTACAGCAGCCAAACCTGAGCTAGCTCCACTATTTACTGCCATCTTACAGCAGCCAAACCTGAGCTAGCTCCACTATTTACTGCCATCTTACAGCAGCCAAACCTGAGCTAGCTCCACTATTTACTGCCATTTTACAGCAGCCAAACCTGAGCTAGCTCCACTATTTACTGCCATCTTACAGCAGCCAAACCTGAGCTAGCTCCACTTCTTACTGCCATTTTACAGCAGCCAAACCTGAGCTAGCTCCACTACTCACTGCCATCTTACAGCAGCCAAACCTGAGCTAGCTCCACTATTTACTGCCATCTTACAGCAGCCAAACCTGAGCTAGCTCCACTATTTACTGCCATCTTACAGCAGCCAAACCTGAGCTAGCTCCACTATTTACTGCCATCTTACAGCAGCCAAACCTGAGCTAGCTCCACTTCTTACTGCCATCTTACAGCAGCCAAACCTGAGCTAGCTCCACTATTTACTGCCATCTTACAGCAGCCAAACCTGAGCTAGCTCCACTATTTACTGCCATCTTACAGCAGCCAAACCTAAGCTAGCTCCACTTCTTAGTGCCATTTTACAGCAGCCAAACCTGAGCTAGCTCCACTTCTTACTGCCATTTTACAGCAGCCAAACCTGAGCTAGCTCCACTTCTTACTGCCATCTTACAGCAGCCAAACCTGAGCTAGCTCCACTATTTACTGCCATTTTACAGCAGCCAAGCCTGAGCTAGCTCCACTATTTACTGCCATCTTACAGCAGCCAAACCTGAGCTAGCTCCACTATTTACTGCCATCTTACAGCAGCCAAACCTGAGCTAGCTCCACTACTTACTGCCATCTTACAGCAGCCAAACCTGAGCTAGCTCCACTATTTACTGCCATCTTACAGCAGCCAAACCTGAGCTAGCTCCACTTCTCACTGCCATCTTACAGCAGCCAAACCTGAGCTAGCTCCACTTCTTACTGCCATTTTACAGCAGCCAAACCTGAGCTAGCTCCACTATTTACTGCCATCTTACAGCAGCCAAACCTGAGCTAGCTCCACTTCTTACTGCCATCTTACAGCAGCCAAACCTGAGCTAGCTCCACTATTTACTGCCATCTTACAGCAGCCAAACCTGAGCTAGCTCCACTATTTACTGCCATTTTACAGCAGCCAAACCTGAGCTAGCTCCACTTCTTACTGCCATTTTACAGCAGCCAAACCTGAGCTAGCTCCACTATTTACTGCCATTTTACAGCAGCCAAACCTGAGCTAGCTCCACTATTTACTGCCATTTTACAGCAGCCAAACCTGAGCTAGCTCCACTATTTACTGCCATTTTACAGCAGCCAAACCTGAGCTAGCTCCACTTCTTACTGCCATCTTACAGCAGCCAAACCTGAGCTAGCTCCACTTCTTACTGCCATTTTACAGCAGCCAAACCTGAGCTAGCTCCACTATTTACTGCCATCTTACAGCAGCCAAACCTGAGCTAGCTCCACTTCTTACTGCCATCTTACAGCAGCCAAACCTGAGCTAGCTCCACTTCTTACTGCCATTTTACAGCAGCCAAACCTGAGCTAGCTCCACTATTTACTGCCATCTTACAGCAGCCAAGCCTGAGCTAGCTCCACTATTTACTGCCATCTTACAGCAGCCAAACCTGAGCTAGCTCCACTTCTTACTGCCATTTTACAGCAGCCAAACCTGAGCTAGCTCCGCTATTTACTGCCATCTTACAGCAGCCAAACCTGAGCTAGCTCCACTTCTTACTGCCATCTTACAGCAGCCAAACCTGAGCTAGCTCCACTTCTTACTGCCATCTTACAGCAGCCAAACCTGAGCTAGCTCCACTTCTTACTGCCATTTTACAGCAGCCAAACCTGAGCTAGCTCCACTATTTACTGCCATCTTACAGCAGCCAAACCTGAGCTAGCTCCACTTCTTACTGCCATCTTACAGCAGCCAAACCTGAGCTAGCTCCACTATTTACTGCCATCTTACAGCAGCCAAACCTGAGCTAGCTCCACTATTTACTGCCATTTTACAGCAGCCAAACCTGAGCTAGCTCCACTTCTTACTGCCATTTTACAGCAGCCAAACCTGAGCTAGCTCCACTATTTACTGCCATTTTACAGCAGCCAAACCTGAGCTAGCTCCACTATTTACTGCCATCTTACAGCAGCCAAACCTGAGCTAGCTCCACTTCTTACTGCCATTTTACAGCAGCCAAACCTGAGCTAGCTCCGCTATTTACTGCCATCTTACAGCAGCCAAACCTGAGCTAGCTCCACTACTCACTGCCACCTTACAGCAGCCAAACCTGAGCTAGCTCCACTTCTTACTGCCATCTTACAGCAGCCAAACCTGAGCTAGCTCCACTATTTACTGCCATTTTACAGCAGCCAAGCCTGAGCTAGCTCCACTACTCACTGCCACCTTACAGCAGCCAAACATGAGCTAGTGCCTCCATTCACCACACTCTTACAGCAGGGTCGCACAAGGCCTGTCTCATTGGTTACAGTGGGCTGGATTCAATCAATCACAGTTAGTGTTTTTAAGGGCATATGCATTTCAACCTAAATGAATATTAGCCTGTCATTGGTCTGTTAAAGGTTACGCAGCTCAATGAAAGTAGACTTCAGTCCCATGCAGTCTCGAGTGTAGAGCTTTAGAAAGCACTCTGGCAGCTAATGGAGAGAGTGTGGAAGTGAAAACCAGAGAGACTCTTTCTTTGAATAAATAGATAAAGTAAAACGTGGAACTGGATCACTCTGATATGTGGCTTGGGCACAAGCTGCAAAAGCCCTGGCCTCAAACCCCCCCCCCCCCCCCCCCCCCCTTTCTCCCCCACTCCCCTGTTTACCACCGTCACCTGTTGTTGTTCTCTGCTGCCTCGTGTTTGTCTGTGTGTGTGTGTGTGTGTGTGTGTGTGTGAGTGTGTTTTTGTGTGTCTCTGAATGAGTGTGAGTGTATGTGTGTGTGAGTGTCTCTGTGTATGTGTGTGAGTGAGTCAGTATGTGTCTGTGTGTATATAACTGTATGTGTGTGAGTGAGTCAGTATATGTGTGTATGTGTGTGTGTGTGTGTGAGTGTGTTTCTGTGTGTGTCTGAATGAGTGTGAGTGTATGTGTGTGTGAGTGTCTCTGTGTATGTGTGTGAGTGAGTCAGTATGTGTCTGTGTGTATATAACTGTATGTGTGTGAGTGAGTCAGTATATGTGTGTGTGTGTGTGTGTGTGTGTGTGTGTGTGTGAGTGAGTGTCTGTGTGTGTGTGTGTGTGTGTGTGAGTGAGTGAGTGAGTCAGTATGTGTGTGTGTGTGTGTATGAGTCTGTGTGGGCGTGATTTGTTTTGGCATCTTTGAAAGGTTCTCTTAATGAGTGTGAAACAATGGCCATTCATCCACAGGGAGCCCTTGATGTGCTACAGTTCAAATGTTAATCACCCAGGCTACTCTGGCAAATTGATAGTGCCCCATTGAGGCCCTGTTCCGCAAATACGTCTGCACTCCACAAAAGCCAGGCCTGTGAATCTCCTTTTATTTCCCCCTCTTTCAGCCGACCTGAGAGCCGTACAAGAGCCGGGGGAACGGGGTCTGCGTGGAGAGGGGAGCTGTTTACTAGGCCTGGGTCAAATAACGATCTGAAATACTTTAACCCATCACACAGCCCAGCTAAAGCTCCTTTAGAATAATCAACACTTCAGACAAACATCTTTCACCAGTCTACTGAGCAAGAGTTTTATTGTGTGATCACACACATTTTTAGTAGCAGCAAGATGAGGTGACACTTCGCAAAATGTTTAGGGAAATTAATTTGTTTGCAGTTTATTTCATGCTATAAAAAACAATAAGCCATAACAAACACACTTCACAGCATAAATGAAAAGAGAACAATGCAAAACAGTAAAACAAGACATCAGCCAAACTACAGTAATAATTTACAAGATAAGCTTACAGGTTTTAAAATGCCCTAAATCTTTCATATAATAATAAATACTGCCTTCATAAAACAGATATAAACATAAATAAGAGACAGAATAAGACTTTGTACCTGAATTAAATACACTCATTGTAAAATCATATATTGGCTGAACTGAAGGGGTGATTCTTCTGTGAAAATTCACTGGCCTGTCAAAGTGTTAAAAAAAAAGTTTGAAATATCGAAATTTGACCCAGGTCTGGCTTTCGCCCGTTTCCACAGTCCACGGGTTTGTTCTCTTTCCTCTACTCTCCTCTCCTTTCCTCCTCTCCCCTCTCCTCCCCTCTCCTGCCCTCCTCTCCTCTCCTCCTCCTCCAGACAGAGTCACAAAGGCTGTGTGCTGTGGTGCGATTCGGTGGCCGCCATGGTCAAAGGGGTTCACTGTGGCCTCAGCTTCGTTACCCTGGAGTCAGTGCCCCATCCGTTCCCCCGTTCCATCATCATGTCACATCCTTACCCAGCGCCCGCCCCACCGAACAACAGCCGCTTGTTTGGACTCCCACCCCGGCTCGCTCTGGGGCACCCCTTTCAAGCCTCTCACTTATTTATTTATTTATGGGAGGGAAAAACAGGGGAAAACATGCAGAATAGCTGGAGCGAGTATCAAACTCCGGCATCGTAACTTCGACCTTTAATCCCAAAAAGCTGTTATCCAATTATCTGTTTCATTTCTTGATATTTTTACCCAAAATATATAAGATTTCAACTCTGATATCCTTTTGATGCATTCATTTTGTTAAGAGAACTGACAGAATACAATATGAAAAAAAAACTGAAGAAAATACGTTTACTGATGTAAAAATGGTGTACTTTAGTTGTATACATTAAACCACAGGCATTTGGCAAATAAATAGTGTTCTATAACAGAGTGGAAAGGATGGGCTTGGATATCTTAACAGTTTGACAAGTTAGCGCTAACTTATTTATACACTGAAGGACGTATTTTTGAGTCCCAGCTCCTGGGAGTTGTAGAAAGTGAAAAATAAAAAAAAAACTGGTGCTGGACATAAGTGCCTTGTTGTTTTATTTTCACTTTGTATCTGAAGAGGAGTTACCATGGGAAGTCGTCTCAGTAAACCCCAAAGCTTCTCCAACACAGCCCCTTTCAAGCTTTCAGTAAGCTGCAGAAATCTTTCAGTTATCAGGTGTTCAAGCTTCAGAATCATAACTGCATGGGATTTTGGCTCAAAAGTCCCTGTCTTGTGAAGTTTTCCTGTTCTGCTGAAGTGGTAGGTAAAAAAATACAAACACTTCTCCCTCTGCCAGCGTGTATTTATTTATTTATTTATTAAAATTTGTCCCCGGTATGAATATTGCTATTTAGATATATTGTTATTTTTAAGATAAAAAAGTATATTTTTTATAGTTTTGCTATGACTCAAACTTTTTTTCAAAAACTTCCCCAAGAAAATGCAAACACTGACACCCACCTTCTTCAAACCATAGATGTGTTATCCCGTACACTGAGGAAGCAAGCTTGCTGAAAACGGAACAAATCTTTAATTGGCTCATAAAATAGCAAAACACACAGATGGCTCAGTAAATCCCAGCAGCGAGCCAGGGAAAGGGCTGCGGGAGGATCGAGCAGGAGCACCAAATCAGCGGAGCAGCGGCTGGACCACAGCAACATGCTGAGGATACCCAAGTGCCCCCAACCAGGGCTGATATTAACAACACGGGACCTGACTGCCACCCTGTCAAAAGTCAGTCACTTAAGCTGTGAATGGTACAAAGAAAACATGCAAAAACACTCAAAACCTCACAAAAACAATTTTAGACATTACATTTTGTTTGTCTTTAAAGGAAACTTTTTCTCTGTAAAGAAAAAACAAAAACTTTTTTTCAAGATATTTCAGGGAAGGATACTTATGCTTTAGGTTTCAGCTTTAATTCGGCACTTTTTGTTAAGATATTGTATTTTTCCTTTGGTAGTAGCTATGTGTCTGGAATATTCACTACCAGTGTTGCATTTAAAATACAATCTTTCAGTCTCTTCCCAAAGTGATGCTGCATTTCTCATATCAAACCCGCAAGCTTTTTTTTGTGCCATAGTAAATTATGAATTCCTTTCGATCGCTTGTACTTTTCTTAAAAAGTCTCTTTTTTCTTTCAGGTGTGTATGTGGAGAGGAAACCCCAGAGACCCACCTCTGTATGCCTGTATCCCGATCACATGGCCCGTGAGGGCTTGAGTGAGTCAATCACAGATCAAAACTTGGGGAGGGAAACGCTGAGACCTGCCCGATCTCAGGAGTGGAAAAGTTCCAGGGCTTGACAGAAGTTAAGGGGTGTTGAGAAGAGTAACAATTTTAGAACTTTTAGTTTCATTTCAAGAGCACTTTCTAGAGTTCTAGAATGATATTAGAATGTGTTAGAATTCAGAAAGTTAGAATTGTAATAGGAAGAAACAAACTGGTGAGATTCTGGAATAATTCTTCATCTCACTCTCACGCAAAAGAAATCAAAAAGCCATTGCCTTTATTTATTATTATACTTTATTTAATATTATAACACTCTTTGGTCCTGACTGATGTGCATGTTGTGATTCTCGCTGTGAGCTCCTGTCTTGTATGCAAGTCAAAATTTTTATCAAATCTCAACGTATCTGAGTATTTGTGGTTGGATTACTTCCTCTAAGCCATTGGTTCCTGTGGAACTTCCTTCAGCGGTGAGGGTACAGAGCCCATCGCTGGTGACTCTGACAGTGATGAAACTGGTGCTTAATGTGAGCCGACAGCCAGCACATGTAGAATCACTGCTATCTCAAGGTGCCAGACATGCTGTCATCTTTTTAATCATGACATTAATTTCAGCACCGATACGAGGGAAAAAGTGCCCCATTATCTTCATGCTAATGCAGGGGGAATGGGAGGACACTTACATTCTTTTGAAAGACACCTGCAAGCCGCCATGACGCCAAAGAAAGCTCCCATTGACATTAGCAAAGACGCAGCCTGTCTAATTTGTGATAAACGAGTATAACAGCTTATAAATGTTCTATCTGGGACAGGGAAGCTTCTGACTATGCATGAATGCAAATGTGTTCTACAAGGTTGTGCGTATTCACAATCACGCCTTTATGTACACATCTTAATTTACTTATTTGCCTTGCAGATGCTCTTATCCAGAGCGATTTATACTGTGTACGTCTTTTAGCACTGAATCCCCTTATACAGCAGCTTATTTACTCAAGCACTTCAGGTTAACTGCCTTTCTTAAGCGTAAAATTGCTGTGCTCCACCTGGGAATCAAACCTGCAACCTTGGATGTACAAACCCAGTGACCCCAGAAGCCTACACTGCCCTTAGTATTTGTATATATATATATATATATATATATATGAGCTCCTTGTTTTAACAAACTGCCAGTTATACTAAATACTAAATTATTTTAAATCCTACAATTCCAACTACAATTCCAACTGCCCCCACCTGTCATAGTTTCCTCCAAGTATATCTTCCAGTCTCAATTTCTCTCTGTTCTGGCCACCCAGTGCTGAAATGCACGTCCCACTGATGTCAGGTCAATTGTTTGACAATCTTCTGACGCAGTCTGAAAACTCACCTCCTCAGACTGATCCTGTCCCATTTGAGGTCGCTCATCTATGGTTTTCAGTTTCTGGTATGTTTTTTATTGAATATACTGGCGGTACTTATGAGTTGTATTGTGACTTAGCCTAGCATAGCCAAGTTTCAGTTGTGTTTGCTAGCCTATAAATGTGGCTGGCTAAGGTCGGCACTATTACTCATGTAATCAGGTGGATAGAATTATGTACTGTATGTTCTTTCTCATTTTAAGTCACTCTGTTTATGAGACTTAATCATCAGCTATGACGTGGCCGTTTATTAGCTGTCACCAGCAGCTCTGTAGGGTGAGGGTCAAAAGGGGAGGCAGGGGTAGGGGGAGAGAGAGTTTAACACTGAAGAAACCAGGTTTTCCTTCCCTGCCATTTTCTATACCAAATGAGGTTATATAGGGAAAAAAGTTACATAACCATTTGAACTGAATTCAGGTTTTGGTCCGTGCTGTTTGCTTTTGCCTTTAAACACTGAAGTTTCAGTTAGATGCCTGTGGCCAGGCGTCGCCTCACACACTGGCCAGCCTATTGGAGGGCATGGGGAGTGACTCATTTGGTGCGCACGGTCTGTCAGTTCAGTGTACATTTGTGTTCCGATCTTCAGCTTCTCCTAAGACCCACCCTCACTGTGATTGGGTAGAAAATATCATTCAGTTACCACAGCAACTACTGCTTGTTCTTCTATTACTGCTGCTTCTGGTATCACTATTGCTAGTACTATTTCCTTGGCTTCTACTATTACGACTACTGCCTCTGCTGCGGGTACTACAGCTACTGCTGTCGCTTTGAATGCTACTTATACAACTACTACTACTGCTACCGCTAATACTACTGCTACTACTACCACCACTGCTATTACTACCGCTATTACTACTACCACCTCTGCTATTACTACTACTAATACTACCGCTATTACTACTGCTATTACTACTACCACCTCTGCTATTACTACTGCTATTACTACTACCACCTCTGCTATTACTACTGCTATTACTACTACCACCTCTGCTATTACTCCTGCTATTACTACTACTATTACTACTACTACCACCACTGCTATTACTGCTACTAATACTACCGCTATTACTACTGCTATTACTACTACTAATACTACTGCTATTACTACTACTACCACCACTGCTATTACTACTGCTATTACTACTACTACCACCACTGCTATTACTACTGCTATTACTACCGCTATTACTACTGCTATTACTACTACTACCACCACTGCTATTACTACTGCTATTACTACCGCTATTACTACTGCTATTACTACTAGTACTGCTACTACTGTTACTACTACCACCACTGCTATTACTACCGCTATTACTACTAGTAATACTACTGCTATTACCACCGCTATTACTACTAGTAATACTACTGCTATTACCACCGCTATTACTACTGCTATTACTACTACTACTGCCATTACTACTACCACCACTGCTATTACTACCGCTATTACTACTGCTATTACTACTAGTACTGCTACTGCTGTTACTACTACCACCACTGCTATTACTACTACTATTACTACTACTAATACTACTGCTATTACTACTACTACTGCTGTTACTACTACCACCACTGCTATTACTACTGCTATTACTACCGCTATTACTACTGCTATTACTACTACCACCTCTGCTATTACTACTGCTATTACTACTAGTACTGCTACTGCTGTTACTACTACCACCACTGCTATTACTACTGCTATTACTACTACTAATACTACTGCTATTACTACTACTATTACTACCGCTATTACTACTGCTATTACTACTAGTACTGCTACTGCTGTTACTACTACCACCACCACTGCTATTACTACCACCACTGCTATTACTACTACTAATACTACTGCTATTACTACTACTACTGCCATTACTACTACCACCACTGCTAGTACTACCGCAATTACTACTACCACCCCCTGCTTTTAATACAGCTATTACAATTACTACTGCTGCTATTGCTACAACTTATTTTTTCACAGATTAAAATGTCCGTGTGTGTGTGTGTGTGTGTGTGTGTGTAAGGGAATTGCCAGCTCTACAATGCAGAGGGACAATATGAAGTGTAATGCACTGGGGGTAAATATCATACTTTAATTTTAAAACACAGGTACAAAGGAGTGTGAGGGCACTCACAATAGGGGGGGGGGATGAATTTAAAGTAGATGTTTAATTGTGTGGGTTTCGAGAGTGTTTAAAAGTCTGCAAACGACCAATGGGCTTAGGATCCAGAAAGCTTTTTAAGGGAGACTGTTAGTCTCACTACAATTTAAAGCAGAAAAATAAACTTAAACTTAAGGGAACTTAAAAAAAAAAGTTACTGTGAATATTTTCACTGTACACCCCAGATCCTGTTTAAGTGGAGAGCTGGGTTATTTTTACCTCGTTCGTTCTCGGGTGCAGTGAGAAATGAAAGGCTTGAGAAAGTCCATTGTAATAAATGAGGAGAAAAACTCAAAGGGCCATGTTTTGAAATGTATAATTAAGCGCTGTGCAGTGTCCCTATTTGTGTGGGAGTTTGCCATGTAATAAGTTATTAGCTAGGTTATATATCAGCAGCGAAGGGTTGCAGGCCCATGATTACAAAAGATCCCCAACTGCTCTGAGAGGCTTTGTGCCTCCATCTAAAGACATCATAATCATTTCAGCTCAATTAAGCCATCCTGTTAACAAAACCGAGGGGCGTGGCTGGGCCTTCGCGGCCCATTTTTCTTTCTCTACCCCTTCTGTAACTCACCGGCTTTGAAATAGCAGCGTTATTCTAATCACTATGTTTGCGCTCTTCCCTCCTGCGTAATGAATACGAGTGAATATCAGTCGTAACTTTTTTTTATTTGGTGGACCTGTGACCTTTTCGAAAGGCTTTCCATTTTCAGAATGATAATTTTTCTTTTCATTTTGACTGAGCAGTTATCAGTAAACGACACTGGAGTACAGCTGAAATGTTTTGGCAGGTGGACTTCTGAAAAAAAGGAAATGTGTTTACATAGCGATAATAGTTCAGAGCTTTCTAACAAGTACATATTTAGCATGCACTTATGAGTGTTCTGTCAAACTTCATTACTGTGAGATGTTTTTGTTCAGTCCTCAGCCACTTTTATCTTCCTCTCAATAGTAAAACAGCCAAAGCTGGATAAGACCCATTAAAAAAAAGGAGAAAAAAAGAGCAAAGAAATGATGACACTGTTTGTTATAAGCTGTCACTTGTGCTAGATGAAACAATTGCAGGATGACAAACAAAGTTACAGCATTCAGCACAGCACTCAGTCTGAATCTACAGGCCGTTTCCAAGGGGTCTAAGGTCAAAGCAGACACATTTCAAAACTCAGGACATCAATAACACGGTTATCTCATTATAATATACTGCTGATGCGCTATCAATATATTAACTAAAACTGGCTTGTGAGTCACAAATATGCATGACACATCATATTAGTAATGCCTACATTCTGTGAAGGATCCTTTAGCCTTTAGCCTTACCTCACTTGGTGAGATTTTGGCCCTTCGGGCCAGATACATTATCGCTGCAATAGCATGCCAAAAGTAAAGCTATTACAACATAATAACACATGTATTACAGTGTAATTACCAGTGTTGTGCTCAGGCTGTCTGAGGGGCAGAGGTGAAAAAAAAAATAAAAAGGGCGCAACCAGCATGCTGAGGGGAGGGCGCATATGTTTTCTCTGATTGGCTTTACATTTACATCACGTTTGTGATGCCCAATCAAGTCTCCTACATCCTCTCCTTTGCAATATGGTCAGCACGGGTATTCTGAAAAAAGAAATAATGAAAAATAAAATTGCCCAAGACTGTGTCATGGTCTTTAGAGGAAACACTTGCACTAATTGACATCTGGTCCACCAGCAAGACTCAAGAGCAGTTGGAAGGTGGAAACAGAAAAAAGTGTTCCAAGAGATAGCAGAGTCGCTGGCAGCACTGGGGATTCGTTGGCTCTCCGAACATTGTGGAGAAAAAATAAAAAAGCTCAAACACACATAGAGGGTGCAGAAGGACAATAACAGCAGAAGCAGGGCTGCCAGGAAAACAGACCGATTGTACGAGGCTATGGACAGAGTTTTAGGACTCCGTCCTTCCATGCAGAATGACGTTGTACTACATATGTCCTTCCCCTCCATGGCAACACAGCTCCTGGAAGTGGTGGTGGATGATGAGCTTGGTAAATTATGGCAAGTAGTTTCATACATACTTATTAAATATGTTAAAGTATAAGTTACATTTTTTAACCGTCTGCCGTAAAGGCCAGCTAAATGACTAGCTATGCCTTAAAAGGGGGTTTGTGATGTAGCTCGCTAGATAGGTGGCTGGCTCTTATGGCCGGCTAGTTAACTAGCTACTCTAGCTACACTCGGATAGCTGCACTTTGTTCATTAGCTACAGAATTAGCTGGCATTTTGTTGCAACTAGGTGCCATCAAGGCAAGAGAAAGGGTCGGCTAGCTAGGGCTGATAAGGTAGTCAAATAAATGATAAAACAGCTTTCCGTATGATAGAATATAATTTCAGTGATTGTCGCACGAATCTCATTCCCCAGTGACTGTTTTCACTTTACATCAGCTGTTAGTAACTGGGACAACACCACCAACCCTGGAATCTCAGCATTAGAGGCAAGAGCCCCATCACCAGTGCCTGATGAATCCCTACTGGAGCTAAATCCAGCTTCACCCGGGTCCCAAGACATTCCCATGTCCTTATCCCCGTCTCCCGGCAACAACCCCAGACGCAGCACTCTTGGCAAGAAAATAGTTTTGCTACATTGTGAATGATTCAATCATAAGACTCGAATCATTCAGCCGTTCATATTATGAATACTGTCCCAAAAGCATGCCTGGTTATCTACTTCCGGTCATTGAAGGTGTGAATGGTGATAAGACAGGAATGAGGTGATGAATGGGCTACTGCTCCCTGAGTATTTTAGCTTACTGGCAGCCAGGTCAGTAACAGACAGGTAGATGACACCAATCACTATATGAATAGACAGAAATGAAGTAATGATCAGCTGCATTTCCAGTGTAAATGTATATTCTGTGTAAATTCCCGACCAGCTTCAGATTTGTGTAAATTTTATTTTTACTAGGCTCTAATTCCATCGTCAAACGATATTTTCCCAGGAAAAAGTAGGCACCTGCAGAGTGTCCATAATGAGATCCTGGCTTACCTGAAAGAGCCTGACTCGGCACACCTGGCTCTCCTGGAGGCCCGGCGGAAGCAGCTGCTGGAGAGTCGACAAGCTGACAGAGACATGGAGGCAGCCCAAGCCACTGCAAGGTTAGAAGGGAGAAGAAAGTTTTAACAACCAACTCATAGCCATGTTTGGACAGCTTGTTTGAGACCTAAGAGAGAACCGGCCACAAGCAGCAGCAGAACTACCACTAGACTGAAGCAAGCAGCATTTTTAGGCCAGGGGCATGTTTTTCCCTTTTGTTTTTTGTTCTTTGTTTGCCAAACAAATTTGATTTGTATAATTATATTTATACAATATTATACAATTAAATATGATTTAAAGTTTTGTCTGTTATTACATACAGGCCAGTGCTATCACAAAGAGCTGAACTGGCATTAGAGTAACACGAGACAACAAAAGATTTATGATTCCATAAAATGTATGTTGAAATAGAGAGTTAAACAGATGAATAATGGTTGACAAGGTTACACAGGTCTACTTTAGATTAATAGGAAATTACTGGCAATAATGTTTATCTTAGACGTATTGCTTGTTAATTACATGTTGATTACACATTCTTGTTTGTGTACTGTTATATCTAGTAATGGGGGAGGCCATGGAAGGTGTTTGACTTTGACATTCGGGTGTTCATGAAACCACTCAAGTCTGTTTTAGTAAAGTTCACAGGAGTTTTTATAATATTTGAATATGGAAACATGAAAACTAGCATAGGATGTAAATCTGCACCTCTCAAAGCACTAGGGCCTTCCTTTCTTAAGTAAGGACTGGCCCTTCTACTGATATGACTAGGGTGTAAATCTGCACCTCTCAAAGCACTAGGGCCTTCCTTTCTTATTTAAGGACTGGCCCTTCTACTGATATGACTAGGGTGTAAATCTGCACCTCTCAAAGCACTAGGGCCTTCCTTTCTTATTTAAGGACTGGCCCTTCTACTGATATGACTAGGATGTAAATCTGCACCTCTCAAAGCACTAGGGCCTTCCTTTCTTATTTAAGGACTGGCCCTTCTACTGAGATGACTAGGGTGTAAATCTGCACCTCTCAAAGCACTAGGGCCTTCCTTTCTTATTTAAGGACTGGCCCTTCTACTGATATGACTAGGATGTAAATCTGCACCTCTCAAAGCACTAGGGCCTTCCTTTCTTATTTAAGGACTGGCCCTTCTACTGATATGACTAGGATGTAAATCTGCACCTCTCAAAGCACTAGGGCCTTCCTTTCTTATTTAAGGACTGGCCCTTCTACTGATATGACTAGGGTGTAAATCTGCACCTCTCAAAGCACTAGGGCCTTCCTTTCTTATTTAAGGACTGGCCCTTCTACTGATATGACTAGGGTGTAAATCTGCACCTCTCAAAGCACTAGGGCCTTCCTTTCTTATTTAAGGACTGGCCCTTCTACTGATATGACTAGGATGTAAATCTGCACCTCTCAAAGCACTAGGGCCTTCCTTTCTTATTTAAGGACTGGCCCTTCTACTGATATGACTAGGATGTAAATCTGCACCTCTCAAAGCACTAGGGCCTTCCTTTCTTATTTAAGGACTGGCCCTTCTACTGATATGACTAGGATGTAAATCTGCACCTCTCAAAGCACTAGGGCCTTCCTTTCTTATTTAAGGACTGGCCCTTCTACTGATATGACTAGGGTGTAAATCTGCACCTCTCAAAGCACTAGGGCCTTCCTTTCTTAAATAAGGACTGGCCCTTCTACTGATATGACTAGGGTGTAAATCTGCACCTCTCAAAGCACTAGGGCCTTCCTTTCTTATTTAAGGACTGGCCCTTCTACTGATATGACTAGGGTGTAAATCTGCACCTCTCAAAGCACTAGGGCCTTCCTTTCTTATTTAAGGACTGGCCCTTCTACTGATATGACTAGGATGTAAATCTGCACCTCTCAAAGCACTAGGGCCTTCCTTTCTTATTTAAGGACTGGCCCTTCTACTGATATGACTAGGGTGTAAATCTGCACCTCTCAAAGCACTAGGGCCTTCCTTTCTTAAATAAGGACTGGCCCTTCTACTGATATGACTAGGGTGTAAATCTGCACCTCTCAAAGCACTAGGGCCTTCCTTTCTTATTTAAGGACTGGCCCTTCTACTGATATGACTAGGGTGTAAATCTGCACCTCTCAAAGCACTAGGGCCTTCCTTTCTTAAATAAGGACTGGCCCTTCTACTGATATGACTAGGATTTGAGATGTTCTGGAGGAGAACGGAGGCCCATCTCCTTTTTAGCCAATAATTATCAATACATTTTTAGACTTTTCCTTCAGGATGTATACTTGGAATTGTGTCTCTCTATAAATTATGTAGTACATAACATGAACTTTTTTCAATCTATTAATGAAAACAGTTCTACGCTGAGACAAATTGAATATGATTTAAACTATAATTAGAAAGGTTGAAATCAAAAAAAAAGAAAGAAAAAATGTGAATTCACTGAACGGACTTCATTAAAAACATATTAAATGTGTACACTGAGAGGATGTTAGACTCTAGCTGCTTAAAATTAACACTTACCCATGTGTCTCTGTGGAAATAATACGGTACATAAAATGAACTTTTTTTCAAATGAGCACCTTGTGCGGCTTTTCTCACTTCCTAGCCTGATTTACCCAGACCAGGGACGGCTGGGAACGGTGTCCCATCCTGAAGGGGTTCAGTCACGGCCGGTCTCCAATGTGTCTCAGTGCCAAGTATTTACCAAGTGCTTTCTGACCTGGGGGGTCCACAGCGCTGACTTGTTTAATGCATTTCAGAACTAAGTGTTTCATTCAGGTCCTTATCCTGGGGGGGGGGCCGCTGCAGTGCCGGGTGGTCTTCAGAGTGTTTCAGTAATAAACAATTCACATAAATCCTTACCCTTGGGGTGGGGGGTGCTGTGGTGGTGACTGCTGGCTCTCAGTGTGCTTCAGCAGGAAATGAAACACTCTAACTGAACTCTTTAATTAGCTAACGAGTTCACACATCTCAGCTTCCAAGGGTTGAATTGGCTCCTTGTAGAAAGGGAACCTGTAGGCCGCCGCAGCCCTCCAGGACTGGAGTCTGACGGGCCCTGGCCTAGATTCACACCGGCACCAACGAGCGATGCAGAGACTGAGCGACAGCCGGGCTGGAATTAAAAACGCCATCCGCCTTCCGCCATCCGCCACCAGGTAATGCGTTTCTCCCCCTTTGCCAGCTACCTGCAAGATGGAGCGGTGTAGTTGCGCTCATTACAGCGGCGTGGCAGAAGCACACAACAGCGCGAAAAACAAAGCTTTCCCTCGCAACCGGTCTGACTGCGTCTCTCTGCACAGGCATGAAGAAGCGATGAGATTTTTGTCAGCCCCATCTGATAACGACACCCTGTCGTGCCCACAGCAAATCCTTCTAAAATCTGGCAGACCCGGGAAAAGCGCTGCTGTGGGTTTAATCTTTTTTCATCCTTTGTTTTATTCTACTGTTTCTTTTTTCTCTTTGGTGGTATGTTTTTTTTCCTGTTTGTAACTGGTAAGGGGAAATGAATGCCATTTTTAAAAATCAAAAAAAAATTAAAAATCCAAACAAATTCTGTCATGGTTACAGATACCCATTCTAAGCCTGTTGTATACATATTTGTGCTCTGATGGTTATAATTTTGGGTTTAAAAAACACTAATTTGATTAAATTGAAAAATTAACACCAATGACTGGCTACAGTTCAAATACTGTTTTTAAACTGGATTAAGGTGAGTAAATGTATGCACTTGGTGGGGCTTTTCCTAACTTTCCCAGCTGTCTGTGAATATTTCTGGAAGCTGTGTGTATCTCTGAAACCTATGCGTGGGTTCACATCCTACCAGTGATACTGGCAGCTGCTCACAGCAATTAATACTATTTATAGGTTTTTTTTACCTGTATGCAAGGTTTTTTGTATTTGGTATTTATTTTGCTCTGGGATCAATTAAGTACTCTGTCTATCTGTCTATCTGTCTGTCTGTCTGTCTATCAGTCTCTCCAGGACAGAGATGATAAGGTAGCCATGATGTAAGAAGTGTTGTTTTCTAGGGCCAGGTTGCGGTGAGGTTGGCGCCACCTATCCTCTCAACATGCAGACCCTCTTACTGTTTCCACGGTGCTCCCCATGTTGCTGGGACACCCGCAAATGCATATGGCTGAAATACGACAGCCTGGGGTCTCTCTCCCGCAGTCCAGATGGCCAGGTGACGGTTCCTGCGCTCCCACCAGGTGGGCCACGTCTTCATTTACGCGACCGCCCTGCTAATGACCCCACGCAGCTTACCTTGCTCCTCCACCTCCTTTTACGACGGCCCCACCATGCCCCGCCCGTTCGCTGAGATTAGCGTAGCAGGCAGGTGTCTGCGGCCGGCTCCTCGTAGATCTCCATGCCCAGAATCATGTGCTCGTCTGGGCCAGCGGGGGCTCGTCAGGCGTACATTGGTTTATACAGGAGGTCCTCGGGTTACGACGGTCTTGAGTTACGTCATTTTGTGGTTACGACACACTCCCATAAATTACTTAAAAAACCTAGTTTTGACCTAAGCGGTTTGGTTCGTAAATACGACCACAGAAATAAAGATAAGAAATTGTTCTCTCTTTTTTTTTATTAATGTTTCATTTAATTACTGTATTTTATTTGTCCTTCATGTGTTGTGTGTACCGTGTGAGTGACTTAAGGTGTTAATTTAGGTATAATTTACGTATAAATTCCGACTTACGTCGAAAATCGGCTTACGACAAGTCGTAGGAACGGAACTCATTCGTAAGTCGAGGACCCCCTGTATATTATTTAACCTTTACCAGGAATTATTTCCTTGAGATTCAGAATTACTTTTTTGTACATAAATGAAAAAATAACTGCTCACAGGAGTTTACATCCATTTTGCTGTCTTTGAGCAATCGAGCTTATGGGTCCTTCATGAGAGCTGTCTGCTCTGACATCCTTATCAAGTCTCTCTTGGTAATATGTATGGGTGTTCTTTCTTGTCCTTTCACCACAAGCTGCTTCCATTAAAGACCACGAGGTCACAAAAAGCGAGGTCACGCACACTTAACCGCATCCGAGTGCAGCTGAATGGCCAGTGTGAGTACACTGTCTCCAGAGCAGGTCTTCAATTCAATTTCATTTGCCATTGGCCTGTATTAGACATAGACACGTTGGAAATCATAATGTGCAGAGATTATAAAAATAAAGAAGATGAAAACACAAACACAACTACAATAAATTCATTGAATGTAACACAGCAAAAATGGCTACTGGAGTAAGATTCTGGCACAGGCATACATAAGGTGCAAATGCTTTTTTTCAAGCCAAAGAGACAATAACAGAACAGCATTTAGGGTGACACCATTTTCTCTTATCACAGTTCAAGTTCATTGTGTCTGTAAGAGCAAATTAACTTTCGACGGGATCAGAATAAATAATCGCCTGCTCATATCGTTGCCTGCATTTTTATATATCTTTTGTTGTTTTTTGTCTCTTTGGGATTTAAATTGGGCCAACAGTCCAGCCATGTTACCAGAGGCATTGAGCTAGCTTGTCAGCACTTTATAATTCATTTTAAAATCTTTATTGTTTATGTTTACAAGTAGAGAAATTGCAGATTGATTCACCAAACCCCTCCGATTCGAGCTCACTAATTTACTTAAGTCATAAACCATGCACTTCCTCAACTTAACTATATCAGTGGAACTGCAAAACCTTACTGTGCTCATACTGATTTATAGGGGCAATTAGTGAATAAGACTGTTTTTATTGTATGGTGAATAAAAAACAGAACTGATTCAGGGAGCGCACCCATTAAATCTTATTTATGATAATATTAGAAAAATTGCTCCTGGACTTACATTTAAGATCTTATTTTATGTCTCTAATTATTTGCAGATAATGAATTAGAATCAACAGTTTTTTTTCTTGTTCTTCGTGTGTTCTTCGGTCATTCAAATGAATTCCTTTGCTTCAGATCGATAGGACAACAATTACTAGCCTGCCTTCCACGGCTGTCCTAAGTTGTGAATGTGCGTTTGAAAAGCTAAAACGATCCTATGTTTTTAATACTGACAGCTACGGTGTGAACCAAAATGCAGACTTTTTCTACAAAAAACCACTACGGGGTTAATATCTGAGTAAAAGCATAAGAGTATTATGGAAAGTCCAATCACAAATGCATTACCATTTTTTGATGGTTGAAGGGGAAAAAGTCTTTGGGGATGGGGCGTGGGGGGGGGGGGGGGTTAGAGGGGTGGGAAGGGGGTGACTCGAAATTTCTTCCCGCTTATTAGCAAACCTTTTAAACGAGCCCTGCAAATAAGCCCTAACACGGTTCTGCACTGTGTGTATTTTTAATTGGGCCCGATTTTTTGCCATTACGACCCATTCATTAGCATTATGATTAACGCCTAGCGCTGTAAATTAGATTAATTTATACCTGTGGGGGGAAGCGATACCAGACAGTCTCCCACAAGCATCAATTAAGTTAGCACAATGCTTAAAGGACGACGGCTGTATGCTTATTAAAGGGTGACAGGGGAGGGTCCGTGAGGTTGAGCCAGACTGCGCCAATAATGTGTCAATGTGCTCTCCGTCCTGTTTTTTTTTAAAAAAAGGTGAAACTGATTTAAAATGAAATATATAAAAAATGCGGCTTCAGTCTCGGCCTCGATGAAAAAGTACGGTAGAGTGACAGCTAGAGACTTCAGTTCGGAGGGAAAAGGGCACCTGGTTTTTCTCCAAATTAGCCTGCGCTGCCGCGCGGATGGCCAGCCGGTGAGGAGCTGCTGACCCCAGAGTCGTTGGGCCTCTCGGCTCCGTCCCAGCCTCACTCTGGCTAATTGGAGCCATTATTAGCTTAATTAGACAAGCCTCAGACTCGGATATGGAGATCGGCCTTCAACATCTGCTGCAATATGGTACTCAAGGAGCAAACCTTACTACTAATGGAATATACTTCATATATTTCCATAAAATCCACTATCAAGACCAGAATGTATATTGCAACAATGCAACATGAAATGACAAATATATAAATAGCTGCTGTTTTCACATATTGCAATGTATGTGAAACATTAAGTGTGTTTGTAACATTAAACATCAGTATTGCTGTGCAATTCATATTATTTTTTTTCACGACCATGAAAGTTACTGGAGGCAAGTACACCATTCAACAGCTAGGCTGCTAGTTATTGAAAATACAATCAAGGAATGGCTATATGCTGTATATAGGAAAGTGAAAGGATATTTTTAAAACCAAAAACTAATCTAACATACAAAATGGAGTCTGGACTGACAGGAGTGACCTTTGACCCCATGGTATATTGATGCTGTTTCTGAACTCTGCCCATGTGCTTTCCTTGAGGGAACTTCATATTTCCTCTCTATACAATTAAACACTGAACATTTTCTCTGAAGAACAATTCATATAGTTGGATACCTGCCACTGTTCTGACTATGCAAATTTTCCTATGAAACTCTAATTCATTCAGCACGGTATCCAAATTAATTCATGTAAACCTTTGGCTAAACACATCAACCCTTGTTCCTATTTAACAGCACAGAGCAACCAAATAAATGAAGCGAATAAGTTTTGGTCGCGGCTTTGTCTCTTCTTTCCTGAACCTCAGTGTGCTGTATGTGGTAAACTGTATAGGGCGGGGAAATGAGAAAAATAAATACACAAGCTTAAATGTTAAAAGGAAATAAGAATATGAGGCCTTTTAAAAGATGAAACTGTGTTATAGCTGTGCTTCCGCCTTTTAACTGGGGGAAAAGGATGGGGTTGGGAAACAATTAACCTTCTTAAACAGAGCAAAGTCAGACCAAGTGCACAGCTCACCCCCCACTCCCCCCCCCCCCCCCCCCCCCCCCCCCCCCCCCCCCCCCCCAGCCTGCGAGGCCATTAAATTTTAAACTGAGCGTAAGCCTCCTCCCCCCTCTGAAATATTAAACTCAGCATAATCCTGCTCCTGCTCCCATTCTCAGGCCTGCTCCTGCTCCTGCTCCCATTCTCAGGCCTGCTCCTGCTCCTGCTTCTGCTCCCATTCTCGGACCTGCTCCTCTCTCTAAGCCAGGGCCATGTGTATTGGCATCAGCCGGCTTCTGCTGGGGACAGGGGAATGGAGGGGGGTGTGGGTGGGAAGGGTGGAAGTTTGTGTTTTGGGGAGGGAGCGCAAGGAGGTGTTTGTTGTTTTTTTTTTCTTCTCCTCTTCCATAGAAGGTAAATAGAGAGAAAAGATACAGTTTTTGAGCCTGATTGACAGCTGTAAGTTTCTCTCTCTCTCTCTCTCTCCCTCTGGAATTCCCCGGTCTCTTGCAGGAGATGAGAAATTGAGAAATTTCTGGGGTGACAGTTAACAAGCGACAGACGGAGATCGAGAGACAGGGGGAGACTGTGGAGTAGTTGATCCCCCCCACCCCATCAACGCTACCTCTTTTTCAGTTAGGAGGGAGGAAGCATCCCTTCCCAGGAGAGTCCCTGCTGCAGGCTGCAGGTGGTGGAGCTAAAGACCTGAGCCGTCCCTGAAACCCAAGGTCACCTGAAGGTCGTGAATTGGTGCATAAATGAGCAGAAGCCATTCTCTCTCTGTCTTATTAAATCACAGACTCAGCGCTCTCTTTGCAGGACTGTGTTACGCACGTGTCAGGCGGAACAGACGTAAGACATAATGATCGAAACATTATTATTTTTTTACATGCTTCTGAAACACAGTCGCTGTTTCAGAGCAACTATGCTAATTCATCGCACTCAAACGATCCCATCGTGGTTTGTTTCCTGCTCCGATGTAAGAGGGATCATATCAGGACATCGTTTTGAAATCGCCTGATGGCTGTATATTAGCATTAAGGCTATAACCTTCACTGACTGCATTTATACGCGCACGGTACCCCAAATGACAGGATCTGTCAGTCTGATTAAGGCCATATTCTGAATAAGCTGTTAACATTCTCTATGAAATATGACGTCCTCTCATCTTCCCATCTACATGATAATCACAGAATCCAAAGTATAAACCCTGCAGGACATGCATAAGCATATAATTTCGCTCTAATGTCTGTTATTTTAGTTGAGATGATTGCTTTTATTTTTTTTTATTTTTTTTTTTGAAAAATGAATGATTGGGGAAAGATCATTCTGATCAATGTCATCAGTTTTCTCAGGGACATTTTTTTAGTGACACATCCCTGTAGCAGCGCTTTCCTCCTCCCCGAAAAAAAAAAAAAAAAAAAAAAAAAAACAAGAACAAAAAATATTATATTTTGCTTATTAGAGGAATGTGACACATGTCTGATACTGGCAACTCTCATGAGTGGGAATCTGGCATGTTTCGGTTATGATTATGAAAATATGGTGTTTACATGAGTCATATCAGAGTCTGCGTGTTTGGATATTTGGATTAGCACAGGGATATAACTATGCCTGTGAACATGCTTTTGCTGGTGACAGCTGGCAGGCTGCAGTTTCTGGGTGTGGAGCTAGGGGGCGCTGAAGGAGCAGTAACCCCAGGCGCCCTGGGAGAGCGGAACCCTCCCCTGCTTGAGCAGGCCCGGTCCAATAGGGGCCTGGCCGCTGGGGATTCCTGTCACACTGAGCTGATGATACAGCCCAAAGTCCAACTAAGAACCGGCTTTTTAAAATTGGACTGTGCCGGGTTAGGGTGATGGCATGGGTGATCCCTTTGGGGGTTTATCTCCTGTGAGTGCGTGTGTGTGTGAGACTGTGTGTGTGTGTGTGTGTGTGTGTGTGTGTTTCTGTATGTGTGTGTGTGTTTAGAAGAGCAAAACAGCCACCTGGTGCAATTAAATTTATAATGAGTGACTATTGTAAATCACATTCATTTGTCTTTGGCAACCTGAGCTGCAGTGTGTGTGCATAATTATGTGTGTGTGTGTGTGTGTGTGTGCATATATGCATGCATCAATTAGTGTGTGTGTTTTTTTACACATATGTTCATGTGTGTGACTGCATGCTGCTCCTGTGAACAGAAAAATATGACGCTGCAGGTGAGAAAGAAAGATTAAAAAGTAAGATGTGGGGATGGAGACATTTTTCAGAAAGTTTCGGGTCCCCCCCCCCCCCCCCCACACCCCCCCCCCCCCCCCCAAGGGTGGTCTGGAAACTTAAGGAAATGGGGTGGGGGGTGGAGTGCTCTTCATGCTACAGCTCACCTGGGAAACCTGACAAGAACCCAGCTTTATGGGTCTGTAATTCCCTCCATGTGCAACACTTCAGTTAATGGAAGCCTCCATCCCTGACTAACCTCATCAACGGCTTACTGCCAAGAAAATTATCCATCTAAAAATGGCCGCGCTGCGGGGAGAGAGGATGGGGTGTGGGGGGGGGGGGTGGACTGTTGAGGCAGGACAGTAGGAATATCATTACAAGGTTAGATGAGATGGGATATTACAAATGGTAATCAGCGTGGAAGGGCTCGGAACACATAAAACTGGGGCTCGTGGGGGTCCTGTTCTGTTCTTTCCCCTTGCAGAATCTGGGTGATATGGATCAGAGAGGCTAGGATTGGGTGGAGGGGGAGGGGGAGAGGTCCTGGGATGTAGAGGATAACAGGGGTGAGGGGATATTTTGGGGGAGGAGCGTGGGGGTAGGTGTTGCTGTTACCGACCTAGGGAGTCATCCACGTTTTTAACTGAAGGGCATGTGTTTATGACAGTTTGTGTCGTGCCGCCGGAGTCGTCCTTGGGTCCAATAAGATTTTAAATGAGTCGTTGAGGGTCTGTTCTGAATTGAACGAAGGAGGACATCGCCATGGCGATGATCCTTTGGTCGGCACAAAAACAAACGGGGGAGGGCCCCTGATAGAACTGGAATGTCCTGTGTAGTCAACATTATGGGAAATGACATTTTTTTATGTAATTTTTAATTACCGTATTCTGTGGTGTTTTCATGTGTGCCCATACCCATGTGTTTTTTTTTTGGTACAGCATTTGTGTTTTTTTGTTACAATAACTCTGACATTACCTTTTGTTTTTTACTTACAATATTTGATGATATTTTTTTGGCTTTAATTAGTCACCGCTGATAATACCACTGGGCCTTTGGCCCGTCTGTGTTATTTTACTCACTCTGGAGTGCAAGCTAATTGCTAACAAATGCAGCATGTCTGCTTATAGTTCACCTTGTAGTCTACCTGTAAATGATGTTGCTACTTGTAATATATGTTAGAGCTTTAAAAGTAAATGTCTACATTGTATATATTTGATGCCAATATACTTCTTAAAAATGTAATGCAATATGTTGCACATTTTCTATTAATTGTGAGCTGGTGTAATTTGATGAATGTGTGATGGATGAGGAGGAAATGTCCTCTTTTTTTTTTGATAAAACAACAATGAGCATAACAAGTTTCTCACTCTGATGTGGAGTCCACTCTGCCCAGCCTCCAGGGGAAGTCCTTCACTAACAAACCAACGGTCAGCTGCTAC
Source organism: Albula glossodonta (assembly GCA_019788955.1). Lineage (NCBI taxonomy): Eukaryota > Metazoa > Chordata > Actinopteri > Albuliformes > Albulidae > Albula > Albula glossodonta. The sequence continues at coordinate 42,058 of JAFBMS010000181.1, forward strand.
TTCAGGAAAATACCACAGAATAGTGTGTGTATCTGTGTGTGCATGTGTGTGTGTGTGTGTGTGTGTGTTTTCACTCTCACACTCTCACTAAAATTATTTTAGTATTGTATAAGTAAATGAAAGAGTCAGTGATAAACTAACATCCTGGTCTTCATTTCTGCTACTGGCAGGAATGAAGTGCTAGTTTTTGTTGTTACGTAGAACCCAATAAGCAATTTGAAAAAGCCGATTACCAAGTTAACTCATCTCCCCTGATTTCTTGGGTCTGAATTGGTTTTAGAATTTGTGATGAAAACAAAAACCCATCTCACAGAGTGGCTCTCCACGACCAGGAACGAGGACCAGGGGCCTCAGCCAACCATACTGACCATCCCAGCCAGCACCACCCAGACCATGGCAGCCCCAGGCCAGCCGAGTAAACAGAGCTATCCAGACGTCTGGAGCCGAGACGAGGCCAAACCCAAGAGGCTCCTCTCAGCCTGCACCCCGCCCCCTCCAAATGTCTGTACCCATCCTCCGCTTTCTCTCAATTGGCCAGGGAACGATTCCCCCTCTCCTTGAGCCGCAGGGAAGATGTATTGGTTTGAACAGAACCTAACACATGCCTCAGCTGCTCCCCCCCCCACTACACCATTAGGCCCACGACAAACCATACAGCAGGCACATTCCCACAATGCCCTGGGGCTCCGCGGTTGGCCGTCCCTTGTGCGGCCCCATTACAGACTGGCTGATTTGATTTGTAGTTGTTTATCAGAGATACTATAGGTGCAGTCCTGTTTTCCCCCTGCTCTTTTTCTCAGAGAGAGAGAGAGAGAGAGAGAGCTAGAGACAGAATGAGAGAGAGAAGACCAGAGAAAGATACAGAGAGGTAGAAAGATAGTAAGAGGAGGAGGGAGTAACATGTAAAAGGTGCATGCTACTTCATGCTGCATTCAAATTTTACAACTTGCATAGGTTCTCAAATTGCCTAATAGGTCTTATGATTTTAGAAATAAAATAACGAGACAGAAAGACAGGGAGAGAGAGTGAGAAAAAAAATTTCTCTTTCTTGTGTGAAATTTATATGGAATGTTAACATATAAGGGAGGGGTGGAATGCGTTCTCCTCATTCATTCAGGTGGTTCCGCTTCCCCCCCACCGGAGAGCGGAGGTCACAGATTATGTGGTAGTTCTCCTGCCGACGCTAGTCGAGAGGAGGTGATGGTCTGTGGTCACACAGTTCTTACAGCGATTGGAAACACTGATAAAACCCTGCCTCATCAGGAAAAAAGTAGCCGCTACAGAAGTGATGCACGAAAATCCAGTGAACAGATACTTGACAGTCTTCACATTTCTGGACTGGAATGTGCTCGAAACATGTCTAACCTTACTTTTATGAGTTAAAAGCATCTTAAATCTGAAATGGGAACATTTATCCAATGCGTTAGAGATGACCTCCAACATTGCCTGTGCTGGCTTCCATCCAGGTAATCCAAGAGGAAACCAAGGATGATACATACGGGAAAGGTAAATCTGGACTTCAGCTTATGGTGCATATTGAAAAGTTACAAATGCACACATGAAACGGTCCATATTTTTTAGTGTGTGGAGAACGCATCCCAGACGGCAGCCATTTTCCCCCATTGGTTGAGCCACTCGTCCTATTCACCTGTTTGCCTGTGATTATAGCACTGATGCCGTTGCTCTTTCCCACCGTCACCTGGAGCATCAATCTGCGCAGAAACTAAGTGTCACAGCAGTATTTCCCGCTGCGTGATTCATAAGGGCCTAATATGGCCTGACGGATCCATCACAGAGTCCCTGCTAATACAGCACGTCTGCAATCACAAAAAGCGCACCTCCCTCCATGCGGTAGATTAATATTACATTATTTACTGTACATCATTATACGTTTGTTTAGCAGGTGTTCCTATCCACAGACACCTCTACAGATTTACCTTTTAGTGCTATGTATGTATAAAGCTGAATGTTTACTGAAGTGATTTGGGCTACAATAGCTCACCCCACCTGCTAATTGAAATAATTATGCTACTAGTACAACTAACAACAACAATAATAATAATAATAATAAGTGGAAAAAAAACATTTATTATTATTATTATTAGTAGTAGTAGTAGTAGTAGTAGTAGCAATTGTTGCTGTAGTTAGGGATGTTAGTATTAGAAGTGTAGTCACATCATTTTTAATAAGACTTTGAGTTTGCAGCAAAAAACATTTTTGGTTTCATTCCCCCAACATTAAAGAATTTTACAACCAGAATAATAATTTATGAATCAGAGAAACATTTAGATTAAATTATCAGTTTGGAGTGGAAAAATGTAGAACAGTGTATTTTTGGACACTTTTTCCTGTGCCAATAATTTCTGAAACTATTAGTCTCTCAAGATGCCTGCTGTATTATGGACTGTACAGGCTGTGCGAGGCTAAAAGAATGTCAACATGTCTCCGGTAATGTTCTCTTCCCATTTTAAATGGACTCAGCTTTTCCATCTGATCTCCTGCGGTGCCATCACCGGTCCCAGTGGCCCCGGCCCGGTGAACCCGGCTCCACTCAGCACACTTCTGCTCAGTAAAACTTCCCTGTCCAAATGTCGGGAAGGTGGGTTTGCAGCAGTAGAAAAGTGTCCCTTCGCAAGGGAACACACAGACCAGTGCTCCTCACTCCTGATCCAGGAGGGCCACAGCGCATGCTGGTTTTTGTTATCGCTCAGCACCTAACGACCAATTAAAACACCTGGTTAAGCAGGTAACTCACCTCGCCTGGTTTCCTGGGTCTGAACTGGCGGTAAAATGTCAGGGAGAAAACAGAAAGCAGAGCCTTCTGTATCTCTCCGGGACCAGGAATGACGATCTCGGACACAGACAAGGCAAAACACCGTAAACAAATGTTACAGTTTACAGACAGGTAATTATGAATATCACACACTCATAAAATCTGAAGATCTGTAAAAGCAGAGACTAAAAGGCGAGCCAAAGAACACACATGCCTGTGAAATGCAGGGGAATGGTGAACGCATTGCACGCTATTCAGAGGAGGGCTTTACTCCAGCAGTCTTTCATTTTTCTACACCCTCGGTAGCTCCTCTCTTTTTTTCTTTTTCTAAGTGCCACAATACCCCTTAATGAAAGGAAAACTTTGTTTTCATTATTAATTACTTCTTTTTTTCTCCTTTCGGGATTATTTTGAATTATTCTTAACTAATTAATACACAATAAAGGATATTCATAAAAGTACAATAAGAATGTTAAAACAGGCATCAGTCAATGAGAGGAGCGAGAGAGAAAAAACACAAAGAGAGCACTGTCAATAGCCATATAGATGTATAGAGATGGTTCTCTCTTCACCAGACAGGCTTTGTGATGGTCATAAATACGGTGTCGGAGCTGGCCTGGTCTTTCACTGCTGTGGGCACGCCGAATCTCACTTCATTACTGGGATCATCTTTAAAATAATAAGACCTGTTAGGCAATTTGAGAATCTACCGGAGCAGCAAAAATTCAATGCGGTATAAATCTCTCCCTCTTTTTACCTCTCTCTCTCTCTTTCTGTCTCACCCTCAACCTCTCTCTCCCTCTCCTTCTAACCTTCTGTCTCTTTTTGCTATTGCTCTAGCTCTCTACCTCACTATTTCTCTGCCACTCTCCTTCACTCGTTCCTCCTTTCTCTACTTTCTGTCTACACATCTTTCGTTCTGTGTCTCTGTCTGTTTCTGTCACTCTTTCTTTCTCTCTCTCTCCCTTCTTTCTACCTCTCTGTCTCACTGGGCATAACCCTGGGGTCTTCCAAACATAACAACAGTTTTGAAGGGTGTGGAGGGTGGTGTGTGTGTGTGTGTGCGTGTGTGTGCGTGTGTCCGTGTGCACACATATCATGGCTTTAATAATTTCCTATTTTTGATTTTCATCATATGGTATGTCATGCAGAATTGCTTATTCATGAATACAGATGTGTTTTAATGATGTGTTAAAGGTCCATGAATGTAAATTTCCAGTAAACTCTAAAATGAGCTTCTTCTGTTATTGATCAAATCGTTTCTTCCTGATGATGAGTGAGTGGTGTGTGTGTGTGTGTGTGTGTGTGTGTGTGTGTGTGTGTATGTGTTAGTGTGTGTGTGTGTGCGTGTGTGTGTGAGTGAGTGGGTGTGTGTGTGTGTGAGTGTGTGTGTGTATGTGTGCATGTGAGTTTGTGTGAGTGAGTGTGCGTGTGGGTTTGTGTGACTGTGTGTGTGCGTGTGTGAGTGTGTGTGTGTGTGTGTGGTGTGTGTGTGTGTGTGAGTGGTGTGTGCGTGTGTGAGTGTGTGTGTGTTGTGCATGTGTGTGTGTGTGTGTGTGTGTGTGTGTGTGTGTGTGTGTGTGTGTGTGTGTGTGTGTGTGTGTAAGAGTGTGAGCACTTCGATCTGTGACCTCAGCCTAATCAATCAGAGCGCTGTTTGGACACAGGTGAGAAGCTGATTTAACCTGTTGAGTTTCCCTCCCTGGGGAAAGTGAACAAAGAAAAGCGCAGCGAGGAATCGATACGCCCTGCTCATCAAGAGAGCAGCATCGTCACACCAGCTGTCTGAGTGCATTCCAGAAAAACAATGCTTACTCTGAGACTATCCGTAAATCCATAAGAAAAGTCTCTGCATATCTATACATGTGGGAGAACTGAAATACACACTCTTTCAATTCTGGGAGATGCTGTGCTGTGATTGGACAGACCGACAACATTGCGCTGTAAATTGGACAGGGCTGACGATGCTGCGCTCTGATTGGACAGTCAGGATGCAGCAAACAGTGCGCTATGCAGCTGAGCTGAAAAACTGCAGAGCAATCGTTTGCAGACAGAGAGCTTGCGCAAAGGCCTGTGTAACTGCGCATGGGCACGATTCTGCACCCGCTTTGTGATTTATCAAAACTCCAGACCATGCATGTGCGCAAACAGTTAGAGGTGTTTTGTTCCTGACTGAGGTCAAATAAGAGAGTACAAATGTGTACACAGCTATTGAAAGGGTACCGTTGAACGGATCAATTCAAAAGGAGGGAAACAACAATCGGTCGACTGTCATTAGGTTGATTTTGCAGTCTAAAATAGCCATTTGTTATTTATGGAAGTCATAAAGATCCCCTTTACAGTTCAAGACTGTGGAGAAAGGCTATAATGAATCCTTCAACCCTTCCTATTATGTTTGGATTTCAGTCACATCGGTTATGTTTGCTGATCAATTTTGACCTTTCTTGGATAAATCACTTCAAAGCAATCATAATTCAAATTTACCCTTGCAAAATGAATTTTTACCTCAATTACCAACTAATCATTAATCTGCAATTATAAAAGTATTTGGTGCTTTTTTAAATTTATAGCCAGAAAATAGAATATTGACCTAATTGTTCAGTAAACTTTGCAGAACAAAGCATACTTTTATTTATACTTTTTTCCTGCACTCCTCACAAACCTCAGACACCATGCTGAGCCATTGGAACAGATTTGACCTGAAACGTATCTTTGTACCCTGATGGCGTATAAATACTGTTAAAACACACTATTATTCAAAAGAATATTAATATCACATGTTCATATCCTCAGTGTTAATGATGTCATAAAGGTTAAATGACATTCCAATGATGTAAAATTCTCATTCAAAAAGATTGATTAAATAGAGAACTGAATAATAAACAGAATAAGCATAATGTAACTCATGGCTGGGTAATATGACAGTGTGAGGAGCACATCAAATAAAGTGGAAGCGATGCCGTACATTAGCAGCCTGAGACTTGGTGTTTAATGAATATCTAATGCGGTGTAGGTGTAAATAATTACATTAATCACACACAGCGGGTTCTGTGCTCCTCTATAGGCTTAGCAGCAGTGCTGTGCTCACAAGCAGCCATACAAGGAAAAGCATGGCGCTTTGATGCGAATCTTTCATGTGTACGCTGGATTATGAATTTTGAGCGTATGCTGAAATTTACAATGGAATTCATGCCAAGTTTTATAAATGAGGCCTCGAGAGGCCATGCAGGTGCCTGAAGAAAGAAAAATGTAAAAAATATATGTGAAATAGTTGTGCTTTGAGATGGGTGATGAAAGATAACCCACATTATCTCCTGGTTTTCAGAAAAGGAAAAGTACGATGACCGACATAAAAGTCGACATCTAAAATAAAAAATGTAATTGTAGGTAATTTGCCCTAACACTGGACTGGTATTCCAATCTCTGGTGATTTTTTTTCTGACAATGTACCTTTACTGAATATTTTTTTGTTCTTATTCTCTGTCCAGAATGTGGATTTCCGACAGCACTGTGCACTATAAAGCATCAGTACTGAGGCGGCTTGTTGTACTGCAGTATTCAAAAAACATTTTCCTGTTCAGCACGCAAACCCATGCGATGTAATTGGAAGCTCTCAGATCTTTTTGAAACTCTGTTTTATAGACTCTGTCAGTTATCTTATTTTCTCCTTATCTACCCAACCTGTGCTCCTGACAGAATCCTGAGTATGTGAGTGTTTTGAAAAAGGTAAAATAATGGGTGCCCAAATTGCAGGTTTGTCAGTCTGAGAAATGGCAAAATTATTGAATGTGTCAAGAGGACCTGTATTGAAAATAATGGCAGCAGATGTCAATCAAGGAAAAACTGCATTGGGAAAGAGGAACAGTGGTCACCGACGGGTATAGGTGGACACATAACGAAATAGTTGATAAATAAAAAAAAATAAAACAAAAACCACTGGCTCCAAGAATAACTACATAATTGCATCTACGTCAGTGGAGTCACCTTCATGACCCATATAAAAATATTACATGGCGAGCTTGACAAATGTGATATTTATGGTGGAGATGCCATTCTGGAAACCGCTTGTAGCCAAGGCCATCGCACAACATGCAGCACCTGGTGTGATGAAGACGACATCCAATTTTGTGATTGGTGGAAAAAGTAACATGGCATTTTGGAGGAAAAAGCGCTGACAACCACATTGCCTGTTCTGAACTGACAGTCATAGTGGTGGGTATATAATGCGGGCAGCCATCTTGTGGGGGTCACATAGGCTCATGTAGACTGACCTGGAAGACCAAACAAGACAGACAAGACATGAATTTAAATTGATATTAAATGTATATACACCTGGAACATAACGTTAAAGTGTACTGAACTGAGAGCAGGTGATGAATTTATATCCCTGACTACTGTTAATCATCCTCTGATCCTTTGAATCAATCAGAGATGATGTGATGGCACAGCTATTACAAGAGTTTATAAGTTTAATACTATGTACAGCTAAACATGTGTACAAGCTATGTGCAGCTATGTACACCTATAAATATTTATGCACAGTATGCCAGCTTCAAAGGTAACATGATAGATGTTGGGAAATTATTTTATACTACTGCTGTGATTGACAAGTGCTTTATAAAATTTAAACATCATTGAGTACTCGTGGTTGTTGTCCCTGAGGATATTATATTTAGCTTAAAAAAGGTTACTCGATGGGTTTGTTAATACATATCAGAGTCATTCACCTGTGTGCCAGGACTGCTAATACATATCAGAGTCATTCACCTGTGTGCCAGGCCTGCTAATACATATCAGAGTCATTCACCTGTGTGTCAGGACTGCTAATACATATTAGAGCCATTCACCTGTGTGCCAGGACTGTTAATACATATCAGAGTCATTCAACTGTGTGCCAGGACTGCTAATACATATCAGAGCCATCCACCTGTGTGCCAGGACTGCTAATACATATCAGAGTCAATCACTTGTGTGTCAGGCCTGCTAATACATATCAGAGTCATTCACCTGTGTGCCAGGCCTGCTAATACATATCAGAGTCATTCACCTGCGTGCTAGGCCTGGTAATACATATCAGAGTCATTCACCTGTGTGTCTGGCCTGCTAATACATATCAGAGTCATTCACCTGTGTGTCAGGCCTGGTAATACACGTCAGAGCCATTCACCTGTGTACCAGAACTGCTAATACATATCAGAGTCATTCACCTGTGTGTCAGGCCTGTTAATACATATCAGAGCCATCCACCTGTGTGCCAGGCCTGCTAATACATATCAGAGCCATTCACCTGTGTGCCAGGCCTGCTAATACATATCAGAGCCATTCACCTGTGTGCCAGGCCTGCTAATACATATCAGAGTCATTCACCTGTGTGCCAGGACTGCTAATACATATCAGAGTCATTCACCTGTGTGCCAGGCCTGCTAATACATATCAGAGCTATTCACCTGTGTGCCGGATGCTAATAATCATCAGAGTAATTCACTGCGTGTCAGGCCTGCTAATACATATCGAGTATTCACCTGCGTGCCAGGCCTGCTAATACACAGAGTCATTCACTGCGTGTCAGGCCTGATACATATCATATTCACCCTAACAGAGCCTGCATTGTGCTAAGATCATGTTTCTCTCCAATGAACAGAGGAGGAAAGGAGCATGAAAATAAAGTAGGCCCCAACAATAAGGGCCTTGGAAGACAAAAGACATTTTTTTTTACTCAAGGAGCAATTGAAGTCATGCTTACAGTCTGCCTCAATGGACCTTTTATTCACACCAACATCTGATTCCTTTCCCCTGTCCCAGCCCCTCTTTGGCTTAGTCTTTGCTTCCTCTTTTCCCTCCAACTTGAGTACCCACAATGCTATTTACCTGACAAGAAATGCATGTTGCTCTCCTCCTCGTCCTCTACAAACAGATAACCATGACACTTTCAGCCTGAAGCGGCTGTCCTTTTTAATGACAGCAGAATGAAACAAAAATAATACTTAGCGAGAAGAATGCTCAGCTTTTCTGTTGTTGTTGCCCTCCCTCCTCTTAGTCAGAGCTGATGGACTGGCTCATCGGCTTGTGTCAGAGAGCATCAAATTGCCCCTGATGTTCAATATGCTGCCAATTTAGAAAAAAATTCCCACAAATGATAAAAGGGATGAATTAAAGATTTAACAGATTATCAAACCCTGTCAAGCGCTTGTGTTACTAAAAAAACATTCAGTCAGAACAGTCACCATGTATCCAGGGATACCAAAAATAATATGAGGGGGTAAAAAGAGTGACAGAAGGAGGGGAGGCGAATGAGAGTTGTTTCAGGGATTATGGGAATCGTGCTGGCAGGCTGGAATGTTTTCGTTCCTAAAGGTGTGCAAGAATATTCTGGAAAAGAAGCATTTTTATATATGTTCCCAGTAGTTAGATCTAATTTTTCAATGTATGTGTGTGCATGTGTGCATCTGTGAGTGTGTGTGCAAGTGTGTGCGTATGTGTCTGTTTGTGTACATGTGCATATGTGCATGAGTGTATATGCATTTGTTGCAAGTGTGTGTGTGTGATGCATGAGTGTGTGTGTGTGTTGTGAGTGTGTGGATTTTCATGTGGTGTGTGTGTGTGTGTGTGTGGTGTGCATGAGTGTGGGATTTTCATGTGCGCGTGTGTGTGTGTGTGCATTTTCATGTGCATGGGTGTGTGTATGTGTGTGTGTGTGTGTTTTTTCATGTGTGTGTGTGTGTGTGTGTGTGTGTGTATGTGTGTGCATATGTATGTGTGTGTGTGTGTGTGTGTTTTGCGTGTGTGTGTGTGTGTGTGTGTGTGTGTGTGTGTGTGTGTGTGTGTGTGTGTGTGTGTGTGCATTTTCATGTGTGTGTGTGTGTGTGTGTGCATAAGTGTGTGCATTTTCATGTGTGTGTGCGTGTGTGTCTGTGCATTTTCATGTGCGTGTGTGTGTGTGTGTGTGTGTGCATAAGTGTGTGCATTTTCATGTGCGTGTGTGTGTGTGTGTGTGCATTTTCATGTGCATGTGTGTGTGTGTTTGTGTGTGTGTGTGCATTTTTGTGTGCATGTGTGTGTGCATGTGTGTGTGTGTCTGTGCATGTGTGTGTGTATGTGTGTGTGTGTGTGTGTGCATATGTGTGTCTTTTAGGCTGGCATTTCATCAGTCTTTGCAATTTAAGACATGAAAAGACTAGCTGGCTGGGGGTGGAGAATTGGGCCGCACCAACCCAACCCAACCTGATGACATGGAGTGGCACCGTCTCCATCACTGCATTACAGTTCCCGTCATTAACCAGCCACCAGGTGAGAGCAAGTCAAAGAGCTGATGAAGCGTCTGCTCCCCCTGGACCGGAGGAAAAACACTACAACAAACTCAGCAATTATAGCGAGCATACTCTAATGAAACACTTTTAATTAAGCTGTTAAGATTGGAGCACCGTTAACAAGGTTAAAAAAAAAATAATAATAATAAGAAAAGTTTCCTTGCTCTCCATGGGGCTTCCAGAGAGAGTGCTGAAAGGTTACTCACACGCCACCAGCTGGGAGCGGAGCCAAAGCCGGCTCGTAAATTATGAATGCAGACGCTACCTTCCCTCAATCAGACCTCAAGTATTTATGATTTTTTTTTTCAAAAAAAAAAGATCACATCAGAGACGAAGAGCTTTCAGCATGCAGACGAGGTATAACTGCTATGTTAGGCGGCAGCGGTGAGAAAGCACAGAAAGTTCGCCTTCGTGGAGAAAAGACAGGAAACGCATGATCTGAGACGCACGTTATGAGGCATAATTTGGGCATCAGTTTATTTCTCTTTCTTCTTGGTTAATCAGATGCTAAGTATTGTTAATGTACATTGCTAATTGGGTTTGATCATCTAATTTTAGTTAAAACGACAGTACAAGAAAAACAAATGAGCTTTCCTATTCATTACGCAATTAATTCCTGTTTAAGAAGGAGCTGTCAGTGTTCAAGGACTGTTTTTTTTTTCATCCTTAATGAATTGAAATTCACTGCTTAAAGGCTCTCCTTGGCATGCATCGTAATTAAATATCGCCAAACATGCGTTCACTGCATGGTTCGGCTGATACGTTCGCTGATCGAAAATGACTAGATCCCTTTTTTTACATTTTTCTGTAGATGATACTGTGAGTAGCTTACTCTGCTTATTCCCTTCTCTCTCATCTTTCCAAGATCCCTTATCCGATGCTACATCCTCTCTTTCTTCTTGTTGTGACTAAAACCTGCTAACACGTGCTAACCTAGCGCGGAGTGTTTTGCTAGCCTTTTCCCCCCTCCCCCCACCCCACCCACACCACACCACCCCCCCCCCACCCCCCCCCCCCCCCCCCCCCCCCCCCCCCCCCCCGGCCTGTTCTCCTCCCTCAAGCTGTAAGGTTAATGAAGTGATTTGAAACCAACTTATAAACCCTCTCGCAAAGCCATCTGCGGGTGAGGGAGCTGGAATGTACCAGAAAAAAAAGAGCAAGCAGAAACCTTTGTGATGTAGAAAATGAGGTGTATTGATTTATTTTATTATTATTTTTTTTTTTCAGAAGCACAGTAGCCGTTGTGTAAACAAAGCGCCGCCAATCTTGTTGACACAGAACATGGTGACAGGGCACACAGGTGCTTGCAGCATGTTCTGACCCCAGCCTTCTATACGCCGCAGGGAGGGATGGAAGAACCGACTCTGCGTTTGCTATCAGAAAAAAACAGCTAATCTCAGTCATTTAGCAGATGCCCCTATCCTGAGCTCTTATGTTACACAACTTCAATTTTATCACACTGTCCATTAACACAGCTGGAAATTTTGCTGAAGAAAGTGAGGCAAAGTACATTTCTCAATGCTAAAAAACAGCAGTGGAACATAGCTGGAAAACCACAGCACACTGTTAATATATAATAGTTATACAGTGGGGTCCAAAAGTCTGAGACCACTTGTGGAAGTGTTTCTATTTTGCATTCTTTTATAATTTAATACAAACTGTTTTATTACATATTATATTCACAATTTGAGCTGGCATGGACTCTACAAGTTTGTGCAAAACCGGATGATCCATGTTATCCCATCATCTTCAAGTGCCCAGAAATTTCAAGGCCTTTAAGTGCCCCAGTAAATGTTCGACAGGGTATGACCTTTTACACAGAGGAGTTAGTATGGTCAATGTGGCATATTTCCTTAAATATGACCAAGAAATAACGCAGAATCTTAATCGTTCTTCCTTTCAAATGTCAGAATTTTTCTTTGTTTAAAAAAATTGAAAAAGAGAAATGATTTAAAGAGGTCTCAATCTTTGGACCTCACTGTATTATTGTTAATGTATGGTACCGTAAATAAGATTTATATAACAATCTGCATCCAGCTGACCTGTCTTGACACAGCAAACATAATGACCTGCACCTGACCTGATCCCGTGTTTTACAATGCACTTTACAATGTCCCCATGCCTCTCAGGGCTCTGTTAATACATCTCAAATGTCATTCTCTCTCTTCTCCCTGAAACCAGCATCGTTTCTTGTCACTCTGTTCATTAACTTTGAACTACAGAGAGTTTCGGTTTTCTTTGCTGGCAGACTTAAAATAAAAATGGCCGTAATAAAATATCTAAAATCAAGGCTGCAAAATTAAATTTTCAGTGCCTCACAATCAATGCAAATTATGTAGCCAGTTCCTCCTTCATTTTCTTTGACAGGGCTTAAAAGTTTCTGCCAGACTACTCTATTGTCCCTGTGTCTTCATGATTTAAAATCATGCTTTCCAAGTGTTGCTCTGATAGATATAAACTCTTTGCATTATCACAATGCTGATTATGTTTTGTACTACCAGTAATACTACAACTACCCCTGGCACTTCTACTACAATTATTACTACTATGCAAGTACTACCACTGCAAATAATAATAATAATAATATGCCATAGCCAGTGCAATCTTTGGTCTGAATCATTGAGTGATGGGTAGTATATGGGAAGCCCTCAGGTTTTTGTTTCAATGAGACCATATTTCCTCATCGCGAGTTCAGAGACGGTGTGGATGGTTGAAATCAGTTTAAAATGGACTTATCTCAGGTCAGAAATGTTGTTTTAGCGACTAATAAAATGATTCCGCTTATGGTTCATCATTTACCAAAATACCTGATCAGAGACAGAATCAAATTTAAAAAAATGGTGTCACCATTTCCTTCACCACAGAAATAAGAACAAAAGCTAAATTTAAGATACATTCACTTTTCACACAACCCCTTAAATTCAGTACTGGATAAATAACATTTTTTTGAAGCCTCAGAAAAAAGCAAGGCCAAAAACTGTGAGTAACGACCTCCCGAAATTCGTTATTGATGCATGCTACAGAGTGTTCAGATACAGTCCTTTCCAGGTAAAGGTGAAGGTCTTTTCTCAGTGTATGTCTCCTCCAATCCTATCCATCTGAGTGGTGGACAAGACGTCAGCTGCGCAATAATGTTTGGCAGACCCTGCGCTTACAACCCCCCCCCCCCACCCCTCAAAAGACCAGCATTATTACCATTTCCCGCCATCAGGCTAATCCATCCCTCCCCAGGATAGAAAATCAATCACACTGATTGCAACTTTATTTACTTACCAGGACCTCCTTTAGTGCGGCCCATTCTGCTGCAACATGCATATTATTCTCATTAATAGAATCGTTTTCCTAAACGGTGCACGTTTTTGCTAATTGCTTTCCCCTGATGAAAATTTCAGATTCTAATTACTAATGTCTCTCCCTCTATATCTCTTTCTCTATCTCCCTCTCTTAAATTGTTCATCCCAAAAGGCACTGCTGAGAATGGTGTTAAATGTTTATGTTCCATGTCAAAAGCTGGGCTGCGCTAGTAACCGGGGAACACTGGTGGCAAAGTCACACACGCCTGTAAGTCATGTGTTTGTCTGAAGAGTAACAAGAAATTCTGAGCCTTTCATCCATGAACTGAGTTACCTTTCAATGGATTTTTAACCCTTTTTTTTTCTTACCTATTGAGTGCAAAATGTGAGCAGAGGAAAGTGAAAGAGGGAAGGAAGGATATGTTGGAAGGGCATGTTGCCTGGCATGGATGAGTGAAGCGAAGTCCACGGCCCTGGGTGAAACCGGGCTCAGATGTGGAACCTGCCTGGCGTGGTTGAGCAGTGGGCAAGGCTGGCTTACAGTTCGGGCCGTGCCCAGCGGCCGAGTGGCCGGACACAGGG
>JAFBMS010000181.1:56112-131112 GCA_019788955.1 Albula glossodonta
TGTGTGTGTGTGTGTGGTAGCATTCTGTAGGTATATCTGTGTATCTGCACATGTATATGTGTTGCGCATACGTGAGCATGTGTGTGCGTGTGTGTTGGAGAAACTATCGTGTCCCAAGAGAAGCAAGTGGTCAGAAGGCACTTAACCTCAGACATGACGTAAGGGTCTCGGATAGGGCACTGAGGCCCGAGGGGAGCCCCAGAGCCCACAGCACATTCTTCTGCAGATATCTGTACTGATACGGCTGCCCAGTACTGATATGTTGTGGATTTCTTTCAATTTCCCCTTAGCTGTGCAATAAAAAACAAAAAAATTTATAAACATGGGGAACGTGTGGCTCTCCAACTCTAACTTACAGAGATGGAGATAGACAATAGAATCAAATCTTCTGTTTTTGAGCAGCAGGAATAAATTTCATCTTATACCGTGTAACTTAAATCACAGGGATTAATTTATAGGTAGATACTGTGGGGATTGGGTTGAGAGGGGAAGGTGGTGGGGGGGGGGCAGGCTGGGGGGGGGCAGATGCATCAAAGTGAGCAGTCTTTGGGCTCCATTGCAATGCATGAATAACAGCGTTCGGTGTTGTGTTCTCCGTCAGCTCAAAACGGGGAAATTTTGCCTCTGAAATTGATTGTACGAAGCAGATAAAGAGAATACATCATTTGTAGCTCTGCCTGTATGAGGAGACCCATTTCCTAACACCGAGGAAGGAAAAAAAATATACATATAATATTTCAATTGTAAAATATTAAGATGAGCTGGGGTGTAGCGCTGAATTCAGAGCAGTAAAGCATTCTGGGAAAGAATTTACTTTTTAACAAAAAGAAAAAAAGAGGGAAATATCTCCAGCAAAATGGACCAGCTTGACATTCATAAATGAAAATACATTTTTAATAAAATGATGAATAAGTAACAGTGGGTTTCTGCACAGTTTCCGTGACAACTGGAAATAGCAGGGGAGTTTTTTTGGGGGGGGGGGGGGGGGGCGGGCACGGGCAGGGCTGGCGGCTGCGAAGGAGGAGAACTCAACTCACCGCCGGGGGCATGAGAAGAACAGGCCGCCTAATCCACTCCTATCTAGTTACCGTGACACCCGCACCCATTAAACAGGATAGATTATTGATTTTGCTCTCCGCGCAAACGGTGAGATTTTCCATCAGGGATTCGAGTGCCAAGCACGAGGGGGGGGGGGGGGGGGGGGGGGGGCGGGGGCAGGGGGCCAGGAGGGGAGAGCTAGTGATTAGGCACGCTACTGTTTAGTGATCGCGTGTGTTCTGCTCTGGGTGTGCGCACCGCGGGGTAAGAAAAGGTCGTATCTGCAGAGAGATTTCTCTGTATTTCTGGGCAGGAGAATGATTTAGGGAGATATCTGGACTGCGTTTACTTCAAATGCATTTGCCAGTCGTTTCATAGATGATGAGGATACGGACATTTTGAAAACATGACAATGCGGAACATTTTGTTGTGAGCTGTGATTCGTATATGTCCAGGGAGACATTGAGACATATGAAAGCGCAGTGTATGACAGCCAAGCAGACTCTAATGATAATACCTGTCTGATAGACACGTCTGCATTTAATAGTAGACTATTACAGACATGATTGCCTCTGGATCAATGTTGTCAGTCCTGGGCCCTGAACATCCACTAACCTGATGGTAATAGCTATGGCCTCCAACTGACAGCTAATGGACAACTGTGGGGCAAAAACAAGCAGGTAATATCCAATCAAATGATGCATTCAAGTACTTTATGCTTTCAAAGCTGATGGCTTCTACATTTTGTGCATGATGCAGCAATTTGTCTTTTTTCGTTAGCTGCATCTTATGCCCTTAAACAAGCAAAATGTGTTTGATTGAATCTAGCCAAATGTCTGTAGTCGACTAAACTCTTCAGGACACTTACAGTTACTCCGGCCCGCGTACGCCCATGACTGTTCACCAGGCAGAGGGGGAGAGGGGAGCACGCACATGGGAGACCTATGGGATCAACCGCCTTTACAGTTACTCCGGCCCTGCGTACACCCATGTCTGTTTCACCACACAGGGGGAGGAGCACATCGCAGGGAGACCTATGGGATCAACCGCAGCAGCGCTGGAGGAGTTCTTCATCATTAGACGACTGCACTGACAGCATCGACATTCCATATTCTCCTCTTCATGAGGGCAATGCCGCGACCGCCATGTTTTATTGAGGAACGTACCGGCATCATTCTGATATCATTCTGATCGAGGACAGGAGAGACGCCTGCCCCTGCCCAAATTCAGATCAATGGCAGCCCTGATCACATGGCCCTCTGCATATCCGCAGGGCCGCAGCCTCTAATAAGATCTAAAAATGAACAAAAAAAAAAACAAGCTACGCAAAAACAATTCCTACAGCATCGTTGAAGAGAAGGGTTTTGTTTTGAATAAAACATATTTAAAACGCTGGAGGCTGCGTTCAGTTCAAGAAGGGATGGTAATCGCATGACTGAATGTGAGCAAAAGCTTTGTGAGTGGGATGACGAGCACCCCGGAACCGCACGTATCCCATGAAGCCATGGGGCTGTGGCTGTCAGGAGCTAGCCTTCAGCGGCAGGCCCATCGTGTTGATGCCCACAGAGACTGGGCTTCGGTAACAGAGGAAAGGAATGCAGCAGATTAAGCTCAGTGTGCTTTACGGTGAACCAATCAACATCCATTTGACCATAATCGAGCACTCGATCAAGCCCCATTGAGAATTAATGGAGAGTTATTGAGCAGGTTCTCTCTGGCGTTATGTGTATGAAAGCAGAAACCACCACAGGCTGTGCGGCTTTATTAAATAAATCACAACAGCCTGCTTTGATGTGGACCCAAGGCTAAACAGTAAAAACAGAGCTACCTCAGACAAGAGTATTTTACTGCTGTGGTGTTGTTGTTGTTGCTGTCTTTTTTTTTGCTATTAATTTTCATCTATAATAAAATATGAAACTTAAAGAGAACTTTGATCTGCTTGTGTGTTTAATTAAGACGCTTGATAATAACATTCAGAGGGAGTTATTTTGCATATGACTTCCTTTTGAAAAACGAGTTTCACGAAGTTCCCGTCTTTATGCAGGTGTAGCATTCGATCAGCTGACCTTGAGTCAGTACACGTTCTCCCTGATCGCACAAATATGAACACAAAGGCAATTCCCGGGACATGGAGGACCCTTCTTACAATTTTTTGTTCCCAGAAAACTTTCCTAAACATAAACATTCATTAATACTCACAATGTGAAAAACTGCCTAGTTTCCTGGATGAACTGTTACACTGTTTTGTATATGGATTTTCCATTTTGTTTTTCATGACAAAATTATGAACACCGGGGAACTTACATATGAGTTTGTATGTGATATACCTGGAAAGTTTTTCAGTGACTTTGACAAAACTTTTTTTAAGAAAGATATATCTTTTCATACTGTCTGGTGAAATTTAATATTATTTCTATATTTCACAATCATAGGGGAATTGAATATTCACCACTGTTGCATTTTTTTTAAAAATGGTTTGTGTAGCTGGGAGGGTGGTAGAAAGTGAGCTATCAATAGCTAATCAAACACATTCATATTAAAAATTAATGTCAAGAAAATTTTGAAATATTTCCTGAATATGTTACGTGCAAAAAAGTAATACAAGCCATCAGTGCATCAACTTTTAAAGCACCCCTGTTCAGGGAAACAACCTGAAGCACAGCGTGGGGTTCCTCCAAGCTGAAGCCCAAGAATGGAATCACAAAGGCAAAGGATTCTGGGAATTCCCCCCCCCCCCCCCCCCCCCCCCCCCCAAAAAAAAGAGCCTTCTCTTGGAGAGGATACAAAGTGTTTCTCCCTATCATTTTAACATTTCAAAAGCACATTGTACTGTCATATTTTAGATATTATTTCAGTTCACTTTCAATGCTGTGCTGACCAAACTGTGAGTTATTGTGTGAGGCTTGGGCTGAAAGTACATGTCTGCTCAGTGAAAGTTGTGATTAAACAGTAGTATGCATCCTTTCCTTATTACATACAATAAATACATTGATAGGGCATTGAGGTATATGCAGAGCACAGTGCACACTCATACTTTATATCCTAATACCTATATATACATACAGGGGGTCCTCGACTTACGAACAAGTTCCGTTCCTAAGACTTGTCATAAGCCGATTTTAGACGTAAGTTGGAATTTATATCTAAATTATACCTAAGTTAACACCTTAAGTCACTCACTCTGTACACACAACACATGAAGGACATATAAAATACAGTAATTAAATGAAACAGTAATAAAAAAAGAGAGGACAATTTCTTAACTTTATTTCTGTGTTCATATTTACGAAACAAACCGCGTAGGTCAAAACTAGGTTTTTTAAATAATTTATGGAAGTGCGTCGTAACCACGAAACGTCGTAATCCGAGACCGTCTTAACCCGAGGACTCCCTGTATCGGGTTAAGACGGTATATATATATAAGACTGGTTGATGCTTTAAACAAGAAGCTTTAAAAAAGTCAGTTGGTGAACCTCCATTTTAAGATTAGTCTTGTAGTTTGTAATGTCAGATCTCGAGCCATCTCCAGACATCAGATACTGTGGCAGAGATTGCCAGGCCAGGATTGTGGCTTACACACTGCTCAGACACTAAGAGGACACTAAGAGGACAGAAGGTTCATGGCTGCCATGTCTCTCTGTTTATGTTTGAATCGCTGCTCTCAATCAATCTTCCTTCACTGAGTTGATGCTGGTCGGTTAGACAACATTGATGTAGCGTTTCACATTAAGTTGAACCTATAGACTAAAGCTAGAGCTGATAACTTCGGTTCCGGTGGGAAGAAATAAAGAGGAAATCAAAAGAGGAAAGAGGGCATTAAGGGGATATATATACAAATAAATAAATAAATACATGAATATATGCTAAGACAGTTTTCCTGACATTTGGTCCTGCAAAAGGTTGATGCAAGAGAAAAATCCTCAGACTGTGTGCAGGTTCATTAGAGGGCCGTGTTAATCTCTGCACACAAAGACACAGCTGAAACAAACACACAAAAAGCAGAGGATACACGAGCAGCAGCAGGCGGGCTGGCACGGCCTCTACGCCAGCCATACAACGCCGCGCCACGGAGATGATCGCCAGTAATTAACACATACAATCCAGAATGGGCTCCCCGCTGAATCGGCATGAATGGTGCCTACCCAAAACCGGAGAGCGGATGTAGCGGATATTAACCACAGAGATAATGGAGGGAGCCCTCCCAAACCAGAGCGGATGTAACAGATATTACCCACAGAGATAATGGAAGTCCGGGTGGCGAGCCACTCAATAAGGAAAGTCCCTGACAATATGGGCCTCTTCTGCTCCAGCATTGTCTCCAAAATGCTGGCACAATTTCGTGTTGACATGCCAAACAAAGTGACATAAGGACAGCATATATACAGCACATATATATGTTATATATAATTCTGTGTTTGTGTATTACATATCTGTTATGTAACTTTTATTAATTCTATTTTGTATATAACATACGCATTTTATATGTTTATACACACATGTTTGTATATATACATATATATGTGTATTAAGTAGTGTATCAAAATAGTAATAACAATAGTTACACCTTATTACAGCAACAGTTGTCATAGTGACATAGTGATCATTTTTTTATTTTTCTAATGAGGAAGTCATACAGCTTCATGTACACCAAAACCAGAGAAGTGCTAAGGTGTGCATACCTAGCAGGTCTCCAGAAGCACAGGTAAAGCACAGGTAAGCAAAGGGAAAGATGGGCTCAGAGGGATCAGGCCGGCCACTGTCTCCGATGAAGCCAGCCTGTCAATGAGCAGGCTGGCGGACTGAATTGAATTGTGAAACGAGGCATGAATTCTGACCAGGTCCAAGTCCATTCTCCCTGCCCTGTTTTGTATTTCAGGGAAGGATCATGAGCAGCCAGTTTCAGAGATGAGCCAGGCTGGCCTCTTGCTCCCAGGTTCCTTTACCTGTCCCGGGCAAGAGGCGATAATGACAAACCAACCAGGAGTCCCTTACTACCTGCGACCATCCCTACCTGTGCCCATCACCACCTATGAACATCCCTACCTGTGACCATGACTACCTGCGACCATCCCTACCTGTGCCCATCGCCACCTATGAACATTACCTACCTGTGACCATGACTACCTGCGACCATCCCTACCTGTGCCCATCGCCACCTATGAACATCCCTACCTGTGACCATGACTACCTGCGACCATCCCCTACCTGTGCCCATCGCCACCTATGAACATCCCTACCTGTGACCATGACTACCTGCAACCATCCCTACCTGTGACCATAACTACCTGCGACCATCACTACCTGTGACCATCCCTACCTGCGATTCCCATTTTCAACAAGAGACTAATTCTTTTTCTCTCTCTGTTTATATGTCTGCCTAACTTCTGGGGATATCCATTGATAAAAAAAGAAAAAACACTTTGAAAAAATAGTTTATACTTCTGACAAATCCCAGTTCTTTTGGATTGGCATGTGTGATATGACAAACTGGTCCTCGACTCCAGATGCAGCTGCTGTATAAAAGACGGCCGCATCTGGAGTCGAGGTGAGTTACCCCGCCCTATAGGCCACGCAATCCAAAGCATCAAAAATCACACACTTATCATTTTCATGATGCCAAATAAGGAAAGGGCGGGTCACACGCAATGGCCAAGCAGGAGAAAGTTTCCGCGTTTCAGTGATATTGTTCAAGTAAAGAAAGCCTGTGAACTCAGGAGTACATGTACACACAGACACAAATCCAGGGGCGTAGCTAGAAATTGTGGGCCCTGTACACAGGCAGGATCTGAGGGCCCCTGCACTCTTAATAAAAAAAAATTCCCAGATTTTCATGGGCCCCTTCAAACCCTTGGGCCTTGTATACTTGGTACCCTTTAACCCCCTGGTGCTATGCCCCTGCACACACACACACACACACACACACACGCCCTCTCTCCCTCTCCTCTCTCTGTGTTAGATGGCCTCTGTGTTTCCCTGGGAATCCTGCTCATTAACTTTCATTCTCTGTCTGCAGAGAGTCGGGCTGCAGAATCTTCTCCCTCCACTGGCTTGTCTGATAGGATTTTGCTCTCTCCTGCCTGATGCAATCTCGGCAACTCAACAGCTGTGATCCGGACTCGTCCCCCAGTGAACCCCCCACCCCTCCCCACTCTTGCCACTCCCCCATATGCATTCAGCTGGTAGCACATGCACTTTCATTAAAACTAGATTAAATATTAAATCTACACCAGGTCTGCCACATGTACAAAAGGCTGAAAAATGCGGGCAAAAACAAACACATGATGTGCGAAGTGCCAAAATAAGAATGGTGCTGTACCACAGCACTGTGTGACGAATTGTAGTTTTGGGGAGCAAACCACAAATCACAATGGAGTGTACCTGAGCGTGTGTGTGTGTGTGTGTGTGTGTGTGTGTGTGAGTGTGTGCATGTACATGCATGTCTTTGAGTGTGTGTGTGTGTATCATATGTGTGCATCTGCGTGCACAGGTGGACGATGTGCAAGTGTGCAAATGTACATATGTGTGATTGTGTGTATTTGCACATGTGTGTGCTTGTATTTTTGTGTGTGTAGATGAGGGTATACACATGAGAGCATTTGTGTGTGTTTGCACGTGTGAACATGCTTCTTGTTCTGTTGTGCCCATATATATTTGTGTGTGGAAATTTGTGTGTGTATTTTGTACATGCGTGTATGCATGCATGTGTGTATTTGTATGTTAATGTTTTAGGTCACAGACGTGCTTGAACCACTTCCAATTCATTATGTTGTTCTTTCCAATTATGTTAGAAAACCGATTCTTTGTGTGTATGTGTATGTATATATATTTATATTGCATGCAAATACTCATATATATGTGCTTCTATTTACCCATTATATGGGAAAATGGAATGTTTTTATAACGCAGTTTCAGTGCAGTGACTCTAATCCAATCCAAGGGTACCTCTGATTACATGTCACAGCAATAACACATTCATATTATGTTTATTCAAAAAGAAAAATAAAAAAATGGAGAGCAACTCTGGATTCTGTTCAGCGGTAGTAATCTAGCGTATTAGCGGCGGTACGCATTCAGCACAAACCAATTAGAATTCAGGCTACGACGCGCCCGCTGCACCACAGACATACAGAGCCATTTCTGAGCTGAAGAATCATTGATTTACCTTTAAATAGGAATCCTGATTAGATTTTATTTCACTTCTTATCTTTGTCAATTTTGGCCCCTTGGAGAACCATCCCTCTGTCCTCCATGAGAGCTCATTCATAACGCGGTGTATGTTTGCAGGAAAGCCGCCACGCTGATTATGAAATAGCGAAGAGGAAATATCGGAGATAGATCTGCAGTAGCTTAAACTAGCCCATATGCAGACCTAATGTTTATTTACTACAAACAATTGGGAGCAAAATAAGGAACAGGCAGTATTTCAAGTACATTTTGAAATACAATTTAAATGTGTATTCTTTATTTTCATACATATGAGTTGTGCACCACTGGAAAAACACCCTCCACATGATATTTTTGGTTGTGGTGTAGATGCATTTATTTCAGAGATAAACTATTTTACACTGTTCTAACAAGATACATTTCAGTTCATTTTACCATCCTCAAAGTGAAAACAGAGAAGGAGTAAGTTGCTTTACAAATGGAACAGGGATGTAAACCCCTCAAAACAGATGGGCAACTCATATTACATATAAAATATACACAGGCAAATTAATATTTCAAATACGTGTTCAGTATTTGAAATACATAGCCACTCTTGTGCACAAATGTGTATGATCCCTAGACTGTTTGCCATGGCCCTCAATGTATGAGGTCCTTTCTGTTTTAATTAGGACATCACATGGTAAAGAAACGAGCGAAAGGGCCAGATTGGATGAGAGGTGCGTACACTCCCACAGGGAGGGCAAAGTGTTTGAACCTAGAGCCGATGACGGGCTGTAATAGTGATTGATGAGATCGTCTGCATTTTCTGAAAAGTGGCTCCAGCCATCTCCGACGCCGGGCTCGGAAAACGGCGGCGGCGGAGAGGCGGCAGGCTTGGGACACCACTCCCGACGGCGCTGTCCGTCCATGGAGCGCCGCGTCAATCCACATTAGGGTGACAATTTATTCAATGTGCAGAATCAGACAGGCATAATTCCCATGAGCCTCCTCTTCAGCTGCCACTGCTGCGCGGAGAACCACTCAGCTAAGCTGCCGTCGTGTTCCCTTCTCTGGGAGCAAACATTTTTTAATGTACCCCTCCCCTGTTTACCTATTTCCTTTTGCCTTGACACTGCCCCCTTCTTCCAAGCCCCAACCCCACCCGCCACCCCCCTCCCTCCCTGCTATGATGGGAAGTGGGGACAGGAAGAAGCGAAAGTGTATTTTACTGGCACGTAAACACATGGGAGAAAGTTTACTGGGGGCGACGGCCGTCTCCAGGGTTACGGATGTCAGAGCGGCTTTATGAAATGGGATATGCCACTCTGATGGCAATCACACCCCCCCCCCCCCCCCCCCACCACCGCACCCTGCCGAGACGTTTTATAACATCATCCGACGCGCGGCGCACGCTCGACAGAGCGTCCAAAGCAATTTCGGGCCGATGTGTCACTGTCACCGGTGTTTGCTGCAGGTGTCTGTCGCTTGCCAAGCCGCGTCTCCGTGACGATGCCACGGGATGGCCTCGCTTGTCTTTTGGGCCGAGCCGATGCCAATCACAATACAGGACAGCGATACATGCGGATAGTGAATATGAATATGTATATTTCAGCACGTTTTGTGAAACTCACATCATGTACATTTTTCATTGAGGATAGAGTCTCAATGCAAACAGGTTATCTGTAAGAGGTATATGGAGCGGACCTATCTAAACATCTGGGTTTGTGCATTATACCCCGCTATCAGCCCTACATATTCTACAACCACCTCATCAGACAGAATGCTCACCTTTCAGTCTTACTACCAATAGTGAAATTTGAGACTTTGGAGTTGCAGTATACCCACTTCCTCAGACAGTATACCCACCTATTAGCCATATTACCATTAATACATATGGGCTTTGGAGTTACAGTATGCCCACCTCCTCAGACAGTATACTCACCTATTAGCCTTATTACCATTAATACATATGGGCTTTGGAGTTACAGTATACCCACCTATTAGCCATATTACCATTAATACATATGGGCTTTGGAGTTACAGTATGCCCACCTCCTCAGACAGTATACTCACCTATTAGCCTTATTACCATTAATACATATGGGCTTTGGAGTTACAGTATGCCCACCTCCTCAGACAGTATACTCACCTATTAGCCTTATTACCATTAATACATATGGGCTTTGGAGTTACAGTATGCCCACCTCCTCAGACAGTATACTCACCTATTACCCTTATTACCATTAATACATATGGGCTTTGGAGTTACAGTATGCCCACCTCCTCAGACAGTATACCCACCTATTAGCCTTATTGCCCTTAATACATATGGGCTTTGGAGTTACAGTATGCCCACCTCCTCAGACAGTATACCCACCTATTAGCCTTATAACCATTAATACATATGGGCTTTGGAGTTACAGTATGCCCACCTCCTCAGACAGTATACTCACCTATTAGCCTTATTACCATTAATACATATGGGCTTTGGAGTTACAGTATGCCCACCTCCTCAGACAGTATACTCACCTATTAGCCTTATTACCATTAATACATATGGGCTTTGGAGTTACAGTATGCCCACCTCCTCAGACAGTATACTCACCTATTACCCTTATTACCATTAATACATATGGGCTTTGGAGTTACAGTATACCCACCTATTAGCCTTATTACCATTAATACATATGGGCTTTGGAGTTACAGTATGCCCACCTCCTCAGACAGTATACCCTCCTATTAGCCTTATTACCATTAATACATATGGGTTTTGGAGTTACAGTATGCCCACCTCCTCAGACAGTATACCCACCTATTAGCCTTATTACCATTAATACATATGGGCTTTGCAGTTACAGTATGCCCACCTCCACAGAGAGTATACACACCTATTAGCCTTATTACCATTAATACATATGGGCTTTGCAGTTACAGCATACTCACCTCCTCAGTTAACAGTACACCCCTGAAGAAAGCTAAAAGCATTCTTCATTTATTTCAATAATTATGCCAACCAAAATGAGTCCAGAAATGGACACTGAATAACTGAAATAAAAACATTAAAAAAACAGAATTATAGAAAAAGTAGACTCTCAACAGTGGTTTTGATCAAAATGATATGGTTCATCTTAAAAGGAACATGTTTTCCCTTGATAGTCCCATGAATACGTTAATCAGCTAAAGACTTTCTTTTGACTTTCCTGCCCGGCAACATGGCTGGAATTTCTAATTGGATGCAGTTCTAAACCATCACTGTCAATCAAATTCTTGTTGTCTCCCCCGCCCAGCGGTTCCTTTGATGTGCTACCTCAAAGCACCCTGAATGTCCTATGCATGTCTTTGAGAGAGGGGTTTTGCCCAACGCAGAGTTCACAGAAAAACAACGCCAACAACGTTTGGTAGAAAATATTTCTGATTTTTCAAACATGTTTTTTAATTGATTTAAAGGGATATTCTGGCATTTTGGCAGTTGAGTGCTCAGTCTACTTAACTAGAGAGCAACCCACCAGTATCATTTCCATTTCTGCGTGCGCAGTATGGAGCCATCCAGTCGTTTCTAACATAATGACTGAAAGTCCAGAGGATTGTATGAAGGTACAGAGCGTAGCTCCTCTCAAAAGCGAGGACGTGCACCCTCTAGCAACTCCAAGCCTGGGTAAGCACACAAAAAGGGCGTAATTGCCAAATGGTTGGAGTATCCTTTCAAAGATTTGCCATAATAATGGAATTCTAAAATGACTCATAGCTGCAATAAAACTGATGCTTGCTTGCTGTGTTCTGAACCCTGTAGAGTTCCTTGGTTGAATGAAAAGTTCACTTCGAGGGGCCTCCTGGTTCACGTATGCAGTAAAAAGCAGCAGTGGTCTTTTCCACTCCTAGAGGGCCAGTAATTTATGAAACTTTTAGAAACTTTTAGTAATTTATGAAACACTAGAAACTTTTCACTAATTGAATGTGGCGGAGTCAAAGGTTATAATAAGGTTGATATAGTGTTAGGGTGACTGGTCAGTCAGCACCTGTGGATTGCATTTTTGGGGCTCAGGTCTACCTGTAACTGCTCCACAGACTGCAGTATTCAGTTGCCTCCCATAGTTCCTCTACCAGTACTGACTGCAATACAATCCTGTGTACAGACTCTCTCAGAGGAAAAGGGGAAAAAGAATACACCCCCAAAAGGAACCCCCCCAAAAAATGACACATTTCTGACTGAGGTTCACTTGCATGCTCAGAACAAAAAGGTCAGGGGTGGTTGCAGATTGCGGGGGGGGGGGGGGGGGGGGTGATACGTCCCCTCCAGTTTCATAGGGACCCCAATCCTTTCCCCACTTTTGAGAAAAACAAATATTGTATAAGCTTAAAAGTTGTGACCTTTTGCTCACAATTTGGTCCCCCCCACTTCAAAAATCTCTGGGTGGTTGCCCCCTTTGCCGCCCAACCCCCCCGCACTAACTCATTACCAACACAGATATTTTATGTTGAAAATCGGAATTATACAGGAAAATTTTATCATTTTACTCTGATACTGATGGCCTAGTAAAACAGGTAAACATGTACTAATTTGTTTTTCTTTGCTCAAAAACGTGTGAAAATTATTGACTTCCCTGTTTTCAGTTGCTGGTGCAACCGCAACTGGTAAAACATAACCGCACTGAACCCTCTCCTGCGAGGGCTAAAAAAGCTGAAGAACACTCATCACCTGTGCGTTTTCATCCAGCCTTTTCCCCGTCTCCATCGAGACCATTTTGTGTGAAATATACATGCATACACATACATATACCATCACCACGTATAGTATGCAGAGTATAGTACATGCATGTATTTGCTAAACTGAGAACAGCGCATCAGGATATGAGAGTAAATAACATGATGGATACTCCCAGGTGCGAGTCTTGTTTTCTGTATTCTAAATGCAGAGCGGAGCTCCCCCCCGCAAGAACTCATTGATTTCAGTTCAACTGTCTCTTCTTCCCTCTACAAACATTTGTAAAAAGCTTCGGCGGAGCTTGGTGTGGTCTGACAGGTTGATGAATCATTGGAAACATGTAAATTTAATAAAGTTTTGCTGTATCTAATTATTGTTAAGCATCAGGGATGGTAGGGCTTACACAGTGGGGGTGGGGGCAGGGGGGGTGGGGGGATGGGAGGGGGTGTCAGCCTAGCGGTGTCGACAGGCCTCATAACTCAGATTGTGAGTTTGCATTAAAAAACAGAGAGAAACAAATTAATCTGTGCGCATTTAAATATTGATAGTTATTACAATACATCTGGCCCCTGGCTTAAGATGTGTTCTATAAAATTACCCTCCGAATTAATGCATATTTATACAACCTCCACCTAGAGAGTGTTATTGTGGTGCAGAACCTGCTGCGCAAACTCAGTTTGATGGTTCAAAATAAGCGCTATCTCGTTCCATTGCTGCTGTTTTAAGGTGCTTGTTGCTAGTTAGACTGCAGTGAATATAACAATTGAATAATAACTGAAAAAAGTTATAGAAAGTGACTCTTCTCTTTTGACAAGCAGGAAAGGGAGATGTGGTGGTTTTTTTTTGTGTCTCGTTGTAGGATATTTCCAGAAGGCTTTTCGGATTTCGCTCTTTTACTTTGTCAAACGATCGTTCCGTTCTCCACACCCCCTCTGTCTCTTCCCACCCACACGTCTCTGTGCCCTGTTTCTCACGGCGTTTTTAAGCACATTTAATTCTGCTCCATTAGTCAAATGTTGAAATATATATAAATATTATTTAAAAAAATATATATTCCAACAGTCTTTTGACCTGAAGGAAAGAGCTCCTGGGAAGTTTGGAGCAGTGCGGTAATAGAGGAACAGGGCAGATCAGTTAGCACTGATGAATGACCCGACTCTGGGGGCCAGTCAGTCTGACTGCCGGGGTGCTCTGCCCTTAAATCTGAGTGATGAATTTAAATTACCATTTCAATTTTAACAAAAAAAAAAACGTACACACCATTTGTATATATTTTAAAATAATAATATTCTGTCTTTCTTCAGTGTGACCGGCTCCTGCTATGGCCTGTTCTGTCATTGCCTTCTTAATTGTCTTCCACGGTCTTCAGAACTTGATAGATTATATTGCCCCAAGAGCAGTGTTGGTTTTTTTTTTTTTTAACTAACCTTAACCCTTCATACTCCACACAAACTGTAACATCTCCTGGTCTGCAGCTCTAATTTGCTATCCATATGGTCATGCACTCGTAACACAACATAATAGCTTTCCACTGTGGCCAGCTTCCAGGAGGAAGCGGCTGTGATCATGTGACTCCTCTGAGTCATGTGACGATGAGCCCTTGCGCTTTGCTTCCTTTCCACGCTGCAGATGCACCACCAATCACATGCTGTCCATTTCATCAGGGGAATACAAGGCCCAGCATATTTGTTTTCACATGGCGAGTTTGTGCATCTACAGGCACCTCACCTGACCGAGTGTGGCCGCAAAAGAGAGACCGAGGAAACCGTCCAGCTTAGGCGCTGCTATTCCCTGTTGTGGCTGAGCCAATTTCTGCCTTGGCAATGCAGACCTCAGGCTATGGCTGGCTATGGATGGTGCGACCTCAACTTAAATTGCAGGGCTCATACTTTGTTTTCCAAATAAGTATCTTTACAGTGTAAGGCACCAGAAGACCCCATTTGTACTTTTTAAATCAAATTTCTTGTTAACAACCACCCTGCGATGTTTTGAATCAAATACAGTGCACGGCCTCTCTCTCTCTCTCTCCTTCCTCTCACCCTCAGTTTCAGAAGCACATCT
Source organism: Albula glossodonta (assembly GCA_019788955.1). Classification (NCBI taxonomy): domain Eukaryota; kingdom Metazoa; phylum Chordata; class Actinopteri; order Albuliformes; family Albulidae; genus Albula; species Albula glossodonta. Next base: position 71,060 of record JAFBMS010000181.1, read on the forward strand.
GCTCAGAGAAAGAAATTTCTCTCTTTTTTTTGGAAAAAAAAAACAGCAAAAATTTTAATTGCGTTGGATTATGCCCAGTTTTGTGTTTCTCAAAGATGAATCCAGCTGCTTCACAGGAAGGAAAGAAAGGATGCGAAAGGTTGTGAAGTTGTGAGGAATCAGCAGAGAGTGCAAGCCTGACTTAACACAGTGAACGATCTGCAGCTTGGGTTCGAGCAGCTAAACACCTTCGCTCCATGAATATTTTTTTTGTTTTCACGGACTGTTCTCAAAGACTAATTGAAAACCGCAAAGCACTCATACACATCTGTTATTGTTTATTTCTTCCAGGGACAAAAAAAAAATCCAATTTAAATTGCATAGCCAAATTGATATCAAAGGTCAATAAAAAAAAATAACACAAATGAATTCATAAAAATGTCCAGCAAATGAGGGGAGGAAAGAATTGCTGCTTTGCTGTTGTATTAGCAAGAGCAGGAGAATGTAAATGCATGTCATGAGTTATCGCTTTCTCGCAAAATGAAACGAGGAGGTAAAAATTACTCCTATTACCTATATAACTGGGCATAATTGCCAGGAGGTAAATCATGTCAGTCCTGCGTCGGCTTTGTCTGGCTGAAAGGAAGCGGAGAAATGACACGTTTTCCTGGATCCGCCGAAGCTCGATTACCAGCCATGTGTCCCATTATGGACGGCGATAAGGGCTTCATGAGGAATGCATTTTAACCACACCACTCCACCACTCAAAGGTAAATACAAACAGTTGTTTTCAGCGACAAGACAAAATGCTATCCATTAGGATGCTGGAAGAGGAAGACAGAAAAAAACCAAACAAACAAACAAACAAAGTGACAACAACAGACTGTCAAACAATTTAGTGAGCAGATGAATATTAAATGTGACTGTCCACTGGGTGGCGCTTTCACAATGTCTGTCTTTGACATCCTGCCCACAAAGTGAAAACTGGGCTGAGCATCCATACGAATACATAAAGATGAGAACACGGCCAGTCTTCCCAAATGCACTCACTATTTACCCATAATCTGCAGAGTACCCAGCACTGCATCAATCCCATTTACCTACAGTCTACAGAGTATCCAGCACTGCATCAATCCCATTTACCTACAGTCTACAGAGTATCCAGCACTGAATCAAGCCCATTTACCTACAGTCTACAGAGTATCCAGCACTGCATCAGGCCCATTTACCTACAGTCTACAGAGTATCCAGCACTGCATCAAGCCCATTTACCTACAGTCTACAGAGTATCCAGCACTGCATCAAGCCCATTTACCTACAGTCTACAGAGTATCCAGCACTGCATCAAGCCCATTTACCTACAGTCTACAGAGTATCCAGCACTGCATCAAGCCCATTCACCTACAGTCTACAGAGTACCCAGCACTGCATCAAGCCCATTTACCTACAGTCTACAGAGTATCCAGCACTGCACCAAGCCCATTTACCTACAGTCTACAGAGTATCCAGCACTGCATCAAGCCCATTTACCTACAGTCTACAGAGTATCCAGCACTGCATCAAGCCCATTTACCTACAGTCTACAGAGTATCCAGCACTGCATCAAGCCCATTCACCTACAGTCTACAGAGTATCCAGCACTGCATCAAGCCCATTTACCTACAGTCTACAGAGTATCCAGCACTGCATCAAGCCCATTTACCTACAGTCTACAGAGTATCCAGCACTGCATCAAGCCCATTTACCTACAGTCTACAGAGTATCCAGCACTGCATCAAGCCCATTCACCTACAGTCTACAGAGTACCCAGCACTGCATCAAGCCCATTTACCTACAGTCTACAGAGTATCCAGCACTGCACCAAGCCCATTTACCTACAGCCTACAGAGTATCCAGCACTGCATCAAGCCCATTTACCTACAGTCTACAGAGTACCCAGCACTGCATCAAGCCCATGTACCCAGCACTGCATCAAGTTACCTACAGTCTACAGAGTATCCAGCACTGCATCAAGCCCATTTACCTACAGTCTACAGAGTATCCAGCACTGCATCAAGCCCATTCACCTACAGTCTACAGAGTACCCAGCACTGCATCAAGCCCATTTACCTACAGTCTACAGAGTATTCAGCACTGCATCAAGCCCATTTACCTACAGTCTACAGAGTATCCAGCACTGCATCAAGCCCATTTACCTACAGTCTACAGAGTACCCAGCACTGCATCAAGCCCATTCACCTACAATCTTATCAGGATGTATGCTATTTCAATAGATTTTTTTGTGTGAAGGTTCCCCTCATAAGTTGGGTTGTTGGCCTGTGCATCAACGGAGGGGTAATTTGCCTGTTTCATATGTTCGCTCTTCATTGTGTTGTTTCCATGCTTATATGTACAGTACACAGGTGCCTCTTTACCTGTGTAATTATATGTGTTAACAACAGGGTGTTACTGAATGAAGGCAATTTAAGTAGCATGGAACAAGAACAAGAGTCAGTGCTGTTCTTGATTGCAGTTGCTCAGTAACAGCCCTGTTGCTAGGTGATTACTATGCCATGGCTGCCTCTTCACCTGCTATAGAGGATCAGGGGCTGGTAACCCTTTACATTAGGTTAAACATGTTACACAGTTACAGCACAAAGGCCAGCACTGTTACACGTTATACAATGAGTGATGAGTAACACTGTGGGTGCGTTCCAACACCCAGTTTTGTCTCCTCCTCTCCTCCTCTCCTCCTTGCCCTGGAAACTGATGTATATGTTGTACTTCCGTCCACTGTTCCTAAAAGGTTGGAAATGAAATTTCACCTCCTCCTCTCCTCTTCACGAAGGATACATCGATGTATCCTCCCGCAGAAGTCTTTTTACATTTATGGGTGACATTAGTGTGCTCACAATTAAAAGGCCATCCCACAGAAAAATTTGATTGGCTTTCCTCCTTTTCTGCACTCGTTTCCTCCCCTCCTTTCCTCCACATATTTTCAGGGTAGGAGAGGAGGGGAGGAAACGAGTGGGTGAAACAAGGAGATGAGAAAAAGTATTGGAACGCACCCTGTGAGTGGTCCCTGTGTCATGACTCGATGGAACCCCAAATGACAGACAAATGACCTCTACCATGAAATGTTTAACAGCCATGTCCTTCTTTCCATTAACCGTTTCCTGTGACCTTGGATCAGGTCAGTCAGGTGCCAAACGCCTCCACCCACTCCCAGCCACCTGGAGCCAGCACAAAAGACGATATGCAGTGTACTGGGAAAAATGCATTTGATACGACAGTATACCAACAATTCACTGGTACAAATTAATGGGCGCAGGACAAAAGACTTCCTATTTATGCTTAAAAAACTGAAGGATAATTACTGTCTAAAAACAGGAGAAAAGCATATGTACAGACACACATGCATACACACACACACACACTCCCTAGTTCTGGGCAGTGTGCCAGGCAGTACCCAATAATACACTGGTAATTGCAGTGGCAGTCTCCATTTCCTTTTCACAATTACATTGTACTGAGTCTGCCATTTCTGTCCACAGGGTCCAATCCCGAAATAGGTCTGTACGTCCATTAAACTTTAATGCAAACCTGCGTTTAATTAAGACTGTCAAAGCAAACACAGCTTTGGGGTATTGTCAGAGAGTAGCATCGGAAAAATCTCTATCCTAAATAATTACCCAGCTTCATGTAACTTCTCCAGGCAGCCTACGCAATGTCATGAGAAAGACACGTCCACACACACACACACACACACACACACACCCACACACACACACACACATACACATACACACATACACACACACAAAAACACACACACACACACACGCACACACACACACGCACACACGCACACACGCGCACACACACACACACATACACACACACATTCGCTCACACAAAGAGCTTTGACTTTTAGGATGAAACAGGAACTGGTAGCAAAGTACAAGGCCTGTCAGAACTCTGTGAAAAATTGCCTCCGTTAACATTTCTAATTACCGCTACTTAACGTTCTGGCCGGGAGTTGGAGTTTTCACTTTGGATGTTACCTAGCCAATTATGCGAATCACCTTTTCAAGGTGTGAGAAGACGTTTTAAATAAAATAGACTCTATTTAATTTTTGGGTAATTGTCTTGAGGCTCTCAACATTGGCTAGGTAAAAGCAAAATAACATTGACAGGCACCAACTCCACTGAAGGTTTTTAGTTTTTATTTTGGTTCAAAACGCATACAGCCCATGCCCAGAAAAAGGATCTGGGTTATTCCACAGTTTGAAAAGAGTTTGTGTACGACCAAAATACAAATAGAGAGAAAAGTTACACTGTCAGGGCAAAAATTATGCTACCAAAGTGGGTCTAATAACTAATAACTGACATATTGCAGTGTGTCACTTGGCGCTTCTGCCATTGGTTCCTCACAGGGGCGTCACCAGACACTATTTACTGGGGCACGTGCCCCAGTAATAATTAGTTGTGCCCCAGTGAGTGATCATTCAAAGCTCGCTCTCGTCTCTTTTCTGCTCTGGTCTCCAAATTCTGCAATTAACTTCCTGTCACACTGAGAACAGCAGAGCTTTTCCCCATTTTCACAATACGTTTAAACTGCCTTATCGTCCCATCTGTCCCTGAACTTTGAACATCTACTTCTATCCACATGTCACTACACGCTCAAACTAATGTGTCTAAACTTTTACCAGCACTTACCAGATATTCTGTAGAGTCTAGGTGAGATAGCTACTGGTATTATGGCAGTTTGTAGCAATTGTGTCTGACAGTTTGGTATCGTTTTGGTTTGTTGGCCTGGCCTATTGTACACATCCTTGTAAGTCACTCTGGAGACAAGCTTCCACTAGATTCTTAAATGCAAATGCAATCATTAGTGTAATTTTCAGCTATGCTATGCGCTACAATGCTGTAGTTTGATGAAAGTCAGGGAAAGTATGAACATCAGAGAAAGTATGATCTCCAATAAAGTCAATTCTAAGTCAATATGAGATTTCTCACATGCATATATTACAGGAGTGACGTAGCCGCCCTACTCCTGTAGTCAAAGAGACAGTGGTATACTAACGGAATGCAAACAGAAAAAAGCCCATCAAGGTTTGTAGTTCTTGGGGAACCTCCCCAGTGGATAATTCCCATCAAAAAAGTCCCCAGAACCGTTCAGTCTGAAAGCACCTACTGATGACGTATTAGCTTTTTGGCTAGTTTAGTCCGGCTGTGTTCCCTCGCTCTGCTTGTCTTTTATAGGTGTTTCCTGTAATAAAGTCAGATTTGACTAGAGTGGCCCTTTAAGGACTGTGCTGCCCCTTTCTCTCTTTGTGGTATTGCTGCTAAATTAAATTTGTATACATGTTGTTAGTGGAGATATGGAGTATACATTATATTTTAAAATGCCTCCAGGCCGAGGACTTTAAAATATAAAAAAACCGAGAACTAAGACGATATTCAACCCACCCCTGAGACAGTAGGCCCAGTGTTTTTATTGCTAATTTTACACTTTCTTTCCTTTCTGTTGCATGATGTGGTATTGATCCCCTGCTACCGACAGATAATTTGCTACCATGGATATGGAAAATGAGGCAAATAATGTCGTCACGGTGAATGACTGTAAGAAAAAAAGAGAGAGAGAGAGAGAGAGAGAGAAACACATTAGCTGTTTGAGAATCGGCTGAGCCCTAGAGGACTTGCTGGTGTTTGCGTGTGCAGCCAAGCTGACACTCAGATTGTGAAAAGGCTTGAGCGTTCTAAACAGGCCAAAGTACCGGCATGAATTTAATCTGCATTCATATCATTTATATTTATGTTCACATCAGTCCAGGGAACAGGTGAACCAGGACATTTACTGAGGTGCGCATGCTGAGGTCACTGGCTCTGGGTACCACAGTGGGGTAAAATAAAATAAAATCAAATAAAATACAAAAAATATTCATAATAATAATAATATGAATTGACAGTGGAGATTGTGGCAATGAATGTGTCTGACATTTATATTGTATGTGTTGGGCATTTACAAAGGATAATAACAGTAATAACATGTAATGTTAAAATATATTTTTTATAGTTTATAGAGAAACAAAACAAACGGAATAGAAATAGTCCCTAGAGATGGACAAAAAGCAAGAAAAGTTATTGGGTGTGGCCACTGTGCCAGATGGTGTTTGGGCTAATGCCCATACTGTCAGAATTGTAGCATATCATTACAAATGAAAGTGATTTGAATTAAAGTGAATGTAGGTGAACAGATGCTAGCTGGAAGTTTGTTTTCCTCAGTGGGTGGAGCTACAGCAAGCAGAGGTAGTTCTTGATGTTACACTCTACAGGTGTCACCAGGCGTGGGCAAAACAACCAAGCCATCCCCCAGAGAAGCCAAAGACATAGCTTTGCATGATTTGGCACAAGAAAAATAATGTAGAGAGTAAGTGATTATATGGGGAATAGCTACAGTTGTAACTTCATAGATATAATACAGAAAACAAATCACTAATGGAGTTTGAACCTCTGTCCTGTCAAAATGCAGTTCTTGCAGGGGGTGGGGCTGGGTGTTTTATTTAAGGGGGGAGGAGAGTGGTAGGGTTCTGCTTGTTATTTTATTATTCATAAAAAAAAAACTATGATCAATCAAATTCCGGAACTTTGCTATGATTTCCTGGACAAAGGAAACTATTCTGGAACAATTCCTGGAAGATTTGTGATGGATGGCAGCTCTACTAACTAAACCAGGGGGACTAAGCAAGCACAACCATGGCAGTTTCAAACGGGATGGTGAAAATGGCCGCTGGGTTTTCATTCTCAGAAGAGAAAAGCGTGGGCTAGTACAGTCAATCTGGCAGAGAGAGTCAGCGCTGGCTGGGCCTCGGGTCTGCTGCTTGTCTTTGTGTTTAGTATGACTTTAATAGAGCTGTGTGCAGTATGCTCAAACACAGGAGCATATGAGATGATTATTACTGGACGGATGCATCATTTTTTGTTTCCATGACATCAGCTCCATAACTCCATCCAGCATATCTTAGATGTTTGTGTCTGCTTGAACACTGAAAAATGTTTAATTTTTTTTTTTTTTTTTTTTTATGGGGATTTGAATGAGTTGTTTTGCATGTTCATCTTCTGTCTGACCAGTAAACTTCCCCAAAAAAAAATTCAGTCACTTCTGGCATCTGATGCATGGTGGGATTTTATAACTGCACAGCGTCTGCTGGATTTGTGGGAGTGTAAAAAAATGTTTGAGGAGATGTGTGTGATGTTGGGCTGAGAGCAAAACACAAAAATGCTGAGGAAGTTAAGCAGAAATGAGCAAATAACAGGGCGATACTTTTCCAAACATTAACCTGAATTAATATGTCCCCATTCTTTAGAAGAGTAAAATGGGGAAGCAGTGGGCCTTTAGCAGAACATCACACTCTCATCACCATCCTGAAGTCCTCTTAGGCTTCAGGCTGAGAACAGCTCCTTTTTGTTTCTACTCTCCCTCTCTGTCTACCTCTGCCTCTCTCTCTCTCTCCCTCTGCCTCTCTCTCTCTCTCTCTCTTTCTCTCATCAGGGAAGCCATAAGAAAAACAATTAATTTCAGACTTCACACTTAGAAATAAAAAATGAAAATATTTATTAATATTTTATCAAAGGGTATTCTGATAGTGTTACAGAATTTTTTAAATAGACTTGTGAAAAAATGAGCATTTGGTTTTTCGTCATGGTAACCTCAGCAGGGAATTTTGATAAGGTAGGACACATTCTGACTGACTGGGAGGAAATGTGATCCAAATAGAAAAATTTCTTAAAGGAACATAAGAACTATTTCATATGAAAGTGGCAATTATGATAATTTTTTGTTTATTTTACCCTTTGGCTGGCAGTAACCCTCTGTCTGCCTGTAGCTGGAATGAGATTGGGGTCATTCGTGACTCAACATGGGCAAAATACACGAGCACAAAATATAATTCAAGAATAATCGATCAATTTCAACACGTAAAGCCCAGCAGAACCTTGTTTAGGCTTGGGTGTTAACTGGTTGTGGAATTTCAGGCCAGAATTGACTGTGGGCCTTCTGAACCAGAGGTGAATATGATTGGCTACAGGTCACTAAGTAACCCAACCCACTTCTCCAAACACCCAATTGCCACGGTCGGAGGCAGACCTGAACCGTTTTCCCCTTTCCACCTTTTAACTCCCCTCCACAATTTCAGGCCCAAATACAGCAACACTTATGTAGTATACTTGTTTGTGTGTGTGTGTGTGTGTGTGTGTGTGTGTGTGTGTGAATGAGCATCTGTGTGTGTGTGTCTACAGGGACAAAGATGTGTGAGAGTGTGGACCTGCTGAAAATTATATTTCATTGGAAAATCGTAAGTGTTTACATAGCTCAAAAGATCTGGATAATGAAATGTTTACGGAAGGCTTTGAAGCTCGACAGGGCTGATGGGATATTTTAGCACATGAAAGAGGAGCCCGCATTGTGGGAGGCCAGACAGAGGAGCTGAAGCAGTGCTTAATGGGTGTCCTATTGCGACCTGCTGACAACAATTCAAACAAGTATGACTTCAACCCAGGTTACCACGGAGAGCCTCGGAATTAATAATGTAAACCATCTCTCCATCGTCACGGGCAACCGGAGGGGCTGCGTGAGCCAAGAGTATCCAGTCTCAAGGTTAGAGGGCCTCCTTTTCCGGCCATGATTGCGAGTGCCATAGGGTAGCACTGTCCACATGCTCCAGCAGACGTACTACTGGCTCTCTGGGAGAACGAATTACACAGATTATATCTCTAGTTTATGTGTGTGTGTGTGTGTGTGTGTGCGTGTGTGTTTGCTTGTCCAAGGCTTATAACCATGGCACGGCTCAGCCACTGTATCTGCCTCTGTGGGAAGAGATGAGTTTTTGCAAAAGGGACATTCCCCTCTGTGTTGTAAGGGTCTGCATTCGATGCAAGCTTGGGCCCTTGGTGTGACCCCTTTGCTGTATACATGACTCCAAACATTCTCACTCTGGTGGGGAATCTGAAAAACAGGGAATGGATTTCCCTATTGGCTGCCTGCAAGCTTACTGGCACCCTCAGATTTCTGCCAGTGGATTTGATTGGCCTAGAAAAATTTTAACATTATTATGCATTAGAAGCAGCAGATCATTTTTTGGCTCTGATTAGCTACTTCAGATTTAAGTCCCACCCATGTGAGATTTTGATTCGTTGTAAGCAGTAACTGACTATGCCACAATTAAGTTTTTCAGGATAACAGGTACCATGGCTACCTACCTTCAAAGTATTTCATACATCATACATTTTAGGTTTGTAGAGTTGTGCTCTGACAGATACAGGCCCGGTTACCCAATGATCTCTTAGAGCTGAGATCACTACAACCAATGAGAATTAAGAGTGCCAAGATGATGTTCATGCCAAGAGGATTTTAGGAAACAGGACTTCATGTGTTGCATATTAAGTTATTTGTTTTCAGTTTGGTCCTCACTGTTACCTGGATTAATTTCCACTGGGCAGGAGTCAACCATGCAATGCAATGTTCAAAAGCCACACACACATACAGTGTGCTTCATATGTTTTCTCTCTGGCCTGAGTAAAAATGATACTGTACTTGAATCTGTTTATTTGTTTAATCGCCTGTGATCAGAAGTCAAATCCCAACAAAGCATCAATTCAGAGTATTTGTAAAGCGCAGGTGATTAGAGAACAATTCCTCTTCCCAGCTGAGTGTGATAATAAGCTCTTCTCACACAAATACTGCCACACTGCCAAAAGTTTGCTGGGACTTCTTTTTCCCCACAGCTAATTATTTTAATGCGCCAGTACCTTTCCCCCATTCTGGCTCCAATCTGGCAAACAGTTAATGAAAGTTAGCAAGCAAGCCAGGGATCAGATAATTATATTTATCTGAGCTAGCTGACATGCGCATTTAGGCTGCTTGAATGCAATCCTGCCACTATCTTTGGTGTTTGTGACCTGAAAGCAATAAACAAATGCAAAAAAAACTTCATAAAGTTTGTTTCATCAATCTGATGATCACGAGCATGAAAAAGACAATGAAATTCTTAACTTTGAACTTTGACTGGCTAACAGTAACTCGTGTAAATGGCATGTTTGTCTAGCTAGCACCTCCGTTTCCCCAGTGCACTTAAGCAGCTTTTCACTGACCAAACCAAACAGATAACGGGAGCCATAAAAATGCTTATGGCCAAGGGTACGAACCCAAACACAACAGTTTAGAATCGGGGATGACAGTTTCTTGTGAACATAATTCTGTTCCGCTGTGTCTACTACGATTTATGGTTTTGTTTGTGACACACAACGTTTAATGCTGATGTAGAGATTACTTATTTTAGAGGAACTCTCAGATTCCTGACAGAGGCACGCCTTGTCTGAACATCTTTTCCACATTGATTTCACGCTGGCTCACATATCGCTCTTTTCTGACTGGTGCGTAATCACAGCCGCGGGCGAGAATTCATATTCCCGTTTTGGCTTACAGTGGGAGATGCTAGCGCCCATGAACCCTTTGAGCTTGCATGTTTTGCCAAATTTATTGCTGGCATTTGGTTTTCCCCTCTGTGCCAAAAATAAAGTTGAACTGTAACCCCCATAACCAAGATTTATACAGAACATGGGGCTCGGTAACCTGTTACACCACTGCTGGATACTTTGTAAGGATTTTTTTTTTTTGAAAGTTGATATTTTTCAAAGTGTACACTGAGAAAACTCAGAACTACGGAATTATTACCAGACTGAAAATGATATCTAATCCATGATCACAATGTGAATTGGGTGTTTGGAATGAAATATGTTTTATTTCCTTGTGTTGTTTTTAATTTTCGGTCTCTGCTGGATCAGTACAGCTCACATGCTGTAAGGCTGCATGTGACACCAGATGGAATTACCTGAGCAAACAGTTTTGGGTAATTCCAGATTGATTTTTGGGTGATTTTATAGGTTGTTGTTTTATTGAGTAGGCTCAAGGTTCATTGCTTATGGTTTTTTCTCTCTAAATCCATTGTCATTTCAGCCAGTGTAAATTTCCTCCCTTCTCCACATCACTTCCTGTCATCTTATTGAGACTTCCCCTCCTTCACACCTCCATCCATTACCATGTCCATTCCCTCTTTTCCCACACCTCTTTCCATCATCTTACCGATTCCCTCTTTTTGACACACATTCCTCTCTCCTTTCTCACACCTTTTTCATTTCCTCCCTTCTCCACACCTTCCTCTCTTACCTTATTCATTCCCTCTCTTCTGCACGCCTCCCTCGCTCACGTTTTTCATTCCTTCTTTTCACACCTCCCTCTTTTCTCCACACCTCCCTCTCTTCTCCATGCCTTCTTCTCTCACCTTATTCATTATCCTCTTCTCCATACCTCTTTCCATCACCTTTTTCATTTGCTCTCTCCTCCATGCCTCCCTCTCTTCTCCACACCTCCCTCCATCAGCTTTTCTGCAGTCATGAGGCACACTGGAAACAATCCTCAGGCCATACTCACTATAAGCACAAAAAAGAAGAACTGTTTATCTGGGCTGAACAGAAATTTCAATGAATAAGCCACCCCAACTGGGAAACAAATAAGAATAAAACCTTGATATTCATATAAAGAATGAAATCAATTTAAACCAAATGTAAATCTTTTTTTTTGTTTATTTTTTTGCCTCTCTCACTGTTAAGTCTTTTTTTAAATTCTAAGGTAGAAATGGTAGTTTTTGTATTTTGGAGTATTTGTGTTGTTGGTGAGGGCCAGCTTGAGGTAAATGTAGATTAGTTTTGTGCGGTTGTTATCTTCCTCCTGTGTAACTGTTTATTGATCGCCAGGAGAGGCCTCACATAACAATTGGTTGTGGGGTGCGTGCTGTAACCCATTTCATCTCATTCCATTGTGAATGTCTGAACCAGGGTGCATGGGGGTGCCTCCCGTTCCTGTGTAATTATAGAGTAACTGTGGCAGAAAGGCAGTAGGAATGGTGGCAGTGCTGTGTGTGTGTGTGTGTGTGTATGCGTGCAAGTCTGCTTGTGTGTGGGTGTGTGTGTGTGTGTGTGTATGTGTACATGCGGGGGTGTGTGTGTGTATTTGTGCATACAGGTGTGTGTGTGCGTGTGTGCATGCAGGTGTGTGTGTGTATGTGTGTGTGTGTGTGTGCGTGTGTTGGGGGAAGAATCCCTTGGCATGGCTAACCGTAAAAATCACTGAGACACGTTTTTGACTCTAACCACACTTACGCAAAGCCATCGTGAGCCACCATGACAACCTGCGGAAAACAGAGAAAAATGGGGCTTTGGCTTGGAGAAACAAAAGGGAAAACATTTAAAATACAGGAACGCAGTGCATGTATGAAGACTGACAGGGATTGTCAAGTGTGCAGTGTGAACTATATAGGGGAAGCAATGTAGTGTAGTGGTTTGGGAGCAGAGCCTCCAAGAGGTTGGAGATGGCGGTTTTGATTCTCGGGTAAGGGCAGTACTGTTGAACAAGGTACCTAACCTTACACAGAAGATATGGATAGTGTGTAGAACGGTGTAAGCTGCTCTGGGTAAGAGCATCTGCTGTATGCTTACATTTTATGTATTCAGGGATAGAATTACTTACCAACACAAGCAGAAACATCTACAGGGTCACCCCCCCTTTGTTGTTGGACCCTAAAAATACAGGGCTAGATTCTTTCAAATGCACTGAGCCTCTTCTAGGCCACATGGTATTCAATCAAAACATGAGTACAACATGAGTAGCTCTGAGTATCTCTATCTATTTTATTGGAAAAAGGAAAACATGTCTTTTGGAATATGTTCTTTTCACTCTGAAATGGAAATGCTATATTGTACAAAAGACTAAAGGCCATTTTGATTGAATTGCAGTTGCATTTAAATAGAGTAGGTTTAATTGGGACCTGGCCATGGTCGTCTTAGAAAATCTCATTGTTTTCAACATTTAACATTTCACTTTTAACTACCTTAGCAATGGCCTTGAAAACCAGGCCTTTTTTGTATCCATTCAGATGTAACACCTGGCCATACAAACTCTTTTTATGGCGATACACCCACCCAGCCTGCAGGCAGGAGCCTTGGTCTTCCTCGTGTTGATTTCATTTTTTCCCCTAGTCTTTCCTGGTGAGGCTGAGCTCATCATAGTCTTAATAAAGTGGATCTCCAGCTAGAGCTGATGATGTCACAGCTGGAACTCTATCTGATAGGACAATGCTGGAATAGCCAGCCAATGGAAAGCACTTCAGAAATCCTGAAGTGGAAATTTAAAGCTATTACCATTTTTTTCTAACATAATTTCATAAAATGGTGGCCCAACAGAACTGGATTACCATAACATTGTGAAGGTTTCCTGTTATTCATATTCAAATTTAATGTAGTATTCAATATGATGCTGTACAAAAGAAATGAATGTTGAGATACAAATGCTGGTTGCGGAAGGGGCTCTTTGGTTTGAACAGACTGGTGTTTTTTGTTTCTGCTGAATTGACAGGCAGCATGAAAGGAGATACAGATTGTGTGTGAAGGACGCTGAACGTGGAGCGGGAACGCGGGAGAGGAAGCCGAAGCCGGAGCACGACCAAACCTTTGATCCACCTGCCAGCGGTAAGACGCTGAACCGACTCAGAGACCAGCAGGAGGTGCTTCTTGGGGTTTATGGCGGTATTTCGCTGAGAGACGGCACCCGTAAAATGATTTGGACTGGTTGGTTGGAGTGAATGGGCTAAATCAAAGAGTCCACAGAATCAAAAGGTTGCCTTTGGAACGAGAGATTTGCCACAAACAGTTTCATAAACGGGAAAAGGCGCCGTACTGACACCGTCACGTTACAGATCAATGTAACTGTTGCAGTTTGACAGGGAAATTTTGTTTCTCTATCAATTCATTCATAATAATTTCATCCCTAACATGGTTTTGGAAATTTTCAGCTCACTTAAACATAAGAACACAGTCAATAGTAAAACAATCTAAACACACAAAAAAATGAAAATGGTTATGCCTAACCTGCTAGTCTATTCAAATTTGTGTAAATCAAGCTCAAAACATGTCATGTACCTCATTAGCTGGTTCTGGATATATATGCTAATAGCTACATCATAGTAACCCCAGCATGAATACCAAACTGATGCATTTATATTACCATGTTAGCCTTTACACTACTGAGTAATCCCTAAAGTAACATGGACAGGGTACCTTTGAAGGCAAGGAGACACGGCACCGTGTGAAGTTGTGAAGCCTGTAAGAGTGAATCTGCAGTCATGGTTACATCGCAATAACCCCATAACAGCTACCCTACTGAAGCAAATGCATTACGCTGCATGACATCACGCCTGAAGTTATGGCGTGCACACGAGAGCATCATGAACACACTGAGTATCCTCAGGTTATTTTAGCGGAATACTGCACACTGTTTGGGGTGAATGTGGAGTGTGAGGCAAACGCGAGCGTTTCTGCTTCTTTAACGCTTCCCCGCTACTCAGGCAGTCCCCCTTTCATCTGGATGCACCTCCCTCTCTCCCCAAAAATTTGGGCTGGACCCACTGGGCTCACTGTACCCCAGAACCCCTGGGTGGTCGTGGTTCTGACACTGATGAATTCGCTTAAAAAATACCCATTGGCAGCCCACCGACTGCACAAAAATTTTTTTAAAAAATCCACCATGGGCGCACAACTGACGTATACGCTTGCTTTCAGATTCTCTCTCTTCACCCAGGGAAACTTTGCTGAAGGAAATAAACTCCTTGCTGTTTTCAGCTTTTCTGAAAGTCTAAAGTTTAAGTTATAACTTAAACTCCTGCTCTAGGCTGTTTAAATTAAACTCACAATAAACCTTTTTAAATCTTGAGCAAACCATTTGGTTCTTTCACCACAGCGGTCATTGTTACTCTATTCTAGCTCCTCCCATTTTTAATTAAACAAAACCTCACCGCCCTATCACCAACATTTTGACTCTTGTTCCTCTAAGCCAAGGGTGGGCAACCCTGGTCCTTGAGTGCCAGACCCGTTTGGGATTTCGTTCTGCCAAAGTTCTCGAGTACCGTTTGAGTAATTATGAAGTGCCTAATCCTGAATGGTGAAGCTCCTCTTCCAGCTCCAGCACATGGTCAACTGCAGTCATTAAAGCCTGATAATTAACTCTGTCTGTTAATTAACCCCTGTCTGATTACACCGTCAGGGGTTTGGCTGGAGTGAAAACCAGAAATGTCTCTGGCACTCAAGGACCTGGGTTGCCCACCCTTGATCTAAGGTCAACTTTTGATGTCTGTAATGTGGAAAAGAAGTTGGGGGGTGAGGGTGTGAAGTAATAAACAACCTATCTCACTACCCACTGAGCAAGCTTAGCTATCAAATTCACTTGGATGCAAATGTTACAAAAACATTAACCCTTTTTTCCCCAAAACAGCCAAGATGCCTGAAAAAAGGGATGAAAAATGGGAAAAACAGCCATCTGGTCACCTTACTTTTAGTGCTATGATACCTTTTCTTAAGGAGTGTTGGCCACAAGCAAATATAAATCAACTATTGCAGAGTAACCACACGCTTCTCTTTGCTTTCATTTTTCTTTATCGCACGCGGTTTTGCCTTTATCTGCTGATGCATTATTCTGCCTGTCATGTTGAAGTACGTGCGGTGATAGCTGAAGACAGAGCAACAGTCATTATGTGGAAATGTGCTTGACACTAGATCACATCGCTCGACTGTATTATAACTAACAGCTACGGCTCGGCACACCAGGAGTTCATCATAAATGTATATGAATCAGTTTGTGCAGGGGAACAGGTGGGCACGAGGCCTGTGGAATCATGGAAAATCCGCATGGCAATGAGTCTGAAACACAAAGCACACTGGGGAGGGGGGGCAAAGGATTCCGGTACTTCTAAGCCTACAGAAAACTCTCAGCATTCCAGTTCCGGCGTTCGGAACAGTTCTAGAACGTTGGGAAGAGTTAGGGTCATTGCAGTCAACCAGTTATCAGCTGTACGTCACATGCTTTGGTCTGAAAATGCTGTTGCACAATGACTTAAATCTGAGAACTGAAGTCAATGAAAGTACGAGTATTGTGGCCAATTTGATATCGCTACGCCTTTTAAAGTCATGTTCCCCGTGCGGTGACATATGTCCTCAATTAATTATTGAAATGACATAGCTGTCCTGTTAGTGATCTACTAGTTCTAAATGCATGATTCTTACTGGCGTAGACTTTTAAGTCTAAATGAACTGCCCTATAACTGCCTCATTAATTATTCTAGTTTAAATAAATAAATAAAAATCCTCTGGAATTTTCTAATGTCAGTCATAGTAATTCTGTCATGTTAGCAATATCAAACAAAGATTCATTTTGAGTGTTTTCATTTGGAACATTCATAAGATGAACTTCACACCATCCTCCATGATGTTTCTTTATGAGTAAATGAGAGAGATCGGAGGCTGTTTCTGCTAAATTACTTCCCAGGGAGTTTTTTTCCACGACTTGTTCAAGAAAAAAATCTGTATGTTCTGAGACTGTTTGGGGAATAAACAGTTATAGAACATTATTAGTGTTCCAAATAAATCACAGTGCCTCACAAGTGAATTAAAATGTAATGGGAGTATTATCAAACGTCCTGGAAACATTTCCGCCTGCAGGGCTTACCATACAGGAAGACCAGCTGTGGCAACTGAAAAACTGACCAACTGTTAAACCACAATATCACACACATATCTTGTTGAATTTTCCTTGACGAGTTAAAAAAGACAGAGCCAAAATGTGCAAAGGCAAGTCTGAGTTCATTTTCTTCTCAGCAGGGGCTGGCAGACTGACGGCAAAACAGAAAAGACTCCTCTTTTTTCTGCTTTTTTTGCTTTCATGAAAAACCCCCCATTATTTTTGTGATACAATTCAGCGCAACAACATGCTAATTACAACAGGACAATAACCCCAATTATTGGGAAATAACAAATACGCAATTAGAGCTGTTTTTGTTCCTCAAAATATACTGCTTCTTTTCCAGTTTCCAGAAGTATTATGCTTCTTCATTATTCAGCCACAAAACGGCTGTCATTTATTTATTTATGTATTTATTTATGTATTTATTTATTTATTTTTAAACACTGCATGATCTGATTTGCATTCAAGAAAAAGGATTTGTTGATACTTGTTAAATTAATAAAACATCTCCTGAACTGTATCAGTTGCAAACACCTACGTTTTTTACAATAAACTTTACTTTCCAAATTATGTATGTCTTGAGTATGCAAATTCTATTTAATTAAACACAGCCAAAAGCTAAATAGATTTTTCACTTTCTCTCATAATATGGTATGGAGAAAACAATCACAAAAAGTTTTGTTTCTTTTTCCTCCATCTCCCTGAATTGAAAGTGATTAGTTCATTGATAATGGAAGATAGAGAATTTGTTTTAGAAACATATAAGCATGTAGCACTGGCAGAAAATGAATTATTCAGACGGATAAAATGACGATGCAAAGCAGACTATTTCCTGCTGCAAAAATGAACAATAGCTAACTGCACCAAGTCAGGTGACTGCCCCTCCATTACAGAGCCAACGGTTCGAGGGATGCCCTTTTCAAACCGTCTGCTGGCATTCTTTTACCCTTGCCGCGAATAGTGACCTTTAACCCTTTGGTTCACGCATCTGTGCATTGTCAATGTGTAACGCTTTGTGGAAATATGATTGTAAAAGGTGCTATAGAGAAATACAGATAGCTTGATGGACTAATTCATCACCGTCTCTCTGACGGTTCATTAATTGATCAGCCTTAATTGATGCCTAATTGATATCTAAGTCAGTAACTAAATGATAAAAGTTGAATTATATGAAGGTCACTAGGCCTTCTCTCATATAATTGCGCTGTATGTCATTTTAAGCCCCTTGAATATGGTGACGAATTGTTTTTATATATATATATATATATATATATAAGCTACTTTAAAATATTAGGCCATCTGGACAAGGCTCACATCTAGCACTAATGCTATCTTTGTCGTCATTCTTGTACCCTTGCTGTCGGGGCCGACCTTTGACCCTTTCAGGCACATGTCTGTCCGTTCCCGCTGAATTTGCGAATTGCCCCGCCCCGTGGCCCCCTCCCGAAGCACCCGTCGGATGTCAGCTGCCTTTGTGTATGACCCCATTTTGTTTCGGACTTCACTGTTCACACAATCGACACCGCCTGCTGAGGAAGAGAGAGCGTGTGTTCTGGTTTATCCGGCCCGTCTATCCCTGCGCAACCTTCAAGAGTCCGCTTGCTCCACATTCCCAGACTACAGCGCATCAAATGAGACAGAGAGACAGAGAGAGAAAGTGAGAGACAGAGAGAGAGAGAGAGAGATGGAGAAAGTTCGAGAAATGGAGTGAGACTCTGAAAGAGAGAGTGGAGCTACCCTGAGCATATTAAAACTCTGAATGCTTCAGCCACCCCTGTGACTACTGCAGTCTGAGACAGTGGGTTGAGCCGAGTTAGATTTAAGCAGCAAAATCATTTTTATTTCATCTCGTAACTGTGCGGTTTCCTAAATTTAGAACAGCTTCTTATTTATCGCGTCCCATTAAATCAGAACCATTGTTGCTCCCCAAGTGCATAGCATGAAAAATTCTATTTGTTTATTCATATTTATATTTTATTTAGAAGAGACCACAGAAATATAATTTTCGCCAATGTAATGTTATTATAGAGGATTGCAAATGCTTAAGTGAGATTAATTAATAAATCCTGCCATTTGGGCACCCCTCACCCCTATAGGCCTGGGTACAGCTGGTCCCAAACACCCCCCACCCCTATAGACCTGGGTACAGCTGGTCCCAAACACACCCCACCCCTATAGACCTGGGTACAGCTGGTCCCAAACACTCCCCACCCCTATAGACCTGGGTACAGCTGGTCCCAAACACCCCCCACCCCTATAGACCTGGGTACAGCTGGTCCCAAACACCCCCACCCCTATAGACCTGGGTACAGCTGGTCCCAAACACCCCCCACCCCTATAGACCTGGGTACAGCTGGTCCCAAACACTCCCCACCCCTATAGACCTGGGTACAGCTGGTCCCAAACACCCCCCACCCCTATAGACCTGGGTACAGCTGGTCCCAAACACTCCCCACCCCTATAGACCTGGGTACAGCTGGTCCCAAACACTCCCCACCCCTATAGACCTGGGTACAGCTGGTCCCAAACACCCCCAACCCTATAGACCTGGGTACAGCTGGTCCCAAACACCCCCACCCCTATAGACCTGGGTACAGCTGGTCCCAAACACCCCCCACCCCTATAGACCTGGGTACAGCTGGTCCCAAACACCCCCCACCCCTATAGACCTGGGTACAGCTGGTCCCAAACACTCCCCACCCCTATAGACCTGGGTACAGCTGGTCCCAAACACCCCCCACCCCTATAGACCTGGGTACAGCTGGTCCCAAACACCCCCCACCCCTATAGACCTGGGTACAGCTGGTCCCAAACACCCCCCACCCCTATAGACCTGGGTACAGCTGGTCCCAAACACCCCCCACCCCTATAGACCTGGGTACAGCTGGTCCCAAACACTCCCCACCCCTATAGACCTGGGTACAGCTGGTCCCAAACACTCCCCACCCCTATAGACCTGGGTACAGCTGGTCCCAAACACTCCCCACCCCTATAGACCTGGGTACAGCTGGTCCCAAACACCCCCCCCCCCACAAAGCCACACACCCCTGCCCCTACAGGTAGTTACACTTTACACCTGCTTGAGGCCATCTGCTCCTCTCTTTGCCAGGTGTAAATACGACCCTTTCAGGCTACAGGGAGCACTGGGGCTCAGAATTTCACTCTGTGGAATCCCGTCAGGTCCCTGCATCCCAAACATCGTTACCATGGAATTACCTTCTCTGTATTCTGTGAGTACTCATCCTGTTACTCCAGCTTTGAGAAATCCGTCTCAGTGTTAGGGGTCATGGAATACATTTCCATTTTTCTCGCAAAAAGGTTTTTTTTTTTTTTTTTTCAAAATTTAAATTCTCTTCGAAAAAACGTACTGTGTGAGCAAAGCATTGCATATGGAACTATACAGAATTAATGATCAATCTTTCAATCAATGAATGAATCAAATTTATGCCCAAAATATTTAAGCCAATAACTAAAGAGATAGTTATTAAGACTCAGCAGTTTACATGGGCACTGCTGAGATCTCAGTCTTTCATTTTACGTCCCCTGAATGCAGTCACACGCAGAAGACATTTTTTCTTTTTTTTTTTTCTTTTTTTTTATAAGACACTTAAATTTTAGGGTGCCTGGACATTCTGCAGTAAAAGTATCTTTATGTTTTCCTGTCCCGCTGAAGTGTTTGCTGGAAGGCAGGCTGGCGGTGGCCACCACGCTGAGCGAGATGGATACTGGGGGTGGTTCATTTGCAATAAAGTTTGTGGAGTGCATGATGGGGCTGGGAGACTGATCACCTGACCCCCGGGGGCCCGCCCCCACCTCGCTAACAGCTGCATGGAGCGCGGGGGGACTTTTCCCAGCGTCGTTTGCCAGAGGAACGGCCCGTTTCCCTCACTGTGGGCCGCCACTTAATGGCTCTTCCACCATACTCCCCCCGCTGCTCAAGTTAAATGGCAATTTAGCAAAATGGCAGGGATTGTTCCATTATGTTTCTGCAAGTTTTTTTTTTTTTTTTTCAAAGCATCATCAGTATTTTTATTTCATTTATTGTTACAATTATTCATTTTGGTATGTCATGTGACTAGGAAATGATACATGCAATTCCATTTAAAAAAATCTCTTTGGTCATCATGTAGTTTCATTTTTTCATCACGTGTTTGTTGTTACTGGAAGCTCACATTATACAGCTTTTGTTTTGAGAGCACATTTCTGTTTAGCCCAAATGGAACGCCACTGATACCCTACTACAATACCCACAATGCACTGTGGTTGTTGAGAAGCTCCATGACCTCATAATTGGTCACATTCCTCTTGATACATTGCATTCCTTTAGCTCAGTCATATGGGATCAAAAACATCCAATAAATAAACCTCTGGCATAAAAGATTGCTATCAGGGAAAAAAAAATAATTCATTGACAATAATGACATTTTGTGAGAGTAATTAAACTGTAATTCCAATTCTGTGGTTGACAGATGCTGGGTTTTTCCAGGGCTCATATGAAAGATTCAGATGAGTGATGCGTGTTTACTCCTACACAATAGCATAAAAACCCTAGCACAATAACAGCAGCAAAACCAAGCAACAAATACAACCTCTCGCCTTTCCAAACTACACTCATCACTCTCCTTTTTATGACTGACACATGCAAGAGGATCCCTGGGTGCTGCTGAACAATGCTGTTAAATGAGTTAAGTCCCCATCCACAAAATGGTGGTATTTCACAACATGGGGTGAAGGAGACAGCCAGCTAACTTTCAGAAATTGTTAACTTAATGACATTCAGCTGGTTATTCCCTTTATCCTGCTTGTTGATAATCAACAATTAAAAATAAGAGACAATCCGTAAAACACAACCCGTTTCCCTCCCACACTTTCATTTAATGCTTCTGATCCTTGCAGGCTAGAACACATTTCCTGGCTGTTGTCAAATGATGAGGGTGGTACTTGACCGTGAATTTATGGCACAAAGTAGTTTCTGAAAGGAGACCAGGAGACCCACAAGGCTGCTAGTTCTCAGGGTCAAGCTCTGAGTGGACTCTCTGAGATCGATTGGTTAGCAGATCCTGTGATGTTACTGAAGATGTTTTAGTTATTTAATATTTTATGCTGTGAGTATCTGTGTGTGTGGTCTTTCACCTTATTGGCTTTTAAAGCCACCCTTAAATCGTATAGCTCTTCTGCTTATTTTGTAACTCTCTATATCGCATATGCCTAATTCTCTTGGCATCTCAAGTCATCTGGAAGTGTTTATAAACTCCACGTGTTTCTGCTTATCTGCTTCATTTTGTGATGCACTTTTAGGGTGATACTGTTTATGAAATGTGCAACAACGACAACAACAAAAACCACCGTATTAGCAGTAGTGGTAGTAAGAGCTAGTTAAAGTGGTAATAAAAGGACACAAGGGTGAGTATCTGAGAGTACAGATCTGAAAGAATCGCCTCCTAAAATTAATTATTAAAATATCATTTTGAAAAGGGCATCAAAGGAAGTGTATTATTACCCAACAGTGAGAGGAGAGAGAACTCATATCCACTTGAGTCAAAATGGTCAAAGGTCAAAAATCCTGGAGAGTAGTTGAAAATTCTGCATTTAGTATTTGGTTTAAAAATGCACTGCTCCAGAGGGGCTGAACATATTATATGGGACTTTTAACACACTTTGGGACATCTACATGCTTGAAGGAGAAGTCCTTACAGCTATGCCCTACAGATCCTAAACTCACCTCAAGCTCAATAAAACATCATGAAGCAGCTTCAGGTTTAGAAGAAATCTTAGACTAATTCCTACAAAGCTCAGAGATTGCAATAAGATTTTGACTTCAGCCATGAAGTCTTGTCATGGGTGCCGTTTGGAAAATAATCAGTGGGGTTGCAAACAGCTGGCCCTTAAAAACCCAACAGGAAGGGCGTGGTCACACCCTGATTGGCTGAAGGGAGAATGTACTGACAACTGCTCCCAATTACTAATTAGGAGCCAGTCGCCACGCTGCAGACCACAGGTGATTCAAACAATCCTCCAATCACCAGACTGATCCAAAGGAATTTGAACAAACTGAAACTGAGGAAAAACCCTTGAAATAAAGGAAAACGAAAAAGAGCGAACTAAAGGAATTTACCAGCCTGCACCATAGAATGTGTGTCTGCTGCAATCTCCAGATAACCGTTGCTTCCACTTGAGAACGTTATACGTACCGTTAGGCAGCTTCAATCCAATATCCTCCATTGTTCGGGAGACAGCCCATCCCCCCCCCCCCCCCCCCACCCCTCCACCTGTGGTGGTGTTTGAAATTTACACCACAATTACTGTTTGGCTGATGATTTTCAAAGTAGGCCCAAATTCGGTTTTAATTTAGCAAATGACTGTTTTCCCTCATAGCGAAGGTGACTCAAGCTTAATGCTCACCCACCTGAAAGCCGCAGTTTAAACGCAGCGCAGCAGTCTCATTGTCAGCTCCTTCCATTTACCATCTCAGATGTACCTTACCCTCATTGTGTGGCCATTTAGAAACCGCCGAAAAGCACTTTTCCTTATTTATTTATTTATTTATTTATTTATTTGGCATGGCTAATTATATTCCAGGAATTAGAGGACAAATTCCGGGAAAAGCATTAGCAATTACACTCTCGTGGCCGTCAAGGTATGTAATTATAGGCAATGTGTGTGATTAAGGAAAGAAGTCCAATAAATTACATTAACATACTTTTAAAGGCAGAGAGGACACCCTGGAAAGAGCAGCGGAGAGGGGGAGGCCGCACTGCAACTATCGATTTCTGCGTCCCAGAAGGGAATTTACGCAGAGGATACGGAGGGACGAAGAGGCCCCGTTCCTCGGCGAAAAACACGGACCCCCTGTTCAGGGATGGCAGTGTTTGCTCATGACAGCGGTTTTGGCACTTGACTTGTAACTTAGGGGCTACAGGTTTGATTCCCAGGCGTTACACTTCCAATGTACCTAAACTCATTAGTCTGAGCCACAAAATTTATATATTCAATAGAACAAAGGGGAAATAATGGAAAATTAAATGCTGTGTAAGGGACCATGGAAAGAGAAGTCTGATAAATACTAAAATGAAAATGCTACTTTTTTCTTAGTGAAATGCCGAGCAGAATTATAAAAACAAAAAAACCCCATATTTTTATCCGTCTATGTTCTCCAAGGTGTTGTGCTTGTTTTCACTATGCAGCTGTTACATGATCAGCCAGATGAGTTTATCTTAGGATATGTAACAAAAAACAAAAATCCCTGCTGGCAAGCCTAAAATATTTATATCATTACAAACATTTACAAAGTACAACAAGCTATTCCAAAGCAGCAGCAAATAATCTACGTTTAGCTGCATCACTACACATCCAACTACAGTGTAATTACACAGGTAAATGTAACATAAGTGTAAAACATGGCCAATGGCTTTTTAATATTGAGCATTATGTGATAAGGTAACTCAGCTACACTTCTTAATGCATTACGATCAAATGAAAACATTGTTTGAAACACAGAGGAGTGTTCTATAATTAAACTCCAAGGCCTGTCAATCAAGCTGTAAGAGGTTATCAAACTACAGGTTAGCAGATACTTAGGAGCATTTAGCAGTTTGAAACAGGGGTCTGCCTGTAGTCTAGTGGCTAGGGTATGTGACTGGGACCCATGAGGTTGGTGGTCCAAGCCCCAGTACAGCCACAGAACATGCAAGGCCCCTAACCCCACATTGCTCCCAGGGGGTATTGGCTCTTGGTTAGCCTAATCAATTCACTTTAGATAAACACATCAGCTAAATGACTGTAATGTAATGAAACGGTACCTATGTTATTTTTTTGTTTTCATTCATTGCTGTTTGACCCCCCTCAAGCCTTAATGGGCGTAGCGTCAGCCTGTGCACAGTGCTGACCTGTATGAAGCGTTCAGCTCTTGCAGGAAGCTCAGGTAGACCTTTTTCTAATGAGCCGTTTAGCTTGTCAAAGCGGTGCGGGTGCCGGAGGACCGCTCTGTCCTGCCGAATTGTGTATGGGCCACCGAGGCCCCATCAAGGCTGAGTTTGAAGGGGGTACGATTAAACATGAATTTTCCCTACAAGTGCCTGCTCTCTGTCTCAGTGTCTGTGTCTGTCTCTACCTTGCCTCCGGGGGGGCGGGGGGGGGATGGGGTGGAGAGGAGGAGGGTTTTTTGTGTGGGGGGGGGGGGGGGGGTGTACAGGGAAGCTCAGAGACCAAGAGATACCAGCTGCCAGGTTTAATCGACTTTTTCAGGGAAGATTTCCTCTAACGCCCCCCCTTCCCCCAGCCTCACCCCCACTTCCCCCTGCCGGCCTGGTTTTCTCCAAATCCTCCCAGCTCTCCTGGCAGAGGAGGAAGGAAAACGCACTAGGCCCCATCTCTTGTGGTCAGATGCCACCTTTCAACCTCTGCGTAGATCTGGCTGGCACTGTGCTGGGATCAGAGGGGGTTGGCAGCAACCCCACAACGCATCCCCCCCCAGCCCCAATACGGTGGAAGAGCCTAATTGCTTGAGGCACCTCCAAAACTCCACAGGAACTGGCTTCTGTCCACACCCACCCCCCAACCCCCCACCGCCCTGCACCTCCAGACTCAGGACTTTTCAGCTCATATGTAAATCACTTTGGAGAAGTCCACCGAAGGATTTCACCTCTCCTTTTCTTCTCTTCTTTCTCTCTCCTCTCTTCCTCCCTCCCTCCCTCACTCCGACGCTGAAAACTTTCCTTCCCAAAGAGTTCTTTCCAAAGCCTTCTTCGTTTTCTGTAAGCAACTTTGTTTTCCAAGTAACTTCCATCGGCATTTCTTTTTTTTGTTGTTGTTGTTGTTTTTAATCTGCGCACCTTGAGGCCGGGCCAGGCTCTGTTGTTTGCCAAAGCAAGCCAACGCTGCTTCAGTGTGATAATGTAACAGCTACAGAGGGAACTGCTTCTCAAAAACAACACACAAAAAAAATTGATGGGCGGACAGAGAGATATGAAATAACACAGCGATTAGTTATTGTGTGCTTGATTTTTTATATAACAAAAAGCATCTTTACAATCCTTCAGAAGCTTTTGAAAATGGGACAATTTCACATCTCAGACATGACACATGGGAATCAGACCAGATAATAATGACAAAACCTAAAAATATTTTAAAAATCTCATAAAGGAGCAAGAATCTGTTTTGAGTTGTCACTATTTAACATTGAATGGAATATGAGTTGTCATGTTGTGTTTAACGCAGTGTTCAGTATGGCAGAACACAGGGAAAGAACTGACCAATGACAGGACAGAACTGAAATCCTACTCCCTTGTGAAAAAGTTTTGATTTGCAGATGCAGCTTACAAACATATTTCACTTATCCCAAATATCTAATTTGATAGTGGTTGTTTGGCAGTTGCCAGTCTGTGCTGAGCTTTGTAACACTTTACGTTATGTTGACTGTGTCCAAGGGTAATAACAAGGTAATAAGCAGGATTTAAGCTGAAATTATAGTTGCTACATAGCAGGGCCATGCTAGTAAATGTGGAATAGATGTTTAGTTGCTTGTAATTACATAGGTTATAACTCTTACCCTCAGCCTCATTTGGTCCCTAAATCAAACTCAAACTGATGTCAAAAAGTGATCCCTCTGTTTAAGACTTCAGCCAAACCTATATCTGCAAAATGAGCACAAAGTGTTACTCCACATTGGCCTTCAACTGCTATGTAATTACACAGTATGTGTTACAGGGAGACTGTTATGCAGCTACTCTAGGTTTATTACAGTGTAATTACATGTCAACTAACAATACAGTCTGAATAATTCTCCAGTATGTAATTAATAAAGCTTATATTCTACAGCCTTTTACACCTAAAGTCCTCCTATTTCACAGAAAGATTTATATGCGGTGGATAAAAAATTGCACAAATTCCACAGCTTGCTTTCAAGGCCACACCTCCTATGTTTGGGGGATGATGGCAACGAGTTATAGTCGTGTTTACAACGTGTGTTTACAACGAGTTATAGTCGTACACCGAGACAGTGAGAATGAACCCAAGAGGTTGTGTCTTTGTTGCATATTATCTTATATCTGGATCACCGTGTGTGTTTCTGTCCTCTGTTATCCTCAGCCACTGTACTGTGACCTTGCTCTCACACACCTACATTCATAATAATATATGCTTCATAAAATATGTTGAGGGTCAAACTCCTTATCTGTGTCAGGAGAGAAAGTGGCACTTCATGTCACCTGTTATTTTCATGCCATCTTTAGCCACAAAGGCTGTGCAGTCTTTTTCAATCTCTTTTTTTTTTTTTACGAAGGATCCATGAAGTGGAGGCGCTAAGCTTCGCCTTTGACAGGATAATAAAGGCATTTTCGCTGGCCTTGTCGTTTCGAGAGCACGGGATGGCTGGCTTCTCTTTTTTCGCCCTTTCCTTTTTTTTCTCCTTTATTTCCCCCCCACCCGTCATCGCTCTGTCCCGCCGTCGCGCCCCCGGTCGACGGGAGCTAACGGCATTGTTAACCACTTGGAATAGCAGTTTAAGCGAGGTGTCAGAGCCCGTTGCGAAATGGCCGCCATTTTTCACCGGGGGAATGTGCGAGACGCATGACATCATTAAGCGGAATGGACCTTCAAGGTGAGGCCAGCAGTCTCTGCCCCACTCCTGGAACGATCAATCCTTCTGAGAGTACCACTTAACACCCCTGCAGCGCTCTAATCTATTTTTAATATTTCCCACATAAGTGCACTCACAGACTGTCTTAAAGACACTGTCCTTTATTTATTGGCGTGTTTAAATGATAGCTCCTCCCCATCACATGTATAAAGAGGATCTGGCTCTCTTCGCTCTCTCCACCATGTTTTTTTTTTATATTATTTTTTCTTTCCCAGCGCTGACTGGAAAGCCACAGGCCTACATTCAATCAAGTACGATTTGGAGCTGATTTACTAAGCATGCAGTATATAAACCTTTCTACTGGTGCAAAAACACTAAGAGAGAATGTGATTGGTTGAGGTAGATCATTTGCTCCAATCGCAAGACATGTGAATGAAACGGCAAGTGCAGAAAGCGTTAGCATTTGCTAAAGGCTTTGATAAATCTTGCCTTTAGTCTCTTTAAGGCAATTTTCTGTTCTGTTTCAGAATGAGAAGAACACACACCAAATGATGTTTTGGTGATCTCCAAGTAAATCTAACGTACTAAATAAAAAGTGAACTCTTTTTCTGACTGACGTGGATGTGCCCTTAAGGGGACAAAGTGCATTTGATTGAATGTTACCCTTGCTGCCGTGAAAACCGCAAATCAAAAACAATTGATATGTATATGGAATATTAAGGGATCATGCAGAAAGCAGATAAGAGTGGCGGTTTTCATTCGTGCTCTGCAAAATGGGGCTCTGAAGGCTTTTAAAGCTACAGCCCACTGAGCTGGTATTTGCTGAAGTGATCTCAAGTCATTTATGTTATCTGTACACTTATCATACTTTCCAGGCTTCTGCTAGTATTTGTTTGCTAAAATAACATGATCCTAAACCCTCATGGGCAATTAGCAGGTGTAAAACAGGTAGCTCATTTTCCACTGATCTGGTAGAAAAGTGACCCAGAAAAGTCGAGCTTTGTTTTGTCCGAGGCCCGGAAATCTCTTGCCCCCCCAAAACTTTACAGCGCAGAGAATGCTTGGCATCTCACCGCACAGGAATCAACACCTAACGTTAGCTTCCCTACCCCACCTCCCCGCTTTTAATCAACAAGCCCGAGCGCGTGCAGATGGCGCCGTTATTAGCCACATTCAAATGAGCCTTAATGATTGATGAGGAGCACGTTCTAATCAATGCAAGTCGCATGATAATTGTTTGCCGCGCGGACCCCGCGACGGCTCGGCTCGGCTCGGCTCTGTGAAGTGGCTCTCATCGCCTCTGATACAATCAGCATCGCACCGCGCGAGCAGATGTCCCAGCGTCCCCACCCCCCATCCCCATCCCCCCCACTCTCCGAGCGGGTTCTGCTCGAAAAGTTCGTCCTAATTATCAATTATTTCTAACGCTGGAATTTTTTTTAACGAAGGTGCCGATTCCTGGCCCTTTTTTTTGTGCGTGCTTTATTTTGCGCTGGCTGCCGAGAGCGTGATGCTCAAGAACAAAGGATGAAGCTTCCCTGAGCATGCTCAGAACAATTGTCTGCATTAAGATGGAGGGTCATTAAGTACTCAACCTTTCCCAAAGCCAGACAAATGCTATGGGACTCAAAATTATTTCTTTAAACACATCATAGAAAAAAAAGAAAACTGTACATTAAAATGAATTTACATTTTATGTATGGAATAATTTATCCAATCTGACTCCCAAATTAGGTTGCAGATTCAAGTTTTTGACCTTTTTTTCCCCACCATTTGTCTGTGTGGGTGAAGAATGCAATGAAAAGGTCAAAGGTCATTGTGCAAAAGTAGTCACAATAAAGTATAAGAATATATCTTATACAAAGTCATAGTCATATATTATAGTCATACACAATCACTGCTGGTAAATTCATCATGAAAAACGGGAGAGATTTAAGTCACAGAAGAAGGGACATTTGTGTCACACCAGGGGACCTCTCTTGCCATTCGGTTGTCCACAGACCTGCCTGCATAGAGCTGCAGATGAAGTGTATTCCTCTGGCTCTGAGTTAAGAGCTTCACTGATGGACTGTGCGGATAAAGGCAGCGTAGTCTGTGTTCTTCTGAAGTTACAGAAATTAGGTTGCAGTGATGAGAGGTAAAATGCCCAGAGACAGAGCTGCAAATGCACACACACACACAAACACACACACCCATACACTCAATCACATGTGCAAGCTCACCTACATGCACCCTGCACACGTAGAAACACACACACAGAAACACACGCATACACACACAACCAGGTATTCCATATGGACTGGAAAATGTAAGAAAGTAAAAAATGATCAAGAATAACGGGTGCAATACAAATAAATGGTACAAGGGAAACAAAATACGTATAATTACTATTTCACTGATTCATGAAGCACAATACAATAAGCACAGAAATTTCAACAATCTCATTCTGGCAGGTGCTCCAGAACATGCTTCTGCATCAATAAAATACTAATTCAAAATATTTTAGCTGGGGGAAATAGCAATTTTAATAATTTTGCCTCTCTGTTCCCTACCTACGGTGACTTGGCAGAGCTTTGACTCCAGCCATGGGAAAAATCAAATCCTCTTTCTTCTTCCAGAAAACTCCAGATGTGTGAAGAGGCGGAGGGGAGAGGAGAGGGCTGAGTGCTGGCTGATCGGAGAGGGCTAAGCTCGGCTGGCGAAAGCCCCGTCCGCTGGCTCCCCATCCCAGGGAACGCTCCAAACGCTCGCCTAGAATGCAAATGCGCAGGTAACACCTCGCTAATTGTATCCCCCCCCCTCCCCAAACCCCCCAAACCTTTGCCTCAGCTGCTCCACCTGCCCCCCCAGCTTTCCTGAGGAGGAAGCACAGGGGGAGGGGGAGGGCGGGACAGGGCTGTGTCGAATGGGTGGTGAGTGAGTGGAGGTCTTCTTTTTGGTTTTTTTGTGGGTAAGGGGTCGGGTTTAGGGGAGATTTTACGTAACCTGGGTAACACAATGTCGCCGCTACTCTCGCTGATAATTCTGCGAGATTCCAGATTAGGGGCTGTTTTAAGGCTTTGTGGGAGTGGGGTGGGGTGGGGTGGGGTGGGGGTTATGATGAGGGCCTAACTGCAAGATCACCTTGGTGAAGTCCTTTTTCCTGGAGCCCAGGAGAAGTAGTCGCGGCGTAGATAAGTTGACACTCAGCTGCAGAGGCTGCACCCTCCCCCCACCCCCCCGCCTGCGCGATGCATTACAGTAGCAGTGGGACTCCTCTGTTTGTATCATTTACGCTGTGTGAGACGCAACGGCCGCTGGGGGGGGGGGGTGTTTGTGTATTGCCACTCCACTAATGCTGCTAGTGCTGCCCCCCCCCCCCTGCTCTCTGTCTTTAACCATCCATCTCTCTCACTCTCTCCCTCTCTATCTCTCCTCCCCTCTCTCTCTCACACACTCTCTCTCTCTTTAACTATTTATCTCTCACTCTCTATCTCTCCTCCTCTCTCTCTCTGCTCTCTTTCTTTATCTATCTCTCCTCCCCTCTCTCTCTCACACACATTCTCTTTCTTTATCTATCTCTCTTTCTCTCTCTCTCTCACACACTCTCTCTCTTTAACAGTCTCTCTTCCTCTCTCTATATCAAACTTTCTGTCATTATCTCTCCAATATCTCTCTCCAGTTCACTCTCTTTCTTTCATCCCTCTCTTTTTCTTTAACTATCTATCCATTCCAGCAAGTCAACAGTAATAACACCCATATAATACAGTATATGCACTCACATATATCTGCGCTTGCATAAACATGTGTGTATGAAAATAATAACTACCTGCAGTTATTGAGCTTTTGTGGAGATGACAGAAATTAGTCTCTCTCTGATTTTTCAGCAGGATCTGTAAGAGCACAGGCACATGAAATATTAATATCCGCATAACCTTGTGTGATTACCAGAAGAGCTGACCGTAAAGCGGGCCGTTTGTGGCAAACCGAAGAGGACCCGAGCGAACGAATAGGCCCGTGGTGTCCCACAGAGACCCCCCCAGGTTTGAGTGTGCTCAGTTGTGCAACGCCTTCAAAAAGCCCTAAAACAGGGCCACGCCCACCACCCCCAACCCTTCCTCTGTCCCGGTCCCCGTGTGTGGCCATACTGCAAGCGATGGTGGTCCTGGGGCCCATGTGTGTCCATACTGCAGGTGATGGCGACCATGGGCCCTGTGTGTGTCCATACTGCAGGTGATGGTGACCCCAGGTCCCGTGTGTGTCCGTACTGCAGGTGATGGTGGTTCTAGGCCCTGTGTATGTCCATACTGCAGGTAATGGCGACCATGGGCCCTGTGTGTGTCCATACTGCAGGTGATGGTGACCCCAGGTCCCGTGTGTGTCCGTACTGCAGGTGATGGTGGTTCTAGGCCCTGTGTATGTCCATACTGCAGGTAATGGCGGTCTCTGGCCCTGTGTGTGTCCGTACTGCGGGTGCTGGCAGTCTCTGGCCCTGTGTGTGTCCGTACTGCAGGTGATGGTGGCTGAAGTGTGATCTGCATAAGGAGCTCTGTGCGCAGGACTGAAGGGCTTGTGGTGGCAGCAGGGAGCAGGCAGGCTTTAGATGGCAGTGTTAAACCACCGCAGAGCCCAGGGAAGCTAGCTGCATCACACATTCTGCTTCCGTCAGGTCAACTAAAAAAAAAAACCCAGTCTCCTTTTCCCCTTTTTTATTTATTTGTTTTTACATTTTAAATTTTTTCTCTTAAAGAAAGGCCCCGCTAATGCAAATACAAATAGATTTCTGCAGACGGAAACGGGAACCCTAATGTGCAAATCCATAAAAATGAAATTAATCCGTGAAGATTTACAACAGATAAATACCTTCGTAACGTAAATGGAACGGGACTGGAAAAAGGCAATCAGATTGTCTTTGGCTCTCATGCATCTTGACGCTGAGAGAGATGGAGCGACTCGCGGAGAGAGGTTTGAGTCCTCCGGTCTCTGCAGAGTGAAATGCGTGCTGCTAAAAGGATCTGTCCTGCAGATAGATGCACTGAGAGACGTACTTTACTGAGCCCCGGTGTGAATACGTTCACTGTGGTTCTTTGGAATAAAGAGCACGCCGAATGTCCGATGTCTTGAACGACGGTGCAAACCTCAGGATTGCAGACAAGGCCTTGGAATTCAGAACAAAAACCCCCAAAAAAACCCCAACATCAACAACACCATAGAAACATAACCCGTGTCATTCTGTAAAAGCACAGTCAAAGGGTCTCAAAGTACAAACAGAACTATATATATATATATATATATATATATATATATATATATATACACACATGGTATTTATAGCATGGTAAAGAAAAACAAAGGTGTATCACATGGTCTTGAATGTTCCAGTTGTTGCACAATCAATGGCAGGGAAGGTGGAGGATGCTGGGACACGACCGCTTCCACAGAAACCACAGTTTGGAATGGTATCTGGCTTTTGTGTTTTTATTTATTTATTTATTTATTATGAAGGAAAAAACTGTTTACTAAGCAGGGCCCAACTGGGGGCTGCCTGCCACTTCCCAACGCAAGGTTCATCTGGTCACCCATGGCAACCCTGGCGCAGCAGCAGGGTACTGATGGCAGGTTTTGGGGTGCTGGATTGGGGGGGGGGTGTTGTGGGGCACAGAGGGATGCAAACCTTTCTTGTCGTGACCTCATTTCAGCCCCGGCGACCGCCCGGCAGCAGGGCGGCCACAGAGGGCCCGGGGCTGGGGTAGTGTGTGGTGGGGCCGTAAATAAGGACGAGATCAGGGATCAGGGATCAAGGACACCCCCTCACCACCCCTGGTCCGAGAACCTGCGGCCGGTAAACAGCACAGAACCACGGAGAGGCCTGCTGGACAGGGCCACAGCAGAAAAACATCTTAACAAATATGATATGATCAGATTATAACACAGGTATGATAAAGGTATGAATAAGATGGAAAAACACTGTTTCCTCCATGGGTCCTGAATGCTGCATTGGACATGGTAAGATATCCGCAGGTGTCAAAAACAAGGTGACATAAACGCAAGTTTAAATCCAGACAATAACTCTTACTTTATTGTATTATTTCAATTTAAAACATACACAAATATTTCATCGCATTGGCAGATAATTCACATCAATTCTTGCTAAATGTTCTCAAATCGTATATTTGTTTAAGTTGCATTTTTTCAGGGTGGGGTGGGGGGGGGCACCTCTCTGCCATCGTTCAGATCTGAAACCTGTTTGTCTGCTTTACTCAGATCACACAGAACCCTTCCATTTTAGGACATGGGGGGGCGGGGGCGGGTGGCAACCGTACATCAGATGTGATCTCATTCCCTTATTATGATCCCGTAGGATGCTTTGTGTCCTCTTTCATGCACGAAACCTCCTGAACCAGCATTTTCTCTGCTTTGCTCCTCTTCATTGTCTTCACAGAGTCTATCAGAAAATGAAAAATGGCTGTTTTTTTGTGTTTTTTTTTTTTTTTTTGCCTGCGAAGCTTGAGAAATAGCTGATTCAATATGTGATAAATTGCGGCGGCTTTTAAACGTGTCCGTAAGTACCCTTAGCGGGGCTGCGCGAGTGGAAGGGCTGCGGCAAATTCCTCCAGAGACTGAGCGTCGCTCTCTCTCTCTGTTTAGAATGGACGCTGCACTCTCAAAAAGCAATCTCTCCACCCACTGAGATGAGAGACACCCTGATTCAGTCATGTTACGAGGGATCACAAAGGCGCATACTTCAAAAACTTACCGTGTATTTACAGCAATCGCTTATGAAGATTATTTGGCAGAGGCCAACAACAAATGAAGTGGGATAATTTAATTGTGGCGTTAAAATTTGGCTTTGGTTTCTCTCGTATTTGCTTTTAAGTTGCTGGTTTGTTGTTTGGCCTCTGTTTGTGGTGTGTGACTGTGTGATTTTGCGTGTGCGTTGCATAGTGTGTGTCTGTGTGCTTGTGTGTGTGGCATAATGTGTGTTTGTGTATGTACTGCACAGTGTGTGCATGTGTGGGTGTGGCACAGTGTGTGGGTGTGGCACTGTGTGTGTTTGTGTATGTACTGCACAGTGTGTGCATGTGTGGGTGTGGCACTGTGTGTGTTTGTGTATGTACTGCACAGTGTGTGCATGTGTGGGTGTGGCACAGTGTGTGCATGTGTGGGTGTGGCACTGTGTGTGCATGTGTGGGTGTGGCACTGTGTGTGCATGTGTGGGTGTGGCACAGTGTGTGCATGTGTGGGTGTGGCACAGTGTGTGCATGTGTGGGTGTGGCACTGTGTGTGCATGTGTGGGTGTGGCACAGTGTGTGGCGATGTGTGTATGAAAGTACATTACATTACATTAGGGGCATTTGTTAGTGTGTGTGTGTGTGTGTGTGTGTGTGCATGTGTGGGTGTGGCACAGTGTGTGCATGTGTGTGTGTGTGAGTGAGTGTGTGCGTGTGTGTGTGTGTGAGTGTGTGTGTGTGTGTGTGTGTGTGTGTGTGTGTGTGAGTGTGTGTGTGTGTGTGTGTGTGCGTGTGTGTGTGAAACAGCACATGGCACAGCAACTGAAATATGAAGGATTATGTGCCAGTGTCAATATTTCATGGGCACACAAAGCCTGGTGCAGCACTCACAGAGCAGAGCCAGGCCCTGGCCCTCACGGAGCAGGGCAAACCATTCCTTCAAACAACAGGGTGTCTGGGGTCACCACTCTACTGCCATAGACAGGCTGCTGATTCAACAAAATATGCATGGGGTGAACAATTCTTCAAATCTGAAAATGGGAAGTTTGACACTGTTTTTTATCTTTCTGTGGGTTGTGTTTATCATGATAAAATATATCCACAAAATCCCTATGACGCCAGTGTCAAACTTCAGTGCTGGACTACTGCATTGTGGTTTATGACAAATAAATTTATGAAAAATGCCATCAATTAGATAAACCTGCAGCCTTCCAGGACTGGGGTTAAACCTGCAGACACTGCCCCCTCCAGGACTGGAGTTAAACCTGCAGACACTGCCCCCTCCAGGACTGGAGTTAAACCTGCAGACACTGCAGCCCTCCAGGACTGGAGTTAAACCTGCAGACACTGCGGCCCTCCAGGACTGGAGTTAAACCTGCAGACACTGAATGGAGACATTCAGCTGTAAGTTAACTTTGTCCAAGTTTGACTTCATCTTAAGTATGCTCTTGCCTTAAGTGTAATTCCTACATTTTCAGACAAGAGTGTCTTGAGAACTCCTGAAAGCTGATTGTCGGGGCTCTTCAACTAGAAAGACATGAGTCAGTTTGACGTTATGGATGACATGGGTGGTGAAGATGGAAATACACAGCATGCTAAAGACGTCTGTATGCTCCATCTCGTAGACACGGTTGTGATGTCATCAATTCACCGGCCGCAGAAACAACAGATGGTGAACAGTGGGTAGCTGGCTGGATCACACCTCTTCATTAAAAGCAAAAAAAAAAAAAAAACATTACCTGTATATAATCAAAAACTTCACACAGTTTGCTTGTACCTGTTGCAAAGACAAGACTCGGTCTGTCTTCCCGCCTCATTGGCAGACCATAAGGTGACCTGTTGGGGGGTGGGGGGGGGTGGGGGGTTTGGGTGGGAGGCTGCTATGATGTCATCAGTCCCATATCCTTTGGCTGCCAGCGGTGTTCTGCGCAGCAAGGTCATGTAGAGGAGTGCGATGCGTGAAGCTGCGCATGGAAATGCCAGAATCACAAATCATACAGAGCTTGGCAAACTCATCTCATCATCACCGCGGTGAAGGACACCATATTGTGATGAAAGTTCCATAGTTGTAACTTTGTAATTGTCCCATTCCATTCCATTCAATTCCATTCCAGTTGTGATAATTGTAACATTCTAAATGGCCTTTCATTCCGTTTTTTCAGTGTATTGACATATATTATGTCAGCAAGACACTATGTAACAACAAAATGCACAACAGCGTCTCAGTTTGTTTCCTTTTAAGCAACTCAAAATTTTAAACATTCTGACAATCCTGGCTTGGTCATTTTGACCTCTCAATTACACTGACTGCTCAAACACAGTGAGGGTTAAAAAAAATCTATATTTTTCAACGTGCTTCTGTGGAGGGTCTGGTTTGGATATGGTATTCCATTTGCTGAACTTTCAATTATCTATAACTCAGAACAATGTCCGTGGATCCCAGGGAATGAACTGTCTGTGTCCAATTAAGAACACTCTTGTACTTGTCAGCACTCATAATGGGAGGAGTCGCCATCTTCTCCTTCATCAAATGTGTTCCAAACTGCAAGTATACAAACAACAAGCACAGTTGCTTAATCTTGTGACAGAGTTACCAAGCAACACTGCTAACTCTTCAGGCTCATATCTATGACATCATCACTATGAGCCTGTCTAACTTGCCACTCTGAAATTGCACAACCCTACCCACATCCACGGATGTGCTTTGCTACTAAACCAATGAGTGAGTAAGTCACTACTTCCGCCCAATCCCACAACCGAGCTGGTGCGCAAATGATAAACTGCCCAAACCAACCAAAAATAACTGCCAGAAGTCTACTGGCACCAGCCTGGCTGTAGGAAGCCAAGGCCATAGAAGTTGAAAAAGCCATCGAAATGCTCTACTGGATATTGAGCTTCTGGAGTCGGGGCTAACCGAAAGCACGTTCCACTAACAAGCCTCTAAGCCTGTGAGCAGAGCTATAATGCAGAGTTTCTGTGGCAGGATTCCCCAGCCTGGGGCCTACTGAGCTGCAGGGAACACGGGCTTTGCATTTTCACCTTAAAGTCAGTGACCGGCTCAAACACAAGACACCAGGAGAGCTGAAATAACCGTGTAACCAGCTGCTTTAATTAATCAATTCAAGTGCTGAGTAGCCACAAAAAGCAGCACTCTCTCTGCAGCTCTTTAGGACCAGGAGTGA
Organism: Albula glossodonta; assembly: GCA_019788955.1. Lineage (NCBI taxonomy): Eukaryota > Metazoa > Chordata > Actinopteri > Albuliformes > Albulidae > Albula > Albula glossodonta. The sequence continues at coordinate 108,113 of JAFBMS010000181.1, forward strand.
TGACCCCTGCTCCGCAGTAACAAGACAGTCAGCTCCCATGTCCCTTCGGTCCAGATATTATAACAGTAATTATCTTGCACCAAATTATTATCATTTATGTTTTAAGACATTTAGCAGACGGTCTTATTCAGAGCGACTCACACAGCTTACATTTTTACACACCATCCATTTAAACAGCCAGAGATTTCCTGAAACAATTCCATTTAAGTGCCACACTGATCAGCACAATGGTTGTGTCCCTCCCTGGGAATGGAACCTGCAATCTCTTGAGCTGTAAACCCAGGTCCCTTAACCACTCTGCCCCACTGCAGCTCCACATTGTTGCATTATTATATTACAGTGTATCAATATTTATTCAAGGACAGGAAATCCATTGCCACCCATGTTGTTCCAGACCACACCCCCTTCATGAATATTAATAGTGCAGAGCATTTGGACAGTTTCAGCATCGACGATGAAGCGGAAAAATGGCTGATGTGAAGAACATGGCACTGACCGTCTGGCCGTGCTGGAGAGTCTGCCATTTGCACCGTGTCCGGCTCTAAAAGGTAAGTGAGAGGTCAACAGCAGGGGGTTTTTCCAGGACGTGACCTCGATCACCCGGGAAACCAGACAGCGGATGGGGGGTTGGGGGGAGGTGGGCGTGCAGACGGATGGAGAGGGGTAGAAGTCGTATTTTCAGGATCGTTCATCAGAGCGGAGTTGTCACTCACCGCTGAGCTAGCCATCTGCCATTACCCACCCCCCAACCCCCCCCCCCCCCACCCCCACCCCCATCACAGTCTGGTCACGCCATGAAGGACTACAAAGTTGCTACCTCCGCCGTTTTGGCACCTGTATTCACCAGCACCAGCAGGATGTCACAGATCACCAGAATCTGAGCTGGACCAAGTCCGACTGATACGACTACTGCTAGTCCTGCTGCTACAACAACTAGTACTACTACCTACCACTGATTCTAATCCTACTACCACTCACTACTAACAGTGCAACTAATATTACTACACTGCTAGACTGGTCACATGACCATTTGGTTGAGGTAGCTTTAAGGAGTCAATTTTCCTCAAATAGTCCTTGAAAGTTTCATTGCTCCACTCAAGTTCTGTAAATGCCAGGGCAAATAATGTCAAAGGAACAACTAGGAAACTGGACAGAACAGCATTCTGGGAATGTTAATGAGCTCTGTCTGTTACAATTACTGCAAATGTGGCTTTCAGCGGATGCTTTTGAACCATAATGTCTAACAGGGCCTGAAACCAGGAGAGGATAGGCTGATAGGTGACTGGAGAAGCAGGACAGCTACCTGACCACAGGGGGCTGAGCAAAGAGAACACCCTTTTTCCACACCAAAGACACTACTGTGGTAGCTGAGTCAACTCAACTGTAAATTATATTATCTTCAAAGGAATTTATTTGTGCGGCTAGTGTGAAATGATTAAAAAAAAACACAAAAACACAGACAGAGAACACAAAAAGCACAAGAAGAATCTCAAAAATAAAAACGATAAATTGAATAAAGTACAGTCATTACCCTCCGTTATGCTAATATAGCAAGAGTGGTGGCATGCTACGATATTAACATGATGGCTCATTTATTTTCTGTCTGTCTGCCCAAAGAATTCTTGTGGATTTTTTCCAGTGATACTCCAGGACTCACATACAGGATATGCAGGTGCTGAAGCAGTCAGGACTCTCAGCTTTATCTGCTTATCCGTTTAGGAGACATTGGGTATCAACTCACGGACTGATGCATGCATTCCGGTAATTTACTGAGACTTAACAGGAGTCTTGGCTTTTCACAAGCGTAAGTGCTCAGAGACTATGGTCTGCGGGGAACCATCAATTCCCAAAATACAGCGGCGCTTTATCATGTAAATTCATGCTTTGCAGTCGCTGGCAGTATGTGCTATGGAAATGTTTGAGGCAGATGTGCTCTAGATTAGCTCAGCTCGCACGCCTGTTTCATTTCCTCCACAGCTGCCTGCATCTCAGACGCCAATGAGCTGAGTGGCTCAGTCGGTAAGGAGGTTCACCATGGCAACCGAGCAACTCAGTCAGTAAAAGCGCTCACTGTGACAGCCGAGTGGCTCAGTTGGTAAAGATGCTCACCATGGCAACCGAGTTAGTCAGTCAGTAAAGTTGCTTACTTTTGCTGGCATTGGCCCCTCCCTGAAATGTCCAATAGCCCCTCCCATATGCATTGATCCCTCCCACAAATGTGTATTTGCTCCTCCCACAGGCTACCAGACAACAGTCACTGCATTCAGGCAGCCATTTTGATGCAACACAAATCAAATTTTTCTCATACCTGATTTGAATCTGGTCTTCTCCTTAAGGTTTCAACAGCAATGTCACATTCAATCAAAATTTTTCTAGTTCGACTGGAACTGCATTTTTGGATGGTTCCAATACAGTTTGAATCTGCTACCTCCCCTCACTTGTTTCTAACTGATCAGAGCAATGTTCTTTGCAGGAAAGTCTGATCTGGTCACTGGTAAAGTATTGCATGAACAGCCTCTTGAAAAAGAACGTTATTTGAGAAACAAACACAATCTGTACGATACCGCATTGTGTGCAGTGTGGGAAACCGTTTCTGGTTCACAAGCAAAGTGCGCTCACAGTCGTTAACGCTATTTCATTCTATCTGCTCTGGTCTGCCTAAGGGCCACAGATGGAAATTAGCCGCTCAGCTAAATCTGACACATGTAAATTGACCCTTGACTCTGACACGGCTTTGGTCAGTGTTGTGTAAAAAACAATAATAATAACTTTGTCGGCCGGTGAGACATGAAACAGAGACATTATGCAACTGATGATGATAGCCACAAATGGAAAAAACAAAGATACTGGCAGTTCATTGAACGCTGATAATATGTCTAATAATTTGCACTGTCTCTGTCAACTACATGCAATGAATAAATACATATTTCTGCTCCCGTATGTGATCTTATGCGAGGTCAAACCTGAAAGTCGTGCTAGGTGCCTCCACCACGCGCTTTATGTGAGTTTGAGTGTGGCAGAGGAATCCGTCCTGATGTGGTCCATAGGGGGGTAATAGCCCTCATTAATTGAGACGTACAGAAATACGTGGCTGCCGCGAGCTACATTAAAACCAGAATAATCTCCAAACATTACGACCCAGGCGTCGGACCCGACCGTCTGTGAATATTATCTCCCAAGAAAACGCGTACGGTAACGCAGCCATTCACCAAGGTCATTCACCTTAATGATCATCCATATTTCATACCATGACAAACACGCAGGGGAGGGGTAGTGTGAGAGTATGTCTTTATACTTTCATAAATATCACACATTTACATTAATGCGTGGTGTAATTTCACACACAGCAAAGTTTTCCTCTCTTCTCCAGGCGCACAAACACACAGACATTTATTTTTCTGATCATAACCTAGAAGCGCAGTAAATATTAATATAGTATATTGCATTTCCAATGCAGTCCACAAACAGAGACGTATCCCCTCTCAGCTCCTCTGGTTATTTATTTCACCATAAATACCAGGTGAGATATGAATCATGCGGAATCAACACTCCCCTTGCTTTGTCTTTAATGGGCTATCTCTCGTGGAGACCAATTAAAATAATCCGCTGAACATAGCTCGCCGGTTAGATAAGTGAATTATTTAAGGGGTGCATAAATATGACTTACTGCTCTTTTCCCCTTCTTTCTCTCTCTCTCTCTCCCTCATTTTAAGAGCGCCGTTGAAATCGGGTCTGCTAGGGAAATCATCCTGAAGCCCATTGTTCGTTTATTGATTGCGCCCGTGGCCAGTTTCAGAGGAAAATGGGTAAAAGTTCTGAGTAAAAAGCTCTCGGTCAGACATGGCTGGAGATCATTGGGGGTGGCTGCTGTAGCGCTTTGTCTTCTCCAGGTGTCTTTGAAAAGAAGAATGAGGCTTTCTGGAGTCATACTTGTGGCACATAATGCTGAAAATCAGCCTCGATTAGCAACGCTTCAGACTCCAGCAATTTGTCAAGATTGCTACCTGCGCGCTGTAGTTCAGAGCTGGGGCCCCTGTGCTGAAGTCAGTGGGGTTTTTTTTTTTTGGGTTTTCATGGATCTCAGACTGTTATAAGTTGTAGCTGTGGTCACGATGACCGGTTTTCCTGCATTCTGAGCTGGAGTAAAAGATGCTGTCAGTTTCATGAAATCAAAAATGTTGCTTATTGATTTGAACTGATCATTGACTTTTGCTGTGGAGAGCAAAATCATTCGATTGGATCAAACAAGTAAAAGATAGAGAAATAATGACATTAGCCAACACTGCATTTCTATTTTGTAATTTATTTATCCTATTTAGTAATTGATGTAGATAACATTTCATTAATTTTTCTTACAAATGAATGTATACATTTGGGTATTTATTAAAACAATTGAGGCAAAGTAGACTGCTGAAGGACACAATGACAATACCCAATGAAGGAATCAAACCTGCAACCCCTAAGTTACAATTCCAGTTTTTACTAGTATTCTACTCAGCCAACTGCTCCTTCTGAAGGAATGTTATAGTCAGACAAAAGCTCCAAATGTGTAGCTAACTGTTATCTCCTTCAATGCTTTTAAAGTGTTTATGTTAGGTGGGAGACAGCCATTAGGATTCGCTTCTGACTACATAACTTGGCCCTGCTGCTAACTGGTCTCTTTGTTCTACTCAGCCCACCTCTTACCGCTCTCTTCTAACTTTGTCAGTTTTTTGCCCCCTCTCAATTTGTGATCTCCAATGGTGCCTGTGGAGTTTCTGCACTAGTACCCTCACCCCCGCTTGGAGTACCTGAGTGGCTCGGTTCTGATTAAACCTCCCATAAATGAGAGCACAGCCTCACATTAAAGCAAGCCATGCACAGAGCAGGCTGTGTGGCCCACCCGAGCTCGGCCTGCTTTCACTGGTGTGGAGAGTGGAAATCTGGGTCAAAAATGTATCAGAATAACTTTAACCCTTTAACCCAGGAAGGCTCTTGCAGCTTACTGTCGGTTTTAACAGAATCACGTTTTCACCGATATCCTGCACAAGTTTATTATTACATATGGTTTATAATATTTGTATTGAAAAGATTTAAGGACCTGTGAGACTGAGACTTAAACATCTAAATAATTTCCAGTTGTTTATTGACTCAGATTTGGCGGTGACATGATGAAGAGACATTCTCCTGTGTATTACCCATAATGCATTTCCTCACTCTGAGGGTAGTGGCAGCAGGTGCCATATTTACAGTGCTGGGTGTATTAGTTTGAAAATGTAATAAGTCCCTGATAAACAGCTACATAACATACAATGAATGTGATATGGTTATGTTTCCATTTCTTTACAGGGGCTGTGGAGTTGGGTGGGGGATGCACTAGGGACTTGGGTAGGTAATTAATAATCAGAAAACTTTAGCTGTAATCTTTGAGAATGCACCCGTAAAACAGATTGATTGTAATCTGGCCGGGGTACAGTTTTTTCAATTTTATTTTTTAAATTTGACAGCATAATCCAAATTACATGTAATAATTTACTATGCAACACTGCATTTTTAAACCTCTACTTTCTGAACATCTGTTTTGAAGAATGGGCAGTTTTACAACCATCTGATCCAGTCCAGCCGGGAGAAAATAAATTGGGAGTAAATAGAAATATACTGAAAATGGCCTGAACTTGCCTGTGCCTTTTTTAGAAATAAATACTGCTGTATATTGTAAATATAATGCAATTATTCTCATAAAATTTGTATAATGTACTGCAGTATTTCATATTTCCATACAGGCCTTCCACTAAGAGCAGGCCTGTCTTAGTTTCTATGCGAGAATTATATTATATTTATAAACATACAATTATGACCTAACAATGATAAAAGCCATTCAGTGCTTCAGGGATGAATAAGGCTATAGGGGATTGGCTGTTGTTTTTATGATGAAGATGTGCATTCCTAGATTCTTGATGAAATATTAAAGGATAGAAAGAAAAATAAAACCGCTGCCAGATTCTCTCTTTTTTTCATTGAAAAACTCAGGAGACTATCTCCTGCAATCATGTTTCTCGCTGGACGCGTTCATGGATCATAAAGCCCACTCGTGCACACGGCGGCGTTTCGCTCGTTGAATGTCAGGGGACGACGCTTTAATTAGTCAAAACACATATTTAATTAACTTAAAGGAAGGGATGAGGCCTAGCGCTTGGTAATTAAACAGTCCGCTATAGGCATATCTATTTCAATAGCTGCCAGGGTCAGAGACAGACAGAAAGATTCTCATTTCGGTTTGTCGCCGAATCCAGCCTTCTTGAGTCACCGGACAAGCGGCTTTGATGCGGACGGACACGGGAACGAGACACGTTGCATGACACATGATGGATTGACCCTGAACAGTCAAAGGAAAACATCCGGGGCCATTAAATAATGAGACGAGAGAGATGAGAGAGATGTGTGTGCAGGTTTGCAGAATGTAGATTGATCTGAGACTTAAGAGGTGGATCCAAACAGTTATGGGAAGCTGTTGGGCTTTCAGGTGCCTCACAAAGTAGGTCATTCCTTTGGGAAGCAGATGTTGGGCCAGCAACTGTGAATCTGAGTCCTGGTTGCACAATTGCTAGTTGATCCACAGTGTCAATGCTCCTATTATCCCAGCTTTGCTAGAGAAAAATAGTGGTTAAGTTGAATAAATTTGTTAGTCTCATCAGTCACTAGGGGGCAGTCTTGGTTGGCCAGGCACCTTTGGATGCTTAAACTTAGTGTATGCTGACTTCCTCATCCTCCAGAAACAAAGTTAGTATGTAATTGATGCAGTGTGTAAAGAAACAAGGGCCAAAATTGTTCATGTTTTTTCATTGTTCTTATAATATTTATTTTAAACAAATTCTTCCCACTTATGTACATGTTTTTCTTTGATTTTAAGTTGTAGTGTTTTTTTTTACAGTGAGGGGGCAGGCAGTGTTTGCGGCGGTGTTACCGTGCCGACCTTGGCGTGGGGGTAATGCATCTCCCGGTTAATGAATGCGTCGGCGGGTGCTGACTCACAGCGTACGCTTGGCGGGTTTGGGTCGGCCAGCGAGAGCTGCCTGTCGGGTGATTAAGGAGGGCGTCTGGATGATCATCTCCATCCGCCTCCCCCCCTACCCCTAACCCTCCCACACCCCCAACCTGTTTGGCACAACCTTTGCTGTCACGGTAACACCCCCCCTCCCCCCACACCTCCATGCAGTGAAACATCTGGCTGCATCTCTCCCTACCCAGCATGCTCCTCTCCAAATTAACCTTTAAATCACACAATAGGGCACTCCGGCCATCCCCCTGTCCCATTTATTAATTTATTCATCATTAACACTGCAAAAAACTGCAACAAAAATGTGCTTTTTGTGTTATAAATTACAGTGAAGAGAAGTTTTGGTTTGTAAGGATACACCTGTAAAGGCAGATTAGTTCTGTGCCTCTTCAGTATTGTTTCACACTGCATTTCTTCCATTTTCATATTTTCAGGTTATTGAAATGAGTGAAATCAGCAATTCACCATGCATTTTAATGCATCATGGGAGGTGTAGTTTTAGTCTAGTCACATAAGGCAAGTCAGCCTCTGAGCTCAGTCAAATGAAATAAACTCAATTATTTTCAGAGGCACTGAGCGAGAATGGATACACAGGAACTACACGAGTGATAGAATAACAACAAAGAATATGTGAAAGCTGAAATGGGTGATGTTTTCTTTTAATATTTTCTGGTCACTGAAAAAACTTTACTAAACACATTTACCAGTGAAAGTAGTAAAGCCCTGTACAGACCTCTCCTGCCCAGATCATACACACACGCCAGGAGAGGGGAGGCTGTTTTTTATTTGGTATTTAAGGAAAAACTCTGCTTCGGGAGCGTTGAGGTATGTCAGCTCCCCTCCAATCCGCCTCACCTGTGACTCAGACATCATCTCAGGTGGCAGAAACATAATGAGGTGAGGACAGAGATGTCGAAAACGCGGAGCTGAAAAGGGGCCGTGCGAGCCTCCGGCCCCGAGCCTCCCTTCACCCTGCTTCCCTCCGTCAACTTATAAAGTTTTCGGTAAATGCCTTGCCCCTGTTTTGCGGTCGCTGCTCGGAACCAGGCCCCCGCATCCGCGAAGCGGTGCGTGCCGATCTCCGTCTCCTCATTAGCCGCGCCCTCCCGCCGGCGCGGCTCCGAGGACGGCACGCCTCCCGCCTCAGCTAATTTGGCGCTCAGCGGCACTCCTCTGGCGGCCGGGAAGAGGTGAAACAGGCTCCAGCCAATTTTAATTTCCAGGCCGCGGGAGCACCGGCAATGAGAATGCTGCTTGCCATTTGTGTCAAGCCGGGACAAGGAGCAGCACTGAGCAGGTACGGGAGCTGGAGGAGCCTTGAGCCAGCGGAGCACAGAGAGGATTCTGATCACAGACAGGCCTGCCTACAGGGCCTCCTCGCAAGGAGAGTTTGACAAGGACTGATGATCCCTGGAAAAAAAAGTTCTTTTTTTTCCCCCCAAGTTGTTCAGAACCCACAGTGCTTCAGCCATCTCTCGGGTGAGGGTTGCTGATTGGTCCTCAGATCTCTGAGGCTGGTTTTTATTGGCCTGGGTGGGTTATGACTCTGTGTAGCCTCTTCCAATCAGAAACTATGATTGGTCCAAAGAAGTAACTGCCCAATTATTTTTTAAGAAAAAATATCCCGAGATCTGGTTTGGCATCACAGTGTACACAGCACTGTGTCAGGTCACAGAACAAAAAGCAGCGAGCCCTAGCTACCCAACCAGAACAGCAGGATCTAATGGTATATATAAAAGTAAGTCAAAGGAGGTTATGTTGTTGTTTTACAAGGCCTTAGTCTGGCCACACTTGGAGTACTTTATGCAGTTCTGGACACCACACTATAAGAGGGGTATAGAGGCTCTTAAAAAAATGTACCAAGAAGGGCAACTACATTGATATGAAATAGTTTGGTGGAAAGGCCAGGTATGCTTAACCCACAGTGTTCAGACAGTGGTGGGATTTAATGTAGGTGTTTTTTTTTATTCTTTTGTAATTGTTACAGTGAATTTAATCCAGAAGTGAAAAAATGTCAGGAGAGGGTGCGTTGGAAGCATTGCAGTGCAGGTTTGGTAACTGTATCAGAAAATCAGGAAAGTGCTTTTTTTAACTTTTAATTATCAGTGCTTGTCAAAGAACATTCTGTTCCCCTTATTTTACTGGGAAACTCACTCCCTCCCCAGCCCTTAGAGTCTTACTCACTGATTGGGCCTTTCTTGTGAAGTTGTGCGATGCTGTAATTAGCAGCTTGGGGTGTTTGGCTTGATTAGATGAGCAGGTACAAGTGGGTCCCATCTATGCCTCCTGCTTCTGTGTTACAGCAATCTCACCACAGCTGGAGAGGGACAGAGAGAGAGAGTGTGTGTGTGTGTGTGTGTGTGTGTGTGTGTGTGTGTGTGTGTGTGTGTGTGTGTGAGTGTGCGTGTGTGTGTGTGTGTGTGTGAGTGTGTGTGTGTGTGTGTGTGTGTGTGTGTGTGAGTGTGTGTGTGTGTGTGTGAGTGTGTGTGTGTGTGTGTGTCTGTGAGTGTGTGTGTGTGTGTCTGTACGAGTGAGTGTGTGCGTAAATGTGTTTCTGTAGGAGTGTGTGTGTGTGTGTGTGTGTGTGTGTTTGTGACTCTGTAGGTGTGTGTGTGTGTGTGTGTGTGTGTGTTTGTGACTCTGTAGGTACTGTATGTGTGTCTGTAGGAGTGGGTGTATGTGCTTGTGTGTGCATGTGGAATGTGTGTGCATGAGTGTGTGTCTGACTCTGTAGGAGTATGTGTGTGCTTGTGCAGGTGGGGGTGAGGAGGATGTGTTGAACTGAACTGAATGCTGTCCTCACTTGTTGAATAAAGAGTGTTCATTAGGAGGTTCACTTTTTGTAATGAAGACTGCCTGTCACACAAATGTACATTCATTTACAATACCACAAAAACACAGCTTAAAACAAACTTGCAAATATTAAGTAGCTCTGTTCATACACCATGAAAAAACCTCATTCAAACAGATGAAAAAAAGTGTGCGTTCTGTGCTCGTTTGTTGTCTTAGACACCCGCTCTGCAGGGTTAAGCCGAAAATCCCTCTCCAGCCAGGGGCATTAATTTCAATTAGGAGCCTGATAAGAAGTTGAGCAAATTTACTCCGCGGTGTTTGCGACAGCACAGAGATGCACCTGGAACGTTCCGGAACAGATGCGTCGCATTGCTAGCTGTCTGGGCCGGGCTGAGCAGCTCAGAGCAGGGTCTCTCCACCCTAGTCCTGGTGGGGTATGGGCTGTACTGTTTTTTGTTTCCACTTTTAAAAATCAGCAGCTGAATAAGACCCTGAGACATCAGCTGAGGTGAGATAACTGTGTAATCAACAGCTTAATTTGATCAATTAAACACTGGGTAATAATGAGCACAACAACACCCCATGGCTCTCAGGGAAGGGAGTGGAGAACCTCCAACATAGAGTCACTTTGAGCTTTTTGTGAGGTTGACTCACGTGTCTCAAACTCTTGAGTGGCACCCCAGTGTGTTTTCTCAGGTTTTGGTCTGTGTGCTGAAAGTGTCCATGTTAGAAGCAAGAATACAGGGTAAGTTTTACTGTACCATGTTCTTTGACTCATGGTAGTTACCAGAAACAGGAATGTTCATGGCCCATATCTTTGAGTGCTGATCGTGGTACCAGCTGTGAAATTACCCAGCTGTGACCAGTAGTCCACAGCAGAAAAACACAAATTATCTCCAACACTTTCAAGTTACCAGGTTAGCATTAGCCCCTCCCTCTGACATGTCAGCCACCCACAATTTATCAAGCTAGCATTAGCCCCTCCCTCTGACATGTCAGCCACCCACAATTTATCAAGCTAGCATTAGCCCCTCCCACTGACATGTCAGCCACTCACAATTTACCAAGCTAGCATTAGCCCCTACCACTGACATGTCAGCCACTCACAATTTACCATGCTAGCTTTAGCCCCTCCCACTGACATGTCAGCCACTCACAATTTACCATGCTAGCTTTAGCCCCTCCCACTGACATGTCAGCCACTCAAAATTTACCATGCTAGCTTTAGCCCCTCCCACTGACATGTCAGCCACTCACAATTTACCATGCTAGCATTTGCTCTTCCTACTTCCTAAGTTTACAAGGTCAGCATTATCTTGACACCGCACTATCAATTGTAGCGAAAAGTGATGAGGCGGATGCTGAAAGCACCATGCTGGCGTGCGTGCGTGCGTGCGTCTTATTGAAGCAGATTAGAGATACATGAAGTGGTCAAGACATCTACTCAAGAGCTGAATCTGACAAATGTTTGTGCAGATGTTTGTGGATAGTCTTACAGGTGCCATACGTTATTAATAAAATGTAGGGGTCCCCCTGGCCCTCCTTCTCAACCTTTCATGTTTTTGCTGTTATGGAGATATTAGTACTTCTAATGGGAGACCTATTCCAGTGAGTGCGAATGCAACGATTACGGAAGAATGTGTGATTTGAACAGATGTGTGATTCTGTGTGTTATACACTAGTGGCATGTGCATAAAATCATCTCCAAATTGGTTTGGTCACAGATGGTGCTAGCCAATATTGTGACACAGTGTTAGGGAAAAAAAGACTTGAAACAAACATAAAAAACAAAACATAGTCAAATAAACATGAGGGTGGGAGGAGAAAGCATTGATATATGGAAAAGGCCTCTTCCCCGTGTGAGAATGTATGCTTTGTTGCATGTTAGAAATGTGACGTAGATGATGTTTATGTTTTTCAATGATAACCTAATACCTGACTATGTCAGGAAATGTTTTTTTTTTTTTGGCCCGTTTGAGCCGAGCAAACAGGGGTCGGCGTTTCACACCATCCACCATCACCCCCTCCTACTTCCCCCGGGGTGAATCGATGGATGTGTATCTTACAAACAGTATAAAAGATAACTAAACCTTGTGCCTGTTGGACATTTTGCTGAATTCCTGTGCTCGCACAGCCTGCTGGGTAATTAAACTTTCCTGTCTTCTGTTACGAACAATTGGGCCCGGGTCTTCGAGGAAAATGGAAAAGGTGAGGTGTGGTCGCTCTCAGCCTCTCACCTCCTGCTGGCCCATGCAGGTAATTACACCCGTACCTTTCAAGCGCCCTGCAGGGCTGGGCATGTCAGCCAGGGCGAGTGTGGAGATGACAGCCTTATTGGTGGAGCAGTGCACCCTGGGAAGACAGCACAACCACCAGCTGCTCTGTTCCCTCCCTGTATCTCCTGACAGGCTCTACTGCACCCCCTAGAGGCTGGAGTACCTCACAGCATTCGGTTAAAATCAAACAACATCCCAAACAGTAGCTTCTGCCTCAGGCACTGTTTGTTTATCTTTTTTTAGCATTTTATTTCATTTATTATTCATGAATTAGGCAAATATTGATAAAAATTTTTGTATTTACTACAGAGACTCTACAAAAAGAGTACAAGACAGCAGCAAAAACAAGTTGAGCAAGAAAGCAAAACAGGAAAATGATTCACGACATGGCGGATTTGACACTAATGTGACAATAAATACAATTTTTCAAGCTAAAACTGATTTCAAGCAGAAGTTCTACCAACCTACAGATTCTTAATTCAAGCTCTGATCCAACAATTTCAGAATATAATGACCCCCATTGGAAAAAAACTTCCAAAGCTTTAAAATAGATTGCTACTTCTCAGCTGTTTTTCCCGCTTTCTGAACTCTCTCAGTGTCTCAGAGTTGTACTGAAGTGAAGCATATAAGACGTCACCTAGTTTGGCAGTATCTGCGTGGCGGCTCAGTTTTTTCTCTGCTGTTCCCACCGCGCTATAACAGAGAATCAGTGATGAGGACATAGCTACGTGGAGAGGCTTAGGGCCGCGAAGACGCCGCCTGACAGCTGCGATGATCAGATGATGGTAAATACGCCATATACATTTTCCATTACTATAAATACCACCCCCCCACACCCCGCACCACCCCGGGACCCAACGGCTGCAGGCTCAGATAAAAACAGGAGGGCAGGGGGGTGGGGTGGGGAGGGCTGAGAGAGAGAGGGTTTAAATTTTTTTTGCTCAGATTTGGATTTTTTAAGAGAAGCGAAAGGAAGGATTTGGTGGTGTGTGTGTGTGTTTGTGTGAATGTGTGTGTGCAAGCGTGTGAGCACGCATGTGTGTGTTTGTGTGAGTGTGCGTGTGTGTGTGCGTGCGTGTGAGCATGCGCATGTGTGTGTTTATGTGTGTGTGTACGAGAGTGTGCGCACATGTGTGTACACATGTCTCTGTATGTGTGTGTATGCCTGTGTGTGCATTTTTTTCTCTTTGCTTAAGGGGTTTTTAATGCCATCTCTGTATTTTAATGCTTTAGTAATGCACATTCTCTCTCCGTCATGCTAATGAAGAGCGTCTGAATGCTTACATGTGAGGAGCCTGACTCCGCAGAGGGGGCAGCCCAGCACAACTGAGAGAGGGTGTGGGTTACACCATCCCTAATGTTTATCAGCGAGTGGGTTATCTGTGTGTGTGTGTGTGTGTGTGTGCGCATGGGAGTAAAATTAGCATATTTGCACATTTTTATCTAAAAGAACAGAATTTCTCTTAAAATGCCATTTGAAATTGTCTTGAGTTTTACTGTTGTAGGTTGAGGGGACTCCCTAGCAGAAATGTAAGGATGCTGTGAGTCATGAGGGCAGTTTGAGTGCACATAAAGCAGGCCCATTTGCCCAGTTTTGTGGGGCAGAATCTCTTGTTGCAAGGAGCAATTGCTGGACTGGATTCATTACATTGTTCAGATGTAGCATTTCATTTAAGATAGAAAATATTTTGTGAATGTATATTAGTATTGTATTAATTCTCTATCTCATGTACTTTCATTCAGAGCAGTCTTAAACAGAATTTGATACATGTCCTCCATTATGTTTTTTAGTGATTGTAAATGTGTTGTAAGATAGTTTGGTGAGATGTTTGCATAACATTACCTCGCAACCAACTGGAAACACATCTAGATACTCACCTAACATTCTTTTAACATTGCTACTCACTGGGTTTGCAATCCAAAATTGCATAAGCAATGCAACTTTCAATAAACCTGTTGGGCGGTTGGTTCAACCATAGCATATTTTCTGTACTCCTCTCCTCCACATTAACAACAACAACAAAAATAAAATATTGCAGACTGTGCAGATGCATTATCTTCTGATATTCATGCACAGAATGAAAGGGAAGAGGAAATCAGGATGAAAATCACTGTGCTTAGCATTCTTTTATTCCACAGCTCCTTGAAACCCAGCACAGAGGAGGCCAGGAGGGCGGGAGCCGAGCTGGGAGACGGCTCCTTTGGACTCTGAATAAAAGCACTCTTCAAGGGTTTACCCCCGCTATTGATACGTACCTGCTCCTCCACATCCTCCCAAACGCAAACTTTAAAAAGGGTATGGAGGAGTCCCAGGGGATGCTACAGCTGCGCTACAAGGCCAGCGCTTCTTCCTCTCTCATTGCTCTGGCAAAGCATTGTGGGTAATTTATTGTTTTGAATATTTTATATGCTCTTAAAGATGTTGGGGATAAATCCATCACCATGGCTTAGGTGTTTGTAGCCTTGCAGGGTGGTTGGCCTCTGTTATCGACAATGTCCACTACTTATTGAAAATGGCATAGGAGGCTCCTGTACAGCTTGGGTAAGGCGTCTGTCTATAATTAAACATTAACAAGGTATTGATTGTGCAATCATAGACTCACTCCTACATCGATTTAATTCATCAATGTGTTTTGAGCCTTCACATTATAACCAAACCCTTATAACTTGCTGTTTTTTTTGACCTTATGATTTGTGTATCTGTGTAAAGTTTATGGTGAAATAAATGCTTGCTCAGAAAAATGACAAGAAAAAAATATATATTTTAAATCTTTAAAATATGAAAATGTGCCCTGACTAATGTGGGTGTGTGAATGTTTTTCTCTGGATACAGGAGGAATAAGGACAGGCTTCCTGCTCCATCGATCTCAGATAATGACTTAATTAGGTCAATTAGGAGGTACGGAAGATGGTGACATGAAAAATCCATTCCTACGGCCTCTGGGACCAGCACTTCCCTTTATTTCACCCAGAGGAGAGTGTGTACCAACACAACAGGGTCAAGGGTTCACCTTCCAGGAACATCCATGGTAAAAAAAAAATATGAATCAATAAATAAGCAAGGTTCCTAAATCTCAAATATTGGCCCAACAAGCTCAAGAAAGAAAATCAATCAAACACAACTGATCGATAAACTGAGTTCTCTGTCAAATTTAATTTAGTGTAGTGTATGTATTTAGTACACCACTGGAATCCTCAAACACATCATTTTCCATGTAGGAAAAAAAACATGAAAAAATAATGCATATATTTCTTGACTGGATATGTCTTGGCTTAGACTCTCTTGCTGAAGGATGTTTTACATCACATAAGTAGTATAATTACTGTTATTTACATCCTGCTTAAATAACAGTTTTGAGCCAAAGCAGAAGTGGGGGGGGGGGGGGGGGGGGGGCAAAACAATCAAAAAACAAAACTGTAAACTGGCTGGTACCTCACAGCGAGTCTTTCCAACAGCCCAAACTTGTGCCTGTGAAATGCCATCTGCTCCGTTGCCAGGGCAACGGCATGCCATCATGCCTTGCTGACGCGCAGAGGAGCTTTGTCATGCTCTCCTCGCGCGCCCGCGCACCGAAAAAAGGCAGCTGGGCCGCTCCAGGTGATTCCCCTCACAGGAAAGAGGTGCCGCGTCGTGGTGCCGTGTCGCTCCGCTCGTCTCTGGCCTCCGGGGCCCTATGTGAGATTAATAGCCTATTCCACCTACCAGCTACCTCAGGGGCCCTCAGGGGCCACGGCAAATCTGGTGCCCCAGCCCCCTTCAGGTGCCACAGTGGTACTCCAGGTGACAAATCGAAAGGGACACACATCAGGTTGCTCTGCCCGCGGCCCCCCCTGCCTGCCCCCACCCTCCTCCCCACCCATGACTGCCCCCACCCTCCTCCCCAACCATGCCTACCCCCACCCTCCTCCCCACCCATGCCTGCCCTCCCCTCCGGTTTCCCGCAAATGGATTCGCTGTCATGTGATCATCACCTGGCCTTCCACTACACATGGGAACAGGGGACGGGCGGGGGTTGGGGTGGGACGGGCGCGGAATCGATAGTTTTCTAAATGTGGCCTAAAATCGTTTGCTATAACTGACCCCAGCACTCCTCCTCTTCCGCCCTTTCCTTTTCTCTCCTTCCTCTCAGACGCCCCCCCCTCCCCCCAAAAAAAAAAACAAATGCAGAAAACTCAGAATGCAGTGGAGTCTCCCAGGGGGACAAGCCTGATGGAGCTGACTGGATACGGTAACAGTCGTATTTATTTATTTATTCTTTCCGTTGGCTCTACATAGACCTGGGGAAAAAGGTGCTGCTCCATAAATAGCAAGTGCTATGTCTCGCTTTTCTTCTGCTAATCTTTACTGACATAAGTTAATCTCACCCCAGCAAATTATGCGTTTTAATACACCTAACAACAGCGACAGCAACAACAACAAGAAAAAAAAAAAACAATATTCTGATTCCAAGTCTTATTGTGTAAAAACAAATGTGTTAGGGAGAGATAAGTCATTTGCACTGCGGTAGCTAATTGTGCAGAGATAAACATTCTATGTACATGCTCTTGTAAATCAAAGGGAAGCATCATGTATTTTTTTTTTTTTGAATTCTTATTTTTTTTAATTAGCATCTCATCAGAATTCACTGCTGGACTGGGCGTTTTTTTGTGTCGGCATTGAGATTCCGAGCCACACTGGTGTTATCTGGTGAGCTGATTGAATGCAGAATCTGTCCCCCCCCCCCCACCCCCCCAAACCCCACCCCCACCCCCCATTTTCAGGCCGAAAGTTGGCTGGCTCATGATGAGATTCTGCTCGCTTTCATTGACTGCAGCTTGACAGAGCGTCACTTTTAACAAATGCCCGATGCAGGGGCGTCCAGCTGTTAAACCAACTGTCCCTGTTATTGGCTACACATCTGCTCCATTGTCATGCCAAGTACCAAGCCCCGCCCACAGCCATGTCACCACGTCAGAGACCTGCCCGCTCTGCTTGATACTTACAATAAGAGTAGCATTTATAGTGTTGGAGTAAAGGCTTGAGTACAGAGCATTTGTAACAATTTTTTTTTCAAGTACATCTGTCGTACAGTTAAGAGTAAAGTTTATGGTAAAAGTTAAAGTTTTAAAGACACAGTTATTCTTTTTTAAATAATTTTCCAAAGGCATGTCAATGTAGTGAATAGAACACATTGTACGTTTCCACTTCTCAGTCAAACAACCAATTGATATGTCTTTATTCACCTTAATGGGTTATTCATTGTGTGAGTGAGAGGAAAAAAATCAGACCGTGTAATAATTGAAAGCACAAATATATGAATATTTATTTTAAAATAACACTTAAAAACATTTTGAAAACCTGGGTAGCTATTTAAAAGAGCTGAAGCATTTTTGTAAAGCTATTAAAAAGGTTATGGAGTTATGTGTAGTATTTTTTTCGACATCGAGGCCAACCTGAATGTCAGTAATTGTGAAGAACAGGTTGTAAGTCTGTTTAATCTGACTATCCCCACCTTTGAAACATGCAGACTACACTGTGATCGCTTATCCAAAGCTCGCTGTGCTACTTTTCTACCTTTGAGAAAATGTGTGAGAAAATGCATACAGATTTCAAACATCCACACACAGGCAAAAAACGGATTATCTCCAGTACTTCTGAGGGTTTAATTTTCTTTATCACTTGTCCCCTGTGGGGAAAACAAAAGAGAGAGTTTTTAAAAAAAAGTGGAACTGCTGAACACCCGAGTACAATTACAGATTACATCTGCCTGTAATTCCTCACTTTGTCCACACAAAACAGAATCAGGCCTATGAGTAAAAAGTTTACTGTGATGGTTAACCTGCAGGAGACTCAGATATCCTTTATAGAGATAGGCTTAAGTCTGTTTTCTGTTGTCCAAAAATCATTAGGTGCCATTTAATGGGAGATAATTACAGAAGTCATAATACCTGGCATAAGGACGTCATAGCACATTCATGAGGGGTTATAGAAACATACAGACACATATTGCCTCTGCTGCCCACAGGAACATGAAGTACACATGGTTGCTTCTTGTTGCCGTTTGGCTGAACGGATGGTACCGCCATAGTAGCATTTTGACCAATTTTTTTTCTAGAAACCTCTTATAAATACTTTATAACCATCACAAATATGCTATAAATGCTTTATATAAAGTGTTATTAATGTTTCAGAAAGCAGTGAAATCACTCTCCGGGGCTCCTGCGAGAGCCGGGAGACTCTGGACTTCGGATCAGCAGGCTGATCTGTGTGGGGCTGGTGAGGGCTGTGGTCTTAAGCCCACCACAGAACCCGGCCCGTGTTACTTTCTTAAAGGCATTTATCAGAAATGTATCCCCCACAGCCTGGTCTTGTCTGTTTGTAAGCAGGAGGAGAGCTACATACTGACAGCACGACCGATTATCTTGAGTGCCACGATCCGCACAACAGAGAGCATTGAATTCCAGTATTTTTACACCGCTGAAGAACATGATAATGAGTTAGATTTGTACACGGAGACATGAGGGGTTTTAATGTATATGTAAACTGTACTTTATTATGCTAATAAAGAACACATGCATGCTTTTTTTAAGTCGATGACGAAATTAAAGATAAAAATTTCCAGGCTCTCTGTCTCCGACATTGACATGATCTCTCATCATGGCCTTTACACGTTATCCCTAAATAGGTGTACAAGTTAATTGGAGATGAGTTTTCTGTGGAGCGTCTCTGCATTCAGAGCGGGTATCTTCACGTACAGAGAGAATCAATTTCAGTCCACTTTGAAGTATACACCGGAGGGGGAAGAACAGATAAGAACACGGTTCTTATTGGACTCACATTGTAGAACCCAGTTCTCCAACCCGCTATCTCTGTCAGCTGTGCGGTAATGGATAGTAAACACGTAGTCTCTCTTGTTTTTTTATGTAAATACATTACAGTGGAGTTCCCTGAGGGTGGCCACATTATATGCGCACTAACATTGTGTATTGATTTGTTGCTAGTGATTCAGTTTTGTATTTGGATAAGGTTTAAAATTGATTTTTTTTTACTGTAAAATAAGTACAGTTGAGCCTTTGTGGTCTCAACCCAACTGATGTGATGACCTCAGTTAACCCCAGCGTGGCCAGGGGTCGATTACGGCTCATGGGGCATATTTCAGTGTGTTGGAAGCAGATATTCATCTGTAAAGGCCACGCAAGATCCCCCTGTGTCAGAACTATTATCATTCAACTTATTCATGTATACAAACGTACACTATTTTTAAACCAGCGAGTGCATTTTTGCAATATTCTTTACAAAAGGGGGTTGTCTTTCTTTACAACCATGTTTCCCATTTACATTTATCAAACCTCAATAACAGGATACAAATACTGCAATATATCCAAAACTGTATGAACAAATTAAACTAACAAATATTATTCCAACGACAAACTGGAAAAAAAGCACAAAAAAAAAAAAAACTCTACCAATGTATATTTTTGCGTATGTGTAAATGTACACATAACTCCTTTCAAATTTTAGTATTTTTTACTTTTAGCACAGTTTAAGTATGGTTTATAAAAATACTATTACAACTCTTGAAGTAAGTGATTAGCACTCCAGTTACAGACTTTAGCAGGAGTAAAAGTTTGGCTGGAATAAGGCTTAAACATAAGACATTAAGAAAAAAGGAGTGATGCTTAAACTGAAGGCATTAATAAAAAAAAGTTTTTATGTAGTTTCTTCAATTCATGCAGTTCACCAAGTTACACGGAAGGTGCTGGATGAAATCATTACACTGAGAAAACTCTGGCTTCCCTGTCCTCAACAAAACGTCATCGTCTGAGTTTAATATCATGTCAATGTTACCACCGATCAGTTTGCACTAATTAGGATAATTACACCAATGCATAATCTGTTTACTCAACACTCTGTTAATAACAATTTAGAAATCAAAAATATTCAAGAGGTGACTGTCAAGAGCCCATTGTCGTTCCAGTGTTCCAAATCCAGCTGAAACAACAACAACAACAATATTTGTTGATTCATATCAGTTGTTAACTGTTTGTCCGTTCACCATAATTCAAAACAGAAATGCATTCAGACATAAAAAAACAAAGTTGTGGTTTTAAAAAAACCAGGACTCCCTGTTTCATAGCGCAGATATCGTTTGACAATTTGTTTTGAATACAAATTGCTCTTCATATAGATAAGTTTAAAAATACCTATTTTATGCATGTTTGCTGCTGTCATTGTTTGAAATGGTAGATTTTGTACGATGTGGGTACATGTTGTGTAAAGAGACTCCACTGGGATCACGGCACCTGCTCATTTACATCAGAGTGGGGCCGGTAAATCTCGCACATGCCAAAAGATCGGAGGCCGCCATTAATTAATCTGCTAATTAGATAGCAGAGCATATGTCTGACGGGACACCTGTGAGAAGGCAGTCATGCTCCGGCAAGGGCTGAGGATGAGCGGAAACACATCGGCACGGCTGCGTTTGGTTTGGAGCCTCGCGTTTGGTTTGGATAAATAACTGTGGCGTCGGGCTAAGCGAGGCCAGCGTGTGTTCTGAATGTGTTCGGAATAATCTGAACTATTTGGGATTGCTGCTTTCCTTCTGTCCTGGATATTCTTTTTTTTGTTCTAGGAAATTAATTATTGATTTTTTGTAGCATAGAAACCCATCCCCACCTCCTCTACCCTTCTCCCAAGCCCCCCAACCCTCAAATCTGGACTTATCTATCTCTCTAAGATAACTTATTGTTTTTCCAGCCCCTAGCTGAAATAGTAATCTAAAGGCTTTTTTTGACTCTACCCTCTTACACCTGTGGAGTTACTCAAGTGTGCAGCTCTGTGCACTGTGAAAAATATAGTATTACCTGCCGATGGCATTCACTGCACCAACAATATTTAGGCCTTAATGTGAAGGAATGTGGCCGCGGTTTGGAAAGTATCGCCTGTATCATCAAACGAGAACGACTTTGATGAGAGGGGCTTTGAAGTTCTCAGATGAGATATTTTGTTAAACAAACGTAAAACAAAATCTATATATATATATATATATATGCACATATACAGCTACATTTATGCACACGGTAGCCTTAAACAGGAACTGCTTGGAGGTATTAATGCTTTTCAGTTTAAAAGGAGGCTGAAACCTGCGCCCGCTCTTCACCCACTGTGGAGACCTGCTGATACTTTCCCCCTTCATGCTGGTGTGAGAGCCGGTCTGCTCCGAGACTCCAGTCATGTGGTTAAGCTAGGCAGGTGGGGGTGCGGGGGGCCGCGGGGGGGGGGGGGGGCATGATTAATTGGAGCAATGAAGCTCATTACCTAGATTAAGCAGGAGTTACTAGAACATTATTGATTGTTGTCCCTTAAATAACCTTACAGTCTGTAGGTGTATGTGCGTGTGTGCTTTTGAGTGTGTCTGAGAGTGTGAGTGCTTTTGTATGAGTGTGTGTGTGTGTGTGTGTGTGTGTTTGTGTATGTGTGCATGTTTGCATGCTTTTCTGTTGTGCATAGCGTACCTTTGTGCATGTGTTTATGTGTGGGCAAGCAGGTGTTCATTTGTTTGTGGGTTGGTATATGTGTTCATTTGTTTGTGGGTTGGTATATGTGTTCATTTGTTTGTGGGTTGGTATATGTGTTCATTTGTTTGTGGGTTGGTATATGTGTTCATTTGTGAGTGTGTCTGCATTTATATGGCTATAGGAGCAGCTGGATGTGGGCTTGTGTGTATGAGTTTGTGTGTGTGAGTGCACATGCAAGTTTGTATTTTCTTGTGTGTGCATGCATGCATGCATTTAACCAAGTATGCGTATGGGTGCGTGCACAAATGTATTAGACTGCATGTATTTGTGAGTGTGTATGAGGGCGCAGGAGTGGCTTGCTGTCTGAGAGATGAAGCAGGGAAATAAAAAATGTTTACACGGAACATCACTGCAGTCCCAGACATTATACAGTACAGTGTGTTGGAGGTACAGTGTGAAGTGTGGCACGGGTGTTTTTGTCCGTACCGTTTTAGAACAAAAGCCCTGGCAGTCTTAGTGGTATTATCTTTTGCAGCGCTGCTTACACCATCAGCTCCCACGCTGTGACTGCCGCTGTCATGAGCAGCATCTGTCAAGACGTGTCATCATGAACACAATGGATTCTTTTTTTTTTTTTTAAGCGGGAGTAACGCCGCAGTCGCGTGGGCGACGCGACTCTTCAACAACACACTTCAAGTGAAGTGCCTCGCGTTGGGAGAGGCACCGACGAGTTTGTTCTCCAAAATCCAAAATGTCACCTTCATGTGCTCGATACTTCATTCACAGCCACAGACCCATCCTGCTTCTGAAATCTCTACATTTCATCAAATCCGTTTTATGTTACAAAAAAAAAAATTGCCACATGTTTTCATCCTAAACTTTAACACCTTTCAAAAATATAATGTAATCTCCTTAGAAATATAAGTCTCTTGCTACAAGTTCTGACTTCTGAAACATAATAAAAAATGATATAAAATAAATCTTTGACTTATGCTTCCCCTTAACACCACTCTCCCCCCAACATGCACACACACACACACCCCCACCCCCTTCTCCAGTTTCAAAAGACCAGAATTTTTTTTTTATTATACCTACCGATTCTACTTACTTTCTCCATCTAATGAAAAGTAAATCCCTTCGAAATCCCTCCCCTAGCTGAAGGGTATCGCTCCCAATTTTTCCATCCTCTTATCTCCCTGTTTACACCCATTCCTTAAAATATCAAGTCAGGCCCTCTTACAGGCGTATTAATTTAGTGTATTATAATGCTTTTCCTTTGACAGGCATTGCTATACTCCTAATGGATTTGGCAACAGAAAGGGGGGGGGGTGCAATGCTTGTTTATCAGCTATGCCACACTCAGCTATTGCCAAGTAAAGCGCTGGGAACCTGCAAGC
>JAFBMS010000181.1:136112-188612 GCA_019788955.1 Albula glossodonta
TCTACCCAACACCCATCTACAAATATACCCGACACCCATCTACAAATCTACCCATCACCCATCTACAAATATGCCCAACTCCCATCTACAAATCTACCCAACACCCATCTGCAAATCTGCCCAACAACATCTACAAATCTACCCAACACCCATCTACAAATCTACCCATCACCCATCTACAAATATACCCAACACCCATCTACAAATTTACCCAACACCCATCTACAAACCTACCCATCACCCATCTACAAATTTACCCAACACCCATGTACAAATCTACCCATCACCCATCTACAAATCTACCCAACACCCATCTACAAATCTACCCAACACCCATGTTTTCATTATCCATGTACACATGCTGGACAGCAGGGCTCCACAGTCTTGTCGCCTGAATGAATCTTGGGTGATGCAGATTCATCTCAGAGCAAGACAACGCCATTGCATCCCATTGATCTTACAACAGCCGCCATCTCTACCTGTCTGTGTCCCCCCCCCCCCCCCCCCCCCCCCCCCTGAAAACAGTCAGGGAACAGAGTCTACCCCCTACCATTAATGAAAACTGAGGGCGGCCCCGCCCCCCCGCCTCTCCCCCCCACCCCCCCCCCCCCACCGCCACTGTGCACATTAGTAAATCTTTTCATTCAGTAATTAAACTCGCTCACATTTATGTTAATGCCACATAAACTCAATATCCTTATTAAATCAACTTTTGATCACACAGGGTTTATAGATATATAGAGTGGGCGGATTTAGCTTGCTTAGAAATGATAATTCTCCCTCAAGTCCACGGATTAAGCATTCAAAGACTCTGGTAATTCAATATCGCATTCGCTTTAGCTTTACATCTGTAACTTTCTCAGTGTGCCCAAAAAAGAGAAAGAATAGGAAAAAAGCAGGGAATTGACATCTATGAATAATAAAATGCTGATGCAAATGGCTGCAGGAAATTCTGTAATTACAGCAATCAGAATGAGAGGCCCCCAGAACCAAGAGTTTGTTGAAAAATATTTTTATTGTCATTCAGTCCTGTTTGCAGGAATGCACTGTTTTTTGTGCTTGATTTAAAAAAAGTTATACAAATCCTTTTTAGTGATTCTTTCCAATTTATGACTTATTGGTTACTAGTTCACTAAAATGCATCTTCACATACAGTTTTATACAGAATTATTTGACATATTGGTTCAAAAAGGCTTTTTAAATTATAAGTAGGACATCTCATTATTTCTACCTTGAGGTGGACAGGCTAAACCACAGAACTGCTCCAACCGTGCAAATAAACTGTGAATTATGTATCAGTTCCATTCTCATATCTTCATGATTATTAATTTTTTTCAGGGCAGACCTAGATTTCAAGATAAATGACCAAGGTAGGGAAAACACACAAAAACATCAAAAGTGTTCACATATGTGAGAAGATTACACACACCAGGTAGTCACAATGGCAATAAACCCATTTACCTACAGTCTACAGAGTATCCAGCACTGCATCAGGCCCATTTACCTACAGTCTACAGAGTATCCAGCACTGCATCAAGCCCATTTACCTACAGTCTACAGAGTATCCAGCACTGCATCAATCCCATTTACCTACAGTCTACAGAGTGTCCAGCACTGCATCAAGCCCATTTACCTACAGTCTACAGAGTATCCAGCACTGCATCAAGCCCATTTACCTACAGTCTACAGAGTATCCAGCACTGCATCAAGCCCATTTACCTACAGTCTGCAGAGTATCCAGCACTGCATCAAGCCCATTTACCTACAGTCTACAGAGTATCCAGCACTGCATCAAGCCCATTTACCTACAGTCTACAGAGTATCCAGCACTGCATCAGGCCCATTTACCTACAGTCTACAGAGTATCCAGCACTGTATCAAGCCCATTTACCTACAGTCTGCAGAGTATCCAGCACTGCATCAAGCCCATTTACCTACAGTCTACAGAGTACCCAGCACTGCATCAAGCCCATTTACCTACAGTCTACAGAGTATCCAGCACTGCATCAAGCCCATTTACCTACAGTCTGCAGAGTATCCAGCACTGCATCAAGCCCATTCACCTACAGTCTACAGAGTATCCAGCACTGCATCAAGCCCATTCACCTACAGTCTACAGAGTATCCAGCACTGCATCAAGCCCATTCACCTACAGTCTACAGAGTATCCAGCACTGCATCAAGCCCATTCACCTACAGCCTACAGTGTATCCAGCACTGCATCAAGCCTGGTCTTGAACACTCCCAGGGTTTCTGCCCTCACCATCTGACCTGGTAAGCTGGTCCAAGCATCGACTGTTCTTTGAATAAATATATTTCCTAAAACTATTTTAAATCTACCAGACATACATTTAAAACACATGAAATAAAAATAAATACAAAGGAAAAAATGTACACATGAATGACATGCTTTGCTTGGATATTTCAAATGTGTATTATACATGTCCACATGTAAATCACAGACTGTTACATGTGTATTTCATGTGACCACTCATTATCACTTTACTCTGCATGTTTATACATACAATCATAAGGTTTTTGGGAT
Organism: Albula glossodonta; assembly: GCA_019788955.1. Classification (NCBI taxonomy): domain Eukaryota; kingdom Metazoa; phylum Chordata; class Actinopteri; order Albuliformes; family Albulidae; genus Albula; species Albula glossodonta. The sequence goes on from JAFBMS010000181.1 coordinate 138,657, forward strand.
ATTTCATATAACACACATGTAAAATTTGTATTGTACTTGTACCTATGTTTCCACTCACAAAGGTTTTATGTCAGTGCTAACATCGCCTGAGCCAGCGCGCTAATGTCACCTCCACCTGCAATCAGTCAGAACAGCTGACGGGGGGGTGGGGGGGTTGTGGCAGCATCCTGCTGTCGGCCGTTGTACAAGTCTTTGTCGGTCCAGATCTTCACTGTCGGACATGTTGTATCAGAACCCAGAGTGGTGTTTCTCCCGCCGTTACAGATTCCCCGCGACGGCAGCTGTCTTATCTGACGCGCGATCGCCGCATCACTGAGACGCTGTCGGCCATGATTAATGGCTGGTACCGTAACAGACAAGCGGCCGGGACCTCGGTACGATGCACTTGCGGCAGCGAGGAGGAGAGAAAGCCCAAGCCGAGGGGAGCACCAACAAACCATGGCCAAGCACCTCCAGGTTACAGACAAACAGAACAATAATGTTCCGTGCAGTAAGGGGCTCTGCTTCTAATCGTAGCTGGATACATTTGGTAATATATAGAACCATTCATGAATCAACAAAGGAACCATGTGGTACTATAGAACCATTTTATAATCCATAAATTTCTCTAAAAATAAATCAGTTAGAATCACTTATGAGCTAACCAAACATCTGCTTCTATGTAACCATATCATAACCCATGGATTGCTCTAAAATTTATAAATTAGAATCATTCATGAGCTATTTTGTGGACCAGAACTTATAACTGGTTCTAAAATTCATTGACGGTTCTATATATTACCAAAATATGGTTTTCTCAATGCTTTCAAGCAAAAAACCCTCTTAGGGTACAACTTGTGGTGTCTCATTTATGAATATACATATGTATTTTGTGCACATCTTCACAGGGCTGTAGAAAGGTCAGTGTTACTCTGGGCTAACCTCGCCCGCTCTACTGTTTAAACTAAAATGCTTGAAGGGCTTCCTATGCAAAACAAGACATAAAAATACATTTTAAACATTCTTTAACACTTAATGAGCTTGATCATCCACCGCTAAAGTTGTATAACAATGGATTAGCCACTTTTCCTTTTCCCTGTAAGACTTAAATATAAATTAAGATAATCATATATACATTTACATATCACATTAGTGCTATTTAATAACCCGCAGTAGCCTTATTTAAAATGAGGTTTCAGAAGTCTTCTTTCCACTTTCCAGTCAAATGATTGAGTTGAAAGTGGCATAGTTAAAGGCCTCATTTGAAGCGGAATGTTCTGAGTCCTGCGGGTTTGAATCCGCTTTCTCATCTGTGCCGAGTGCCATCTCTGCTAGCTCTGCCGCACAAGCTGAGCTAGATGCTCCTTCAACATGTACAAAGTTAATGTGGAACGTTTTTATCCCTCCTAATTTGAGCAACAGAAATCGCCCAATGGCAGGAGTTTATCTGTTACCTTAGTTGGCGATTCAGAACCCTCCCTCGGATTTTAATTAAAAGCCTGACTGACAACTCGGGCTATTTTTTCCCCAGCTGTTTCAAATTAAAATACAGATAAGAAATTATATTTAGGGAGCCTTATCAACCCCATCAACTTCCTGCTGGCTAATTTTTCTTTCTTCTTTTAGTAGACAGGGGAAGAAAATATGTTCACTTGCTGGTTTCTTAAGTAAGCAAGGCTGTTTTTTTTACCTTCATCTCTTGTATGGTTGGGGAGATATTGGATAAGTAGAGAAATTAGAGACCAGACAGCTTCACAGTGAGGTTAATGCACTGCTGGCAGCTCGGAAATGCGACAGAAATTAAGTGTCGCAATAAAAAAAAAATGAAAGCTAGTTCTCCCGTTGCAAGCCAGGACTACAGACATGTTTATCCACATTTCAGTCTTTCAAATGGAATCTTTGCGCTGCTATTTATTTATTACGCCCGACAGCGGCTGAGCTGTCATTGGCTCTTCCCAGGTCGGCCTCGCAACGCGACTGAGGCTTATGTTTTTCTCGTAAAGCTACTGCTGCTAATTCGCGCGGCCGGGTCCAAAATGTACGCGGTGTGAGCGTGGGGTTCGAGGCTTCCAGCCTGAAACAAACGGTTGCACATGTCTCCCAACTCTGGACACAGCCCACATCAAGCGGGAGCTAGATCTTAAAACGCATTCTCTCTCTCTCTCTCTCTCTCTCTCTTTTGCAGTTTATTTTCTGAATCACAGTTTGGTGTCACTTTATCTCCTTCCTTCTTTGCTTGACACGAAAAGCGGGGATAGCATTTTCATCACCTTTTATAGGCTTAGACTGAACGGCAGGCTTCATGCAGCCGCTCTTCTCACCGCGGATAAACAAACTGGTTTAGCTTTTATATGTCAAAAGCAAAAAAAGAAAAATATATATAATATCGTAAGAAATGTGCCAAAATGCACGTACAGAAGCAATGCACTTTGATACTTAAAAAAACATCAAACTAACACAAAAAAACCCAAATGGCTTTTATACTGCCTTGTGCCAAACGGAACACATGGAACATTCTGGAGCAAGCGATAACACTTGCAGCCGGTTGTTGCTGTAATCACGAGCATGTCATGTTCTCGGGGCACGCCGCCCTGTCGTGCGAAAGCGGCAAATGTGTCTTTCTGTGGCGGTGACCTTGCAGAGAGGGCGAGGGAATCGGCGAGATGTCCTGGAGAGCGGTCGATCGGGGGCCTCCTCACCCACTCATCCGCTAGCCCTCGCGCTCTCTCTCTCTCTCTCTCTCTCTCTCTCTCTCTCGCCTTCTCTCTCTCTCACTCCATGACCGGAAGGAAACGGCCTGAAACAGCATGACACAGAGGACAGGACAGAGCCTTTCCTACGTGTGCCACCGACGAGATCCACGTATCCAACCCTCTGCCTGTCCCTGTCCCTGTCCCTGTCTCCGCTTTGGCCGGGAGAGGGAGAGGCGGGGATGGGCCAGAAAAGCCAGGGAGAGAAACAGAGAGACACGGACAGAAAGAGGGATAGAGGGAAGCAGAGAGGGGGAGAGGAGAGGAAAAGAAATGGCAAAAAAGAGAGGGAGAAACATGAAGGAAAGAGACAGAGAGAAGGTTGAGGAGAAAGAAGGAAAAAGACAATAGAGTACTCTTTCCATCTCTGTGCATCATACTGATTAGGCTGTTTGAGGGGGGATGAGAGGGGATGCCATCCCCCCGTTAGCAAAATGACCAAAATGCATCCCCCTTGTTAACCTGCCATCCCCATTTCACGTGTGTGTGTTGGTTGGTGGTGTGGGGGCAGGGGGGTGCTCCCATTGGGCCATCCCCCCTGTTAAAAATGGACAAATCACCCACTGATCGTACTTCTCTCAGCATCATTCCTCCATTCACTCAGCACTTTCATCAGCAGCATTTTCCCATAATTACTTTGGGGTGCTAGTATCACTATTTACATTTCCCTGGCTGAAGGCAGAAAATAAAAACACATTCACTTAAAGCTGTGCAGGCATCAGAGTAAAAAACAGTCACTTAAAGCCATTTAATAAGTAGTTAAACGCATTAGTCAGATGACACTACATTCCCATCTCGCATTAATGTGCTGCTGAATTAGAGCTTGCATATAAAACTCTTTATGTTGAGGTCTTCAGTGTGCTTCAGTATGCTCGTGTGCACAGCCCAGTCAGACAATCTGGTATCAGTTAATAACACTACTTATCATTTTATCATTTTTATCAATAACAATTTTTGTAAATAATATCCATCATGTTAATTCATAATCAATATCTGCGGATTTGATATTCATTAACAGTGCAACCTGTAGCCATAACATGGGTTGGGAGCCTCTTACAAATTCTACAAAAATGTAAATTCAAAACAAAAACAAAAAAAGAAAATGAAAAGGTAGAATAAAACCAAAAGGAAAAGTTGAACAGAAAGCAGTTGTGTCTGCTGCATGTCTGCGGGCCCAAACGGCCTGTCCTTGGAGGGTTTAATACCGAAACGCGGAATCTGTCCCTGCTTCGCCACCCAATCCCGTCTCACAGCAGGGAGATTTTCTAATATCCATTACTTCCACTAGGAGGGTCAATGCAATCGCGCAGGGGTCTGCCCAAGACTTGCTGGGTGAAGATAAGGGCCGCGCTTCAGACACTGTAATAAGTTAACAAATCCCTCTCTGACCCAGAAAAGCCCCCTCTCCTCCACTCCCCTGTCACCCCTCTAATTATTCCCATACTGCCATTCAAATATACCTGCTGCTGTCATATACAGGGAGGTGCAGAGGTTACCAAGGTTATATGCGCACCTGAGCATTACTGGGGGGGGGGATGGGGGAAAGAGAATGAGGCAGGAAGGAGAAGAGAGAGAGACAGGGAGAGAGAGGAGGGGCAGAAAGAGATGGAGAGAGAAACAGGGACAGAGAAAGAGGGGGAGGAGAGAGGAGGGGGAGACAGAGGAAAGGGAAAGAGGGGAGAAAGAGAGAGAGAAAGAGCACAAAGCCAAGAAAAATCTATAAATATCCTGAAAGCAGAACCGCATCAGGCTGTGACTTGCTGGCACCGTACGCACTCTGCGTTCAGCCCACGCCTTCTCTTAACTGGTTCGCCAACGCCGTTCGCTCTCTGGTCCCGCAGCTCCGTACAGATGTGTTTTTCATTTTTAAACTGTATTTATTTCATTCCTTCTCTTCTTCCCCCCCCCCCCCCCCCCCTTATCCCTTCCTTCTTTAGTCTAAAATAGTTTCCTATTTTAACAACATGGATCCCAGCCCTGTATGCTGATTGGTCAGCCATCCCCACAGTGTGGATCTAACTATATGCTGATTGGTCAGCCATCCCAACAGTGTGGATCTAACTATATGCTGATTGGCCAGCCATCCCAACAGTGTGGATCTAACTATTTCCCTCCACTCCCAGTAAAATCCTGTCAGCAATCAATAACTCATGTACGCAATCAATAATCAATAGCTTCAGCTTCGGTGTCCAGGCTGTGAGGTCTGGTCTTTCTCTCATCAGAACGCAGAGAGAAATATTGGTGATGATGTGCATTGCGATGCACAACCCCTCCCAGTTGAGCTGATTCTCCTTCTGTATGGTCAGGGTATGCCGTCTCTCGTTCTATTTTGTATGGTTTATATCTGAGTGAAGTGAACTACAAAAAACCCCCATATTTGAAGTGCATACAAAAAGTGTCTTATATAGGTGTATGAGCCAGCATGGTGGAGGCACAGTTCTCTAACCCTTAAGGGTTCATCTTAGATACAGATATCTTTAAGGGGTTCTTTATATAACCCTCAGAATAAGGTTCTACAGAGAACCTGTGAGTGAAATCCATATCAAAGAAGAACCTTTCAGTGTTCCCTCTGCAGGACAAGCGAAAAAACCTTTAGGAACCTTATTTTCTAAGAGTGTGGGTCATACAAAGGTGAAAACCTAAACTGTACAACAAAATGTTGGACAACCCATACGGCATATATGAAATACATACACGGGTATTGTTTTATTTATTTATTTTACTCTTCCATCCTCAGAGCTCTGGTGTAGCGAAGATAGCGACTCTAGCCCCCTCTTCCTCCTTCGCCCCGCCTGCCAGCGTGTCAGTCATGCTCTGGCCGTGTTCAGCGGAGACAGCGTTAATGATTGGCTTCCCTTGTAATCCGCCGCTCCGGCCCCGATAAGGAGGGCAACGGGGCGGAGTTATTTTTGGGGCATTTTCATTGTTTACAGTATTAATTTAAGCCCTCGGGTTAGCCAGTCCTCCCTGATCCCACCATCCCGCCACCCGCCCCCCCCCCTCCACATCCACCGCACCCTGAAAGCGCTAAGTCGGTGAGAAGCGATATTCCAGCCAAACAATAGAGGGATAAAACGCCAGGCCTAATTAATCCGCCTCTACAAGAGTTTAGAGGATATGTGAATGCCTGCGTCAGTCATGCAGCCCCGCAACATTCACGCCGCACAATGAAAACAGCCCACACTCGCGCATGCAAGTCTATCGCGCAGAACAAACTGTGAAAAAATGTAACTTTAAATGTAAGAAAAAAAACCTATAGATGATTGAGTGAAATTTTTATTTTATTTGTAATAAGTTATATTTTATTGTAGTATAAACAACATTATTTGACAATAGTATCAGGAAACTTTAGTTGATACAATACTGAATATTATTTGTGATAAAATATGAGACCAAAACCAGGACAGAAATTCAGGGATCCTTCAGTGTTTAGTTGTAGCACCCAAACTGTTGTCTTTTCCCCTCAGCTTTCAATTGATACCAATTGGGTTATTCAATCTTAATTGTAGATTTTTATCAAATGCTTGAGGAAAGGAGTTTTTTAATGGAATGTCCTAATTGGCTAATTGGTGGTGCTGGCGGCATCAGTAATAAAGAAACTCCTTGCTGTGGGTCATGCACAGGCACAATGATGGATAATGAAGGATATTTAACCTCCTGTTCTAGGCCTGTACCTCTCTGCTATAAGTATAAAGGGGTGTGGTTCAGAGCAATAAACCCCGCCCACCCTTTGTGATGTAAGCCATATTTCCTTGACAACCATATCAACCACGATGAGGGCACAGTTCAATCCACATGCTAAGATATTTCACACCCCTGTGGACAGGCATTTATGAATGTGATGAATGGCGAAGACGTCCGCCCACTTGGATTCCAACAATACACCCCCTTATAACAGGGCTGCACAGCCCGGCCTTCTTTCACATCCATTGTGATTTTATTAAGTCATTTTACACAAATTTCTCCTTCTCTTTTTTTTTAACCTATACACTGTGTAATGTGGGGCTCTTGACCAGGTTCTTAAACTCGATAAATAAGAAATTCGGCCTCAGAATCTTTGACATGTGCGTAGTGGAACATCTCTCCATAAAGAGTAACGCACCCACGGCGGGGCCAGTGCGTCACGGTGGGCGCATAGTAATATAACTCTGGCGCTGTCTTTTGTCAGGGGCAAGGTGAACATCGCTCACCTCATAAAGACATCAGGGAGAAGCATCAGCGCTGTACCAACAGGGCCGTAACGGCTTTCACCATCCCATAAATCTGCCTAATCTAATGATTTGGCTCACCTGCAGAAGCGCGTTGACACCTTGCGCTTCCTGCTTTGTGTCAGTTCAAGGGGAAGTTTGAAAAGAGGCACCTCCAGCACCCCCCCCCACCAAACCCCCACCCCCCCCCCCTTCCTGCCATCTCCCTACCCCAGCTGAGAGCATTTTTAATCATTCGTTCCAAAAGATTGATTTTACCGCTTTGAGGGGTGAAGAAGCCGTTTGTATGGCGGCACGTCCATCCAGGTGTTTGTGTCCGTAGAATTGACTCAGTATTGAACTCGAGAGTGATGAGCGTGTGTGTTTACGGGACAGGCGCTAGATGGAGGCTTTTCTCCCCTGCAACGTGGTGGGAAAAATAAAATACAATTATGTGTTGTTCATTTTGTGAAAGAGCGGAAGGCACTAGAACTGATACCATGACATATGGCAGGCAACGGCAAGCTTGAATTTGGGTGTGTGTGTCACCTGTTTCAGAAATCTTCTATTAAATCTACCTCTTCAATTTCATCGATTTGTATGGACAACAAATTCCTCCAAGATTTCCACCAGAATATTTGGTCTGACTATTAGATAAGCATTGATTCTTCGTGCCTGGACCTCATGTCATCATTTGTCAATATTTCATCAAAAGAACAACACGTTGTCTCGTGTCTCAGACGGGAAAAAGTGTAGGAAGCCATTGTCTTTCTGAGTCTCAATGTAGAAATTTCATCTCAGACTCTCCACCCATTGCAAGACCAATTTTAGGCTTTAAACATAAACCACACCAGAAAACAATACATGCTTTTTAAAATGATTATATTTATATAATTATATTTATATGTAATATTTTTCAGTCTTGAAATTTCAGCCAGCCTTTCAGTTAATAATGAGATGAGGAACCAGATTTTTTGTGAGTTATGGGCCAGAGTCAGGACTTTGCGGCTTAATGTCCCTCTTGTGTACCCTTCCGTCTAATAGCGTACTCACACGATGACATAATGGCAGCCACCCTCACTGACAAAGTGCCTCTGCCAGCAATTTGTAGACAATCAGCATCCGAGACCAACCCTTACATTATGTCCTCGAGCGATTCCACGCACTTCCTCGCCGCCCTCTGAGGAGACGCCAAGTCATGACTTCATTCAGGACCATCACAGGGGCAGGAGGAAGTGGCACCATTGCTCTTTGAAGTCCCCTTCCGGGCCCTCATTTGCCGTTACGCCTTTAATGTAATTGGATGGACACAACTGTGACTTCTAATGAACGCTCGCTATGGGTGAGAGACCCACCCCCCCCCACCCCACTCCCCCCCCCATCAACCCATCACAAAACATCTCCCCTCAGCTAAAGCATCCCATGCAGTGGCCGTCATCCCTCATCGCTCCGTCGCCGCTGTGAAAAAGGGGCCTTCTTTTAACGGCTGCATTGTGCCGTCGTAAAAAGCTAACGCTCGTGGTCGTTTGCCAAAAACACCCTGAAAGTCACCTTTAGCGGCTCTGCTGTTTCCGAGCCCCGACGTTATTCAAAAAGCCACATAACTCCATATTGAGGTTCTCTCTTTCTGAGCTCTACCCCCCCCCCCCCACCATCCTCCAACAACCAAGAGGCTTCTGAGTTCCGCCTGAGATTTGTCCCTCTTGATGTCACCGCTAAAACAGTGGGGACTTTTTTGAGCCTCTGCCTGAATACACAACAGAGGGCCACTTTTCCCCCTGGAGGGTTATACGTGAATCTCCACTTCCTTTATTTCTCACTTTAAATGTATTTGATGGACAGATGACTACCTCTCGGCTGGTCAATTATCTCCCTAAAAGTCACTGTACAGTCCGCTCTTCAAATTCCAAAGTGTCTGGGTTTTTTTTTTTCACAGGCCTGGGTTTCTTAAAAAAACTTGATTGTTTCCCATGAAATGACACTATGGAGGCTGAGCCGTCTGTCCGCCAGGCCTTGAGGAGCCTGTTATCATTCTTCTGCACCCAGAAAGAGTGCTGGCGATAATTTGAAAGATTTGTTTAAAGTTGCATTGTTGCCTGACAGATATAATCTGAGAAAACCGTCACTGGCTTTTCCCCTCCCCCTCCCCCCTCTGCCTTAAGTTCTTTTCAATTCTTATCTGTTCCTGTAAAAGCTCATTTCTGGCTTTCAAAGTAAGGGAAATAATTACTTTTTCTCTATTTTCTCTGTTTCCTTTGGAAAAAAAAAACTAGGGACCACACAGTATTTTCAGTATCTGAATTGAACGCATGCAGATGACATCAGGATGTTTCATGTGCATATTCATAACAATTTCAATTTTTTGAAACAAACAATGTTTTCAAGAATTATGAATTATGTGTATTGTTTACAGTGAATAGATTGTTTTGCTTTTCTAGTGAACTAAGACAATATATTACCATATTTCCTCCCTCCTGATAGAATGATGTAACAATGCAAGATAAACATTTTAATTGTCCTTGGACGTGTAACCCAGCCTCCCTTTAAGACTGAAACCTCACTGCTGCTTTTATCATCGCAACAAAAAAGGTGATTCAGTCATCGAGGATGCTAGGAGGACAGCCCTCAAAAACAAACTAAAATTAGCAGCAATCTGTTCTCAGGTCTGCTCTCAGGGATGACACGACCTTTGGAAAGAAAGAAAGATGGAAAAAAAGAGTTATTTGTTTATGCTGAGTTATTTATATTTCCAGCGCTGCTCTGCTAATTCAACAGCGGAGTGCGCTTCCCAGGATTCTGGAGGTACTGTATGACATGGGCCCCGGAGCCTGCCAGGGTCCAGTGTTGCTAATCTGAGCCCGGAGAAATTTTTAAATTAGAGTGCAGTTCACCATGACCCACATCATCTCAGATTCAATCACAGAGACGAGAGGATGCAGTCCTGACTGGGGTCACCTCGTCGTCTCCTCAGAGCTCGCCCCTGGATTTGCCGGAAAAAAAAAAAAAAGACACCCTTCCTTCTCTCCCCTCACTCACCACGTTCTCTCCTTGAAGACATGGACAAGAGAGACACAGACCTCAGCTACATCCTTTGATTTTCTTTCTTTCTCTCTCTCTTTTTTTGATGTTGGTGTTGTTTTTTTGTTTTTTTTTTTTTTTTTTTTTAAAAAAAAACAAGGGCCCGCTGTCCAAACCCATTTAGAGCCCGTTGGCTTCACAAATCGAATTAGGGCGCCGTACCTCGGACGCGGGGGCAGGGAGGGCGTGACGGAAGCGGAAGGAGAGAGCGAAACGAGCCAAAGACAAAGCAGAGGGCTCTTTCATTCCTGGGGAGCTCAAGGCTAATGTCTTGATTACCGCTGGCCCCCCGTGGAGAGCGGAGTGACCTTGCGGAGGCTCACTTTATTACAGTGATGCTGTTCTCCCTGAGCGCAGTACAGCCAGCCAGGCCCCTAGACCCCTGCTCTGCCTCTGTCTGGGATGTTTCTCCTTTTATTTCGTTTTCCCCACCCAAACTGAATTTTTGGCCCGATCTCAGTGACCTTTTTCCGCAGACGAGCAGCCATCCCTGTGACTTCCTCCAGTTCACGCAATCCAACAAGTCCTTTATTTTTCTCACTGTGAAAACTTCGTTACCACTTACATGCAGTCTGCGCTTGTGGAAGGAATTTGTGGGTGAAGAGTATTTCTGCATCTCCTAGCTTTTCTTTTTGTCCCATGTTTTTGTTTTCTCATCACAGAATAATGATAGTCAGTATGTAATTGTCTGTGTATCTTAATTGACTGCTGTATACTCAGCAGTGTAGTTTCTCACCTCTGAGCTTCCCTCCCTCTACCCTTCCCTTGATGACCACCCGTGACCTCCCAGGGCTGTATGGCTTGGCTCAAGAGGCCCCGCCCCTTTCTCAGTGTTTGTTCATCTTTCCCATTAGGTATATGACCCAAAAGTGGTCAGATTTGAGCAGAGAACTGCGAAATATTGCCTTTCTCTCCATGATCATGTATTAAATCTTGATGACAAAGGAAGTCTCTGGTGTGAGTTGATTTTTACTCAACACTGCTGTCAGAGGAGCACGAGGTAAACATGTAGATGCAGGCTTGGGACTGGCCAGTAGAGGGCGATACAGCTGATGGCTGCTAACAAGTTAACTCTTCCCTTTCGCCAGTGGGGTTGAGCCCAACTGTTGCCTCACCGATGGAGACCATAACCAATCATGGTGAGGCTGGGACTCAAGTCACCCAATCACAGGACTCACAGCTGCACCACGAAAGCATGTCTCTGCCCTGTGAGTAATCCAGAAAGTCACTGTCACGTGTGACTGCAAGCATCACCAGCAAAAATCTCTCTCAGATCCATTCAGGAGGGCATATGCCAGCATGCCAGTTCTAATGCATTGTGACAGGACCGTGAGCCTGGGGCCCTGAGCTGGGGGGGCGGTGGGGGGGGGGAGCTGCTACCCTGGGCAATGTCAGTACAGCATGCAGTGCCATAATTACCCCACACCCCCCACCCCCAACAGGTTGCATGGTGACTTCACCCCTCAGAAAGTAGATGATTACTCAGCATTCCAGGCTGTGACGATGCGGCTCACCCACTCTGACTTCCTCTCATTACTGACTTTTTTTTCCTCTGCGTTGTTTCAAAGAGTGCGTTCATTTGAAGTTTTCAGTACATTGTTGCTTTGTGTAATTCTGTGTTTGTCTGTAACTGTATGCTCGCTGGCGCTGGCGCTGGCTTTGCACAGATCTGATGACAATATTGAAATAAAGGGAATGTCAGACACAAGACAGTGTCTCTCCCATCCTCTTGTTGCTTCTCTTAGTCTGCGCCTGTGTTGTTTCCGTAAGCCTGTCCAACCCTGTCTCCTTCCTCTCTCTATCCCTCGCTTCTGCCCCTTTCCTTTTCACTGCTTCCTCTCAGTACACCCCACCTTTTTCTGTCCTTCTCTTTCATTCTGTCCACCCCCTCGTTCTCTCTTCTCCTCTCTCCACATCCACCTTTTTCCCCTCCCTTTTTCCCTCCCTCTCTTTTTCTCTCTCTTCTCCCTTTTCTCTCTTTGTCCTCTTACCCTATATCTCTCTGTCTCTCTCCCCCCTCCATCTCTCCCCCTCTCCATCTTTCTCCCTCCATCTATCTCCCTCTCTCCCTCTATCTATCTCTCTATCCCTCTCTCTCCCCCTCTATACATCCCCCTCTCTCTCCCTCTATCTATCCCTCTCTCTCTCCCTCTATGCATCCCCCTCTCTCTCCCTCTATCTATCCTCTCTCTCTCTCCCTCCCTCTCTCTCTCTATCCCTCTCCCTCTCTCTCTCTATCCCTCTCTCTCTCTCTCTCTCTCTCTCTCTCTCTCTCTCTCTCCCCCTCTCTCTCCCTCTCTCTCTCCATCTCTCTCCCTTTCCCTCTCTCTATCCCTCTCTCTCCCTCTCTCTCTCCCCCTGTATCTATCTCTCTCTATACCCCCCCCCCCCCCCACGCTCCCTCCAGCAGCAGCAGGGTGGAATCCAGACCTGTTATTGGCTGATAAGAGCTCTCCTGCAGCTCTCTGCCTGGCGGATCATTGGGAAGCACACACAGCGAGAGGGGCCAAATTTTACAGCGGCGACACAAACCCCCGGTCACAGCGGAGCACAAGGGCCCCAAACAGACCCTGCAGCCCTCTGTAAGTGATTTCCCTCCCTCTTTTTTTCCCCTCTGTATTTCCCTGAGGAAAAGCTCGGTTATGAGGGAGGTCGAGAGCAGCCATTTTGCCTGAAGGGATTCCTCCTCTTTAAGGCAGATTGGCCTCGCCGCCGATTAGGCAGGTTTCAGATGTCAGGTGAGACCTGTGCCACATCAAACGTGGCCCATACTGCACTTCAAAACAAGGTCTTCATATTTCATTACAGGGATATTTCTGACATGCTTGAGCCCATGTCTAAATATAAACGTATTGAAACAACTGAATACAATCTCTGTGCCCTACACCCCGTCTCATATACAATTATTGCTACGTGACGATGGAACTGAAATCGCAGTTGGCTCAAGGTTGAGGAGAGCATCAGAAAGGACATTGGTGCTTCATGACAAAACAGTTTTAACTGGCTGTAGAGAAGTTACAGTACCGTTATTAACAGAACGTTAGAGATGGATGAGCACTGTATTACATAAAAAAATAAAGAAAACAACAGAACAAAACAGGTTTGTGCTTTTGATAAGGCCAGGTCTTAGGGGTACAGCAAAGATAGACTTCTGAATTGAACAAGGCCTAAAAATTCTCAGCAAAACACTCATCGATCTGATAACAGTTACATCACTTGGGTCCAAGGTTAAAACAGAGGTTACAAACGGAGGTTTATTATTATTTTTATTACTAGTAGTATTTTTATAATGATAATGATAATAATAATAATGATGATGATAATAATAATAATAATAATAATATAATAATAATAATAATAATAATAATAATCTGCATGTGAAAATGAAACATACATGGACATGAAGAGTAGACTGTCAGAAGATACCATATAAAACAACGAGAAGGCCTGAAAAAAAAAAACAGCTGAAAAATCATTTAAAACTGACATTGTGGAAATTTGTGTAATTTATGTGTGACCTGAATACAGCAACATTCAGCTAAGCAAGTTGTGTTACATAATTTCCATCCATAAATGCTACAGTTTTCTGAATATCTGTGCCCTAACCTTGCATGCATATTAACTATATTTCCTGTGTTTTTCCCCAGACCCCTGAGGTGAAGTGAATATCCAGCAGGTCTCTGTAGTATGGGAGAACACTAAGGTCATCTCGGGGGCAGCAGTACACTGGCTAATCTCTATTGACTGGTTCACAGCTCGTACTGATAGAGGCACCATTCTTATTAAGCTAAAAATAAATAAATAAAAAAATAAATAAAAACAAAATAAAATACAAAAAAAAAAAACGTGTCTGTTCTTAAGCTGTCAGCCATCACCCAGGTAATTTATTTTATCTCCTCCATCACTCTTGGCCCTTGTATGAGTTCTAAGCCTTCAGTAAGAACACCTGTCACTTCTTTAAGCTTCTGCACGTCCCCAGCGCTCGGAGACTCAGACACCTCGATATCATCTCCCGCCGAAGCCTTCCACTCCACCTTACGCGTAGCTCCCCCGCCCCCCCACCCCCTTTTTCGTATTTGCTTCGATAATTGAACCTGGAGATGAGTCATTCGCCCCGGGAACTTATCGGGAAGTTCTAAAATGAACTTGTGTTTGCAAGAGAGGGGTTGCCAATCGCTGGCGCAGAACAAACAATAAACGCCACAGTCTCCTTCATTTTTTATTTTTTTTTGTATCCTCCAGATATGTGTAATAGTATAATTATCATAAATATGGGTTATATTACCGAGGCCGTGTCTTATTGTCATGTTTTAAATTTTTTGGGTTGTCATGCTGAATTTCATACGATAAGGCACATCATTGTCGCATGTTGAACATCATGTATCTCTGCATTTTTTTTGCAGAAAGATCCACAGTTTACTCTAGCCTCGGGGTGGTATTAGCATTATACTGGAGTCTTCAAATGTGAAGCGTATGTTGAAATCTTATTTTCCGCTGCTCCTTCATGACTCTTTTTAATGGTAAACTGTCAGATCCTGTAAAAATAAATAAATATATATATATAAAAAAAAAAAAATTAGCAGTCCATTAATGCTGCCAAGCTTGAACGAGTAGAGAAAACATCATATTAATGTGCGAGATAATGGATGTGAAGCTGCATGGGAAGCGCCAGGATGTGGGAGGGAGGAACATATCTCCAACAAATTGTAACGCAACTGAAAAGAAAGAAAAGAAGAAGAAAAAAAACGAGAAAACACTGCAGTGTTGCCTCAAACAAAATGCAGGGAAGCTGGCTCTGAGTGCATTAAAGAAAATGGCCAGGCCCAGCGTGCGAAATGCTTAGAGTCCATCAGCAGCACAGCTTCTCATGCTGGTTCACACCGCATCCCCCAGATAGAGAGAGAGAGAGGGGGAGGTAAAAGAGGAGAGAATTAGAGAGAGAGACAGAGAGAGAGACAGACAGACACTATTCCCTTAGGCAGAATACAAGGTGACTTATGGCCTGTGTGCATTGGTGTGGAACTCCATTAAGGATTAAACATCATTAAGAGTTTCAGATGGGTCCCCTACTGGAGATACTCCAAGTTTTTTTTTTTTTCTGCTTCTCCTTTTTTTTGCCTTTCCTGTATTTAATTTATTTAAAGCCATTGATTGCACTATTGATTGAGGTGCTCTACATTAAATAAAGACTCTCTCATTTCCCTTAAGATTGTGATTCCTTTCTCCTCTGACAAGGGTTACAGTGATCATTTAGTTTACCATGCTTCTCTGTAAGATCGCTCTCTATCAGGGAAAAAGGGCTCTACATTCTAAATACTTTAATCTCTCTCCTACAAGAGGGCTTCTGAGGCTCAGATAAGCTAAGGAATTCCACTAGCTAATGTTAATTTGATCCGCTAAAAACCACTTTAAATTGGTTCTGGTGTTAGATCTAGGGTTTTCTGTAGCTGCAAGCTTGTATGGATACAGTCTGTGAAATGCAGTTTGAATATTGCACTCTTAAAATGACACAGACAGGGTCCCCCCCCCCACTCCCCACTTCTTTTGAAGTAACCATCAAATGGGGTTAAGCCAGAAACAAAAAGCACAAGATACCTGCAGGACATCAGAGTACATTTTGAGTTACAATCTAATCACCTTTGTCTTGCAGAATAATGTATTCAGACAAACGTATGCTGTGGTGCAGCTGATGTGACCGTCTCTATATACAGTTCAGAATAAGCATACATTATCCAATCAAAGTGCACCATCACCTTTAATCTTGTGAAACAGCTAATGAAGACTTGATAAACCCCGAAATGAGTTTGCCGTTAGCAGCAGGGAAACACAGATGTTGTGTGAAAATGATACAGGCCCCTTTCCGAGTTTTCTGTTGTTGCAATTAATTCACTGTTGACAGGAAACATTCGGATACAAACTATATCATCACATTGTTTGCCTGTTCCTTTCATATTATACATAGCAATACAAAATAATGATAATATTAGAGAGCCCAGAGTTACAAGGGTCTGAGATAATATAAAACAGATTAATTTCAGCAAAATGCATATTAATCAGACAGGAAACACGGGTTCTTTGAGAGATTAGTTTTACGCCTTGCTTGGATTTGTTGTGCACAGATAATTAAAATGAATAAACTAATACAATGAACTCTTTTTTTTTTATCAGGCTACATTTGGAGGTTTTGATTATTTGCTGCCTGTTAGCCTCTGTAAAGAAATCTCTCTCTGTCTTATTCACACCTTCTGAAATGGATTTGGAAGCAGGAAATCGGGAACGACTCCCATGTTTGGCATTCAGAGACGCTCGCTGAGCTTTGAAAAGGTACCGCTTCTTTTCAGTCACTGGCAAGAACACCGCAGTGATTTGGGCTGTCAGATGTGCCATTCTCTGCACCTTAAGCCTCATCTGCGTTAAGAAAATAGGACGCTTGACACATTTCTAAATTATTTTCAGCTAACTTGTGCTATTTCTGCACTACGCGGCATGAATTATTAATGACGAAGATGGCTTCTCATGAAATATGCTCGGTAATAATGATTTAAATAGTTGCGTAACTATTTATTTCTTACACTGGCTCCCGACTAACACTTGAAAGTGTGAACAGATATAAGTTAATTATTTGTTCTTTTTTTATGATGAAGGATTTTTTTCTGGGGGTTTTGTGTAAACCAACATTTTATTTTGTGGCTCATTTCCCCCACTGGCTCAGTCCAGACAAGCAGGCAACGTGGGTGGTGAGTTAAAAGTCAAAGTTTATTTAAAGGCAGTTTTAATAAGGACATGGTGTTATAATTACTTTATCTTTATTTCAAAATATGAATCCTCTTCATATGGATTTATGCATGCATGCATATGCATTTATTCGAATGGCACTGTTACAAATGAACAGATATTTCCTTAACATGCACACTTCAGAATGAATAAATAATGAGGAGAACATGCAGGCTTAACATTTATCAACATTGTAAAAGTTGTACACATTTCACATTTACAGAACTACTCCCACACACACACACACACACACATCCACCCCTGCCCCACACACACACACACACACACACACACGCACACCCATACTCTCACCACACACACACCACACACCACACACACATACATGCACACACACACAGACACACACACACACATCCACCGCTACCACCCACACACTCATCCACACACACACAACACACACACACACACGTACTCACACACACACACGCACAAACACACATACATCCATCGTCAACCCCCACACACCCACATCCACCCCCACACACACACACACACACACACAACCCCCCCCCCCACACACACACACACATATCCACCCCCTGCCCCACACACACACACACCCACATCCACCCATCCCACACATACATACACACACATACACACACACATCCACCCCACACACACACACACACACACACCCCAGCACTGAACTGAAAGCCTGTGTTCTGTGCAAAGTGGAGAGCACTTCATATTCACTCTCCACATATCTCACCCACAGCACTGCCACCACTTCTGTTGTTTAGAGCTGTGAATTATACCGGCAACCAGGATTTTCAAAAAATAAATAACTAAAAAAGAAGAAGCTCAAAAAGCAGCCGTGCTTGAAAAATGATCTGGATATTTACCAAGATGGCGTAATTGCTCTCTGCTTTAGCATGGCAGTTTTTATTGATTAGGATCGTATTAAACGCCGCTACAGTTAAACTGCTGTTCAAGGAGAGACAGCCACTTCACATTAAACTTCACAGAACCCAACCACACTTCCCCTGCGTTTCCTTTGACAGAGTTTTAACCTTCCTACGGGCAAAAAAAAAAAAAAAACTGCACTTAGAAG
Organism: Albula glossodonta; assembly: GCA_019788955.1. Classification (NCBI taxonomy): domain Eukaryota; kingdom Metazoa; phylum Chordata; class Actinopteri; order Albuliformes; family Albulidae; genus Albula; species Albula glossodonta. Next base: position 156,500 of record JAFBMS010000181.1, read on the forward strand.
GATCTCAGAAGCTCTGTTTAAGCAAACCCTCTCCCCTCTGAGTGTCTATGGTTTGTGAATGCCTTATTTCCCTTTGTATTCCAAACATTTGCCACACGTTTAGCTTGGCTGCTTTTTTAAAGAGTTCAGAGAATCATAGTACATACAGAATAATTTTCCCATCACATTCATTAAAAAAGGTTATTTTTTATATTCTCGTGGAAAATATGTGTGACAACCTTACCTCATGGTGTTCAAAAAATTATTGCATGAGAGTACTGTATGAGACAGAAGTCTGTAAGGCTGATTCTTATCATGTAATGGTGGGTGAGGTCTATATGAGATAGATATGAGGCTTAAATTTGACTGGTAATGTTTAGACAGAGCCAAAAAAATACATACTTTCAGGGCACACAAACAGAATGTAGGGCCTGTCGGGAATCTTTGAAATCTGCAATCATGGTGACAGCACGCTGTTAGCAGGCGAATGTCATGTTCAACCAGTAGGGTTATATGTTTGGTGTCAAATTTTAACCAATCAGTGCCTGTCATGTAGAACTACCAGTGAAATTTAAGCCTATCAAAGCCTGTCATGTTGAACTCCTCTGCTGGGGAGGGGGGATGGATTGTACACTTTCAAAAGAGTACTCTAGACTGGAATTGATAAAAAAAAAAAAACAGGAAATGTGAGCAGACTTTTCTGCAGAGAGAATACAAATCTGCCTACCGAACATATAACTGGAACACCTTTTTATATCAGATGAGTTGTGTTAATTTCATATTTTGGATTTTAGAGCTACATTTGTGAATGGAATTGTGAATTATAATTAGCAAGTACCACCTGGACTACAATGGAGGGATGAAGCTGTGTTTGTTTCTGTTCACATTCATACAGTCATAACCTTGTGTGGGTTTCACAATGCAATGCCCGTTCACCGATTCCATTACTATCAAAAGCCTGTAAAGTGGTCATAGAGAATCCAATAAACACTGCACTTACACTACACGGATGCCATTGAAAAATGAACACATGCAAGCACACTCACACAGTCAAATACTCCAATACCAACACGCGCGCACGCACACACACACACACACACACACACACACACACACACACACACACACACACACACACACAACAAAACATGCACACACAGACAGACATGCTCTCTTACATATATACATATATATAAACATATACCCCCATACACACACACACACACACACTTTTGAAACCTTTGTATAATATCCCTTGCTTCTGTAATCTCCCTCCCTCCTCCTCACAGTGTTGGCTTTACTGCATCCATCTCGGCCTGTTTCAGCAGGCATTTATCTCATGTTATATTCTTCTCAGAAAAATGACTGATCAAGCAAGAAAAGGCCAGTATACAACACACAGGCCCATGCAAAGAGAAAGAGTGAAATCGCTTTTTTTATTCCCTTTCATTTTACGCTTGCTTTTGTTTTTGTTTTTTTTTTTTCAAATTCATGTGTTACAAAACAGACACCTCTGGTGTGACTAATGTCTTCTCTGTGTTTGAATTCAAATTTGAATGGTGTCTGTGGAAAGGCCACTGCAAGAGACCTCCGTCTCAGCAAGGAAAAAACACATTGGTTTAACATGGGGAAGAAATGGCTTCTGGAAAGCTTACCGTAACCAGCCTGCACGAGCGTGCTGATTTAGAACCGTTTACGGAAACAGCAAAACACCAGCCGGCCCCATTATCATGTGTATGAGAGATACAGATTGCATGATGGGATTTTTTTTTTCTTTGCTGGTACATCAGAGGAAGCACACTGTAAAATGCATGTTATGTTTGTCGTTTAAAGGCGTCAGCTGAAGGTGGGAGAGTTCCCATCTCAGACTGAAAAATTGGTTAGCCATGTACAAGAGTGTTGTATTCAAGATGTATTTTATTATATATATGTATTATATATTTTACTTATTATTTATTTTTTGGACGAAGGGAGCCAGTGAAATTAGAACTCGTGGATCCCCGCAGGCAGAGGTGCATAAATTAAAGGTGGGTGGGGGGGGAGAAGAACTAAAGAAACAATCAATATGTAACAGAATTATTTAACAGCATCAATCAATAAAGCATTAATCATTTAAGATTGGAAACGGTAATCTTGGGTGGGGTGGGTGGGGTGGGGGGGGGTTACAGTCAGGGTGAACACTGAAGCCAATGTAAACTTCTCCGTCTGACTTCCGACTAGCCTTCACTGTTTTTCACTGGTGATCAATACTCAACGATTTTATAGGGGCGCCCTCCAGTCAATTTTACTTCCTGGATTTTCTTGTTTCTTGAAAGGATATCCCTCCTGTAAAAGAAGGGAGTTGTGATGTAGTTAGTCATGCATCTACTATGAAAAATACCACCTCCTTTTCCTGATCTGTAGCTTTAAAAATAGCATCGCATCTGTAACACAGAACATGACTTTTTACAGCCAAAATACCATTACTTTCACTGAAGTGCCAATTTTCAGGCTTGAATCAACAGGCGTGTGCAGCTATTGTCAAAGCTAAATTGGAATTCTAACTATTAGCTGTCCTCCAGAAACCTTTTGTTCCCTGAACCTGCACAGAACAGCAGCAAAAAGGTAGAATGATCTTCAGGGTCAACTAGAGCCATGTACATGTTCATGATAACATAACTGAAGAGTGTAGCTATTTTAATCCTGTTAAACTGTTATATGTGGCTAGAAGTTACTTATTTCCTCTTCATTTGTCTTATGATTTTGATGTTGCCATTTTAGCCAGGTGTATATGTCAGGCTCCCCTTTGAATAACCGATGCCAGTCTCAATGGGGTTTTTCCCGAAGCTCCCTCAAACCAAAGTGAATAACATTCTAAATCTGAAATCCAAAATATCATTGACTTTGTTTAAAGGGACTTTAACATTTTTAAAATAAAGGATAAATAAACAAAACAAGTGTTTGCACCCCTTACGGGTGGATAGCATAAAATAAAACAAACACCGCACATGTAAATCACATGGTGTTTCTTATACAGAGGGAGCGCTATGCTGTGATCTCGATCTGTAGTAGAGAAAAGCTTGTGGCTCAGTGTAAGGCTATAGTGCGTGTATGCACACGCACACACACACATACCCGCTGTGTTTTTATTGATTTTTCTCAGCCCGGTCAGAGCCATATGCAATTAAAGCACTGAAACAAAATCTCACAGAGCACACGAATTGTGTTTAACAACACTGTGCCTTTTATGACAATGTAGGTCAGGTTGATTAAGTTTTCAACTAACAACTGACAAAAGGGAAAATCAATACACAATTTTGGGGCCAGTTTTTAAAGTGACGTTGGTCAATAACATGGCGACTAGGGAAAGATTGTAAAGCCCTCAGGACTACGGTAAAAGGATTAGCTCTCCAGCGCCCGCTGTGATGTAATTGTCATTGAACATGAACGAAGACCAGGTGCTTGAGTTGACAAGCCTTCTTGAGTGGGCCTTTGGCAAATCAATGCTGAGCAATAGAAAATACCACTGCTCTCCCCCCCCCTTATTGTTCACTACAAGAAGTGTATGAATCTGCCCCCTTGCCTTGGCCCCCATATGCACAATAACTGCATCCTAACATTAATCGTAATATACTTTTATTCGTCAGAACTTTCTAGAATCTGGCAAGGCTTTACGCAGTTGTTTCCATACATGCACAATTACATCATAACTATAGGTAGCAACAAGCTATTACTGAGTAATTACAATTTAAGTAACATGGAATAAGAGTCAGCAGTGATCTTAATTACACATGTACAACAAGGCCAGTCTTGTGACATGTTACAGCCACACTTTACTCTATGCCTCAATGTCTGCTCTTTGATTGTGCACTGTACATTTTATATATACTGTTTTTTGTATGTTCTGTACATTTTTTGTATATTCCATATTATTACTGTATTTTGCTGTGTTGCAGTCATTTGCAGTGGTGACCTGGGGAGGCATTATGGGGAAGGGAATGGAAACGATTGTGCAGCCAATCAGATGTTAGGAGCTGGTTTTATTGGAAGCAGGGCATGGGGGTTACCACCCCTTCTGTTTTGAGAAGTGCCGCTGGATCTTTAACGAACGCTGTCAGTCAGGGCTTTGGTTTGATGTTTCATTTGACATAGGGCATGTACAGAAGAGGGCAGCCAGCCCTGGTTCTGGAGATCTGCTGAGTACGCTTGTTTTTGTTGTTACTGAAAACTGGATTGATAATTTAGCACATGTGATTTTGCAGCTTACTGGTTTCTGAAACTAAAACCAGCACCAGGGTTGACCACCCTGACTCTACAGCATAATGTTGTCTGCATTCTGATGTGGTGTTGAAGTTCTGTTTGGTCCATTTGTAATAGTGCCCCCTACTGGCTAACCAACAGTTCCTCCAGCATCAACTCAGGTTTCCCAGGTGGCCTAGCTGCTAAGCGTCAACCGTGTCAGTTACTGTGAGTTGGATTCCAGAAGGTAGGGCTGCAAACGAACGTAGCATGTTTGGGATGGGGCGGCAGCAAAGGAATCTCATAACTCAGTTCTGTAGATTTACTTCCTATGTAGTTTACCGCTGTTGCTCTTGACTGTTGACCAAGATCTTTCACCCAGATTGCTTCAATGAATATCCAGTTGTATACATCGACAGTGAGTAAAAATGTCAATTGTCTGTAAGGTGCTGTGCTGAAATGCCTAACATGTAAAATGTCCTGATTCATTCAGAACTGTGCAAATGCCCAACGTCGAGTGCAAAATTCGCAGCATTTAAATATCGTTAATGTAATGCGCTGTGGATGCAATTACCACACACTTAACAACACCTTCCAAACCCAGTGGGGGGTTTGGTCTTGATTCTTAAAAAAGCCTTCTTATCCTAAATCCCCAAAGAATCTGAGCAAAGGCCCCGATTTTTTTTTGTTATTTACACACTTTTTTATACAATTAAAGTACAAACTTGCAGTCTGTTATTGACTCTGTGGACACTTAGAGGGAACTTTTCTGCTGACGAGGAGGTGTTAAGGGACGGTGACTTTCTCTTGATGCTAATCCCATTCACACACGCACCTGCCAGGAGCTGAGCGACAGATCCTGATCCAATCAGCGGCCTCCTGAGAACGCCAGAGCTGAATTTCGTCTTCATTAATCTCTGCCATTTGATGTAGACACAGCAGTGTGTGGAGTTTGGATCCCCTCCTCACTGCTCTTCATCGAAAAGCCCAACTCTTACTCTTCATCACTTTGGTTTTGAAAGACAAACGTTGACACTCCATCAAATGCACTTAATCTCTTTGAGGGCATAAGTAATTCAGTCAAAACTGACTTCACATTACAACATAAATTGCTCATTGCAGACAAGAAATCATGTCCTTTTGGAATGTTCTCTTCTCATTCTGAAAAAGAACAGCACATGCCCATAAAGGCTCATTTTGACTGAATTATAATCAGGAAGTGATGTTACTCGGCGTGGAGCTTAAAGGAGTTTTTTTTAAAAGCGATTTTCATCAGAATATAAGCTGCTGAGCTCCAGTGGAGTCTCTCCATCCAGCCGAGGGTGCGAGGGTGAGAACGTCTCAGAGCCAGCGCCCCGAACTCCAGCGTCACAGCTCTCATGTCCCGTTTAACGAGCTTTACTCTGAGTAATCTCAGGACGTACGGCGGGCTGGAGAGGGCCTCTGACGTCCAGTGTGCGCATTCTACGTACGCAAAGGCCTCCGGCTTCCCCCCGGTGACTACGGCAGCGCTCAGCGAGCGGACAGTGACTCACCACGCTCGATCCGCTACCCCGCAGCATATTATCCATTTAATTTAAGAGCATCATCAATAAGTAAGCCTGCAGCTGAACTCTGCTATTCAGTTTTCATAAGCCCTATGCTCCCTCTCCCACCCCCCCCCCCCACACAGAAAAGGGCTCGATAAGCACCCCCCCCCCCATCACATGAAAGATAATCACTTAGCGGTGACTGATTGCTATTCTCCCCGGACAGTTCAATAATTCCAAGGTTAATAGTGTTATTCATTTAGAATTACTCCTTTTCTATCAAAACGGAGAATAATTGGCAGGGTAATAAAGGCATTTAAAAGCTATTGTTGGCTGATCTATGTCAGTCTTTTGTTCTGCTGCAAAAGGTGGCCCATCTCGGAGAGAGATATAATTCATGTGCAATTGTTATCTTTACTGTTTCGGCCGGGGGGGGGGGGGGGGTGAGCGAATATCGGCGGTGGTGACGTCGACTGGCGATGGAATGAAAGCAAGTGACCAGGTACGGATGTGGGTGTGTGTATGTGTGTGTGGTGGAGGGTGCTGTCCTTTTTTGCTAAGTAGTCACATGTTGAGTTTGAAATGAAATGAAGGCATCGTGATGCTGTATTTTTCGACCGACCCCCCCCCCCCCCCCCCCCCCCCCCCGTTTCCCATGTTCCTGGCTCTCGGTGGGAGAGGACTGAGACTGACTGGGCTGATTGGAACACCTGCCTGCAGGCTTTCATTTGGAGCTTTGGGCCTAATGAGACTCGCAGGCTGCTGCATCTCTGCTGAAATGCTGGTCAGTCTGGAACACACACTGCTAAAAAACAAGCTCTGAATCAACCATATCTCCAATCACTCCACACCCCCCATCCCAAAAAAAAATACTGAAATGGGTTCAGAAAGTGTCATCGTATGTGAATATGAAATGTGGATAGGTTCGGCCTGATGAATTTCTGTATTGCACTAAGCACATCTCCACTGTATGCATTGAATTTACCTTCAGCCAAAACATTATAATTCGGTAGTACTTGTACATTTTAGTTTTCTGCCATTTCCATTTTTTACTGCTACTGTATCTTATTCCATGATTTTTGTCCCTGTCTTCAACATTGTGTGTGCTGCACTGTTGTTGTTGTTGTTGTTTGTGTGTTTGTTTGTTGTGTCTTGTCCTTTCTAAAATAACAAAAAAAATGTTGGTCACAAAAAAAAAAAGATCTGTGTCCAAGCAGTGCGGACTGAAGGTCGGGGAAACTGAGGCGCAATCAGGCGGTTTCAGGTGAGCGCCGTGGGAGGGCAATCTACGGTCAGACCCTCGAGCTGACGCTCCGTTCCTAATCAAAGTCCTCATCCCTCACCCTGCACTAACTAATCAGCTGTAATAAGGCAGAGTGCGTAAACCACCCCTAAACATGTGTGTTAAAAAGCATCTCTGTGACTGCTTTGGGCAAATCAATGGCAAATTTCCCCTTCAGTGGCAGAAATCTAATGAACATTCATGATCACAGTTTACACCCTGCTCCGGATTTCTTCTGCTGTTAACGCAGCTCATCAAAGTATCTATATATATATATATATGTTATGCAATGCTTTAAAAAAAAAAAAAGTCGTTTGGGACACAGAGGAATCGAACCATGTTCTCTCTCACCCTCCAGGTTACATGCAAAATATGTAGTTTCAGCAAACATCGAATCTTTGACAAGGTACATGTTCGATACATTATTGAAATGCATTTAAATAAATTGCTATTATTTATAAAGTTGTTTTATTTTTTCTGTGTAAATAATTTGGTCCACGCCTCATCATAGAAAGCCAAAGCCGTCTCTTTCAGCTCAGATGATTGGGAAATGGGGTGGTCAGCATATGGCTATGAAACTTTGTTATTGTGACATTCATTTGTGCGCAGTTCAGTATTAATAGTGCCTGTTATCCGTGTTTTAAAAATAAGCCCTATTTATGCAGTGCTAATGCATTTACCTGCTACCAAATGCTGCAAAGCAGACTCAGAAACACAGGGGCTGAATAATTTAATGGGTAAATAATTGATGAAAATTCATCTTATTTTCTAAAGGGTTGAAGAGTAAAATTTATAGGGCATACATGCAAATCTTTAGCATCTAATTATTACACAGAGCGGGCGTTTAATTAACCCAATCGGTCTCGATGGAGTGCGTGATCATGCGGCTCTGTCCGCTCTTTCGACTCGGCCCTCCATCCGCAGCCCGTTTCCGTGGAGAGCAGGGAGCAGAGATTTGACTGAAGCCACTCGAAATGGGGTTGACCCACCCAGACAGGAGCTCACAGCTGGCCTCAAATGAAAGAAATGAAAAGAAAGTGAAAAGCTTATTGGATATATTGAATGATTTTACCCGGGCACTGGCTGAGGGATTGCACTGAGGGAGAGAGTGAGCAGACTGAGATTCTGCACCTCACACTGGGAATGAAAACATCGGCTATCTAAATCACTTAGGGGCTTCATATGCGCATTCACACAAACACACAGAAACACACAGTAACAGCGCACAAATGCACACTCACACAAACACACAGAAACAGCACACAAATGCACATACAAGCACACACAAACAGCACACAAATGCACACACAAACATGCAGAAACAGCACACAAATGCACACACAAACAGGCAGAAACAGCACAAAAATGGACAAGTCTGCAGAAACAAATACATACATGCAGCCATAAACATACAGAATTACACAAAAGCACTCACACAAAAATGCAGAAACATACACAAACCTGCAAAAAACTCGCACATGAACATGAACACATATATACAAGCACACACAAACAGGCTCTCACATACACACACAAGCATGCACACACAGTACAAGCTCTCTCTCATGCAGGCGCACACATCTACATACATTCATGCAAAAAAGCATTAGGAAAATATGGGGGAAAATACAATGAATGTAATTATGCGCCCTGCAATAGCTCTCTGGTCTAAAGGGTGGATTTAATCGAGGTTTTAAAATTCATAAAGGGTTCTTTAAGAAGGTGAACTACAAAACGATTTTTTTGAGGTTGAGTTCAGTCAGCAGAACAAAAAGACCGCACATCAATTCTGAACAATATCAGGAAGTTTTATTTTACGCAGAGAGTCATCCATGCTTGGAGCAGTCTATGGATGAGGGTGCCAGGCCACATGGCCGGGTCACATGGCCAGGTCACATGGCCAGGTCACATGACCCCTGGAATTTTGAAGTGTGGGACTCACTGTTAACCAATTTCTATTGCGGAAGTATAAGCACATGAACATTTCTGTCTGCATGCAGGTGTCATTTTTTGAGGAGGCCAGAAAATTAACCTTTGTTGCTTTAATACACATTATTTCAGACCTGGGCCATTGTGCAAACAACATTTTCAAGTGACAGGATATAAAATACAGATGAAAATTGTCAGGGTGAGTCATGTAAGCGTGTATGTCAAGGGTGGGCAGCCCAGGTCCTTGAGTGCCAGAGACATTTCTGGTTTTCACTCCAGCCAAACCCCTGACAGTGTAATCAGACAGGGGTTAATTAACAGACAGAGTTAATTATCAGGCTTTAATGACTGCAGTTGACCATTTGCTGGAGCTGGAAGAGGAGCTTCACCATTCAGGATTAGGCACTTCACAATTCCTCAAACTGTACTTGAGAACTCGGGCAGAACGAAATCCCGAAACGGCTCTGGCACTCAAGGACCAGGGTTGCCCACGCTTGGTGTAAGTGTAGATTTTGAGCATTGCTCTTTTCTTACCAGGCGAGCTGTTTGAGCAGAGAACTAACCATTTTAGTTTCCCTTTTGTTCCTCAGCTGCAGTCCTTTCCACTTTTCCTCCATTCCCCTCCCCTCCTCGGAAGAGTGTTTCATAGGCTCACCTCTCGCTCCCTGTGCCCCCCCAAATTAAACCCCAACAGCACCATTAATAAGGGTCTGTTATTGATAACTTGATCATTTCTGAATTATTTATACATTACCCCAGAAGATTGTTTGCGCTCTTAGATTATTCATTCTATTGAACAATCCCCCCTTTCTTGTTCCTGTGTTGAGCTACAGTACAGTTCACCATTCCCTAATGTCCCACTAACGTGCACTCAGCTCCACTGCCTTGGCGCCTCGCTCCTTGGTGTCGCCGGGGCGAAAGGTAGAAATGATATCTGATGTTGGTGTGTAAAGATGGAGCTCTGGGGCATAGGGCTATCATAGCCAGGTTGCACATGTTAAATACCCCACCTGACAGGACAGCAGCAAGGGCTGGACTGAAGCTGGCAGCCCCACGTCAGGCTGTGGCTCCAGACTAAACTAATTACTATGATTAACTCCACTTCTGCGAGAACGCCGATGACAATGGACTGACACCAGGACCCTGCAGAATGGATTTTTTTCCCTCCCTCCCCCTTTCATTTTCACACAGGGCTATCGATTTTCAGTCTGCACTGCGCTTGACAAGGCCTGAATCGAATGAGAAAAAGGGAGAAAGAGAGGGATAGGGGTTGAGGGAGAGAAAAAACATTTTATATAGAGTGTAAGCTCTCTCTTTCTTGCTCTCTCTTTCTCTCTTTCTCTCGTGTGCTCTCTCTCTCACATTTTCTCCCTCTCTCTCTCTCGCTCTCTCTCTCTCTCGCTCTTTCTCTGTCTTTCGCAAGAGCACAGACACGAGTACTCTCCAAATCAACAAGAGCCGGTGTCGGCCATTGTGTTTGGCGTATGCCTTCCCTCTTCAGCCGTTGGCACAGAGAGGACATCACAGCAGCCTGCCCGCGGGGTAAACCTGTGAGAGTGCGTCTGATTGGAGGGATTCCACCCAGCACCTCGGCCCAGGAGGAAATGGCCACTCCACCCCCCCCCCCTTTTCATTTTACCGAATAATACACATCGTGCTGACATTTCCATTTGAAAAACAAGCAAGTGTATCTCTTTGAAGAGGCACACACACACACACACACACACACATAGAGTTTCCACCTAACCTAAATTATGAAAAACACACATGCAAAGACAAAATCATTACATGAATACACACAATGCAAATACATTACATGTAATATTGACAGTAAATTATACACACACAAATGTCAATACATATATAGGAAATAAATGTAGGAGGAAGTCAGAAAATCCATGTTTACAGCTTAAATACTCATATCTTTATTAACATATCAATTTCTGGACATAGATCATTTCGATATACCTTTGTCAAAACACAGTATTTTCTATATACAGCTGAACACTGTATGGTTAAGCAGCTTATGAATTCACATGCACTGCATTTTTACACAGATAGATATCTGTGGAAGCAATAAAGGTTATGTACCTTGCTCAAAGTTACTTATCGTGGAACTGAACCTTCAAGCTAGAGTTCTGCAGTGTAGTGATCACAGGTCACCAAAGACCAGCAGAGGTCAAGGTGTCTCTCCAAAACGGGTTTTTTTTTTCAAAAAATAAAAAATAAACGCAGTACTGTGTATGAGGTACATAGGTGTTCAGCAGAGAACAATTACCAAGACAACAGTGACTGATTGGAGCATTCTGGCGGCGCAATCACAAAGACCTGCACGCAATCAAGCCCAAATCACACCCATCCTGCTTCCTAGGCAACGTCGCATTTTGACATGTGACTACGCCGATCTTCCACGAGAGAATTCTCTGCACTGCTAAAGCCCAACAAGTTCAACCTTATTCAACACGGTTTGAAGAAACCCAGTTCCTTTCAGCCATTTCAGAGGGAGTGCCTTAACCAGGTTTAGTTATTCCCGGTCCCCAGCACCATTAGCTTAAGTCAATAAGTTATCCTACTCAAACGATTTCAGTGAACCGAACTCTCTGGGCTACACAGTGTCAAAATTCAAACCCTCAGTCCTCTGTAGAGGACAGAGGACTGCGCCCACATCAACGTTTCAGATTTGCCCCCTGTATGTCCCTCCTTGGGCATGTGGCTCCTTCCGTTCCATTACAGCGAGGACGTGGGCCCGAGGCGGTCTAATGCTCCATTTTAATCACTCTAATGGCCCCTCGATGGGCCATGTCTCTGACCTGTAAAACAGAAAATAAAAATAACAAACCCGGGCCTCGGGGTGGCTCAGGGAGTAAAGATGGCTGTCTGCAGTGCAGATGTGAGTCCTGTATCTGGGCGTGTGAGTCCTAGCCATGCCATTGGCTGAAGGCCCACATTGGTCAGGAAACGATTGGCTCAGCCTTACCGTGGAAACGTACATGATGGAGACGATTAGCTATAATGGTAAAGGATTTGACTAACACGCAAGAAATTTGAAATTTCTGTACAACTAAAGTTCCACCCTGAAATGAACAATTATGCTAAATGATTTTCCATATCACATTTTTTTGTTGTCAAAATTCTTTTAATATTGTAAAGAGTTGACCAAAAGATAAACTAAACAACCACCTCATTAACAAAAAGCTGAAAGATTACTCTGAACAAGCAAACTCAAAGGTGATTGGATGCTCTTTCATTGTAATTTTAACCATACTTTTTTAAATTTTTGAACTACACCATGCTCACATACATGACTATAGGTGATAGAGGGATTTCACATGCTTCCTAATGTTTATACCTGCATAAACATACTAAATAAACATACTCTGTAACTATTTTTTAATGAAACAATTACAGTAACAGTATAGCATTTCTACATGCTGGAACATAAAATACAGCTCATGTTGTTGAGTAGTCTAATTTGTTCATCTTCATCAAGGGTGCAGATCATTCCCGAGCTGACTGTGTGCATTTCTGTTTTATCTGGTTTTGCTTCCTGTCACTCCCTCCTTCAGGGGGTTCAGTTCACTGCACTGTGACTTATGTTCAACATTTATTTACGCTGATGCTGACGATCCTTTTGCATTTCTTTAAGTGTTTTTTTTTTTGTCTTACCTGTAACTTCATTTCCATTTTACAGTCTTGCTGATGGAAGTACTTTCTAAGATACTTTAGGTTTCTGTCAGTGATCATAACAGTTTGAATTATGAAGTAACACTGACAGATGCTGTTAGACAGAAATAATGGAATCCACCTGCCAGGTTTGACAAATGCAGCTCATGCCTGTGCTTTGCAGCTCAAACAACAAAAACGTGCATTCGCTTTGAACTGAAACAAGTGAACATCATTGGCATTGCAGACAGTACCAAAAAAAGTGTTAGCTGACTCTGTGCACCTGTGACAGAGAAGTGTTTGTGCACCTGAGGTAGAGAGAGGGGATGACATTTACACAAAACAAAAGGATAAACAGACAATTAGTGAAATCTGCCGATACAATCATTGTCATTTTTTGTCCACTAAAATTGTCAGTTTTACTGTTCTTTATCTGATTACACCTTCTGTTTGTTTGTGGCTCTGTATTTAAAGCATCATCATGGTGATAAATACACACATCTAGGACAAGAGACGAGTAGGCAAGAACATATCTTTCACTTTGGCAGAGGAACTGAAGTTTTAAAAGTGCGTGGTGTCAAATCGATCTGCTTCCCTGTTCTTGAGTGATCTCTTTGGCTGTATTTGTTACATTCAAAAGCAAACACAGAGCTTTGAACAGCAGAAAAATAGGGTAGGATATAGACACAAGGATTGATTGCTAATTTAAAACAATATAATATAGATATACGTTTTACAGAACAAGGTTGACATGTTCACACTGTATTTAATGTTCCATGGTCATGGAGTACAGACTGCAGTCATTTAGCCAGTCTTTGAAGGGCAAACACAATATCAGGTTATATTGGAAAAACAAGGAGCTTGGATGTGATCACACGTGGCAGTGAAAACACTCAGTGAGCCATGTTGGGTTTATGGAGATAATTGGGTGGCAATGTAGAGTCATAGTTAGAAAACTGAGGTTGTAACCTGGAGGTTGCAGGTTCAGATCCTGAACAGGGCATTACTCCTTTACCCCTAAAAATATTGTCCACTATATTCTTCAGTAAATGTACAGCCATATAAATGGGGTGTAAATAGAAAAGGTGTGAATGTCCCTCTGGATAACAGCAGGATGCTAAATGCCAAAATAAAATAAGATCATTTAGAAGAAAGTGTTGGAAAAGGAAATTTGTAGAAAAAATGTCAACACAAGAGATGAGATTTAATACCGCACTGTGGTGTGGTTGTGAAGACATGTGTTTATTTTGGTCATATACAAAAATTTCACATGTGAATGCTGAGCATGGATGGTATCTGCATGGACACAGATGGGTAGGTGTGAATGAGTATGGATGGTATCTGCATGGACTCAGATGGGTAGTTGTGAATGCTGAGTATGGATGGTATCTGCATGGACTCAGATGGGTAGGTGTGAATGAGTATGGATGGTATCTGCATGGACTCAGATGGGTAGGTGTGAATGAGTATGGATGGTATCTACATGGACTCAGATGGGTAGGTGTGAATGAGTATGGATGGTATCTGCATGGACTCAGATGGGTAGGTGTGAATGAGTATGGATGGTATCTGCATGGACTCAGATGGGTAGGTGTGAATGCTGAGTATGGATGGTATCTACATGGACTCAGATGGGTAGGTGTGAATGCTGAGTATGGATGGTATCTGCATGGACTCAGATGGGTAGGTGTGAATGAGTATGGATGGTATCTACATGGACTCAGATGGGTAAGTGTGAATGCTGAGTATGGATGGTATCTGCATGGACTCAGATGGGTAAGTGTGAATGCTGAGTATGGATGCTATCTGCATGGACTCAGATGGGTAGGTGTGAATGAGTATGGATGGTATCTACATGGACTCAGATGGGTAAGTGTGAATGCTGAGTATGGATGGTATCTGCATGGACTCAGATGGGTAAGTGTGAATGCTGAGTATGGATGGTATCTGCATGGACTCAGATGGGTAGGTGTGAATGCTGAGTATGGATGCTATCTGCATGGACTCAGATGGGTAGGTGTGAATGAGTATGGATGGTATCTACATGGACTCAGATGGGTAAGTGTGAATGCTGAGTATGGATGGTATCTACATGGACTCAGATGGGTAGGTGTGAATGAATATGGATGGTATCTACATGGACTCAGATGGGTAGGTGTTAATGCTGAGTATGGATGGTATCTGCATGGACTCAGATGGGTAGGTGTGAATGCTGAGTATGGATGGTATCTACATGGACTCAGATGGGTAGGTGTGAATGCTGAGTATGGATCGTATCTGCATGGTCTCAGTTGGGTAGGTGTGAATGAGTATGGATGGTATCTACATGGACTCAGATGGGTAGGTGTGAATGAGTATGGATGGTATCTGCATGGACTCAGATGGGTAGGTGTTAATGCTGAGTATGGATGGTATCTGCATGGACTCAGATGGGTAGGTGTTAATGCTGAGTATGGATGGTATCTGCATGGTCTCAGATGGGTAGGTGTGAATGCTGAGTATGGATGGTATCTACATGGACTCAGATGGGTAAGTGTGAATGCTGAGTATGGATGCTATCTGCATGTACTCAGATGGGTAGGTGTGAATGAGTATGGATGGTATCTACATGGTCTCAGATGGGTAGGTGTGAATGCTGAGTATGGATGGTATCTGCATGGACTCAGATGGGTAGGTGTGAATGAATATGGATGGTATCTACATGGACTCAGATGGGTAGGTGTGAATGAATATGGATGGTATCTACATGGACTCAGATGGGTAGGTGTGAATGCTGAGTATGGATGGTATCTACATGGACTCAGATGGGTAGGTGTGAATGAGTATGGATGGTATCTACATGGACTCAGATGGGTAGGCGTGAATGAATATGGATGGTATCTACATGGACTCAGATGGGTAGGTGTGAATGAATATGGATGGTATCTACATGGACTCAGATGGGTAGGTGTGAATGAGTATGGATGGTATCTGCATGGACTCAGATGGGTAGGTGTGAATGAGTATGGATGGTATCTGCATGGACTCAGATGGGTAGGTGTGAATGCTGAGTATGGATGGTATCTACATGGACTCAGATGGGTAGGTGTGAATGCTGAGTATGGATGGTATCTGCATGGACTCAGATGGGTAGGTGTGAATGAGTATGGATGGTATCTGCATGGACTCAGATGGGTAGGTGTTAATGCTGAGTATGGATGGTATCTACATGGACTCAGATGGGTAGGTGTGAATGAGTATGGATGGTATCTGCATGGACTCAGTTTCTGAATGTTGGAGGGTTTTGCTTTGTTACTCATTGATTGTTCGTGTGGATCGAGGTTCAGGGGCAATATGAAGGTTGTGGCCTGAGTGGACTCCATTCAATCATTCAATCAAAAGCACTCTTTAATGTCAGAGGTCATGCTGCTCAGTCAAAACACATTTTATGTGACATTTTTCTTTGCGTATGGTATAAATGATCAGAAACAAGAGCGCACACACTTTGAAATGTAGTGTTTTCATTTTAAAATAACGAGGATAGCAGAAGGCCTCAAAGAGAGTGATGTCAATTGATTGGATTGAGCCCATTGCCTGTGTGTTGAGGAAATGCAGTCATCTCATAACCATCCAGAACAAAAAAAAAAAAACATTTCTGCCTATTTGTTTTATTTCCTTCATATTCTCGCACTATAAAACTCAAATATTGAAACCCAGCAACAATTCCTTGATGTTTTTTTTTTCTTTTCATCCATCTGGGTGGATGAGAAATTGGTGGTTGAGGTAGTGGGGGTGGGGGTGGGGGGGGGGGAGTGGGAGGAATGATAGGAAAGTGGGGGGGAGGGGGGGAGGTTACAAACTAATGATCCACATACTTGTAATCATAACGTTTTTAATGTAAAGAGGCTCTTAATTCTAAAACTAAAAACTCAGCATGAATTGAAATGTACTGCAGCACAAACCGCTTATGTGGGGAACTGTAATGGATTCGCTAATAAGAAACAGCATGCGCCACAAAAATAATAATAAAAATCCAAATAAAAAGTTATTTTTCGCATAATTGGTATAACTTCCAGATATGCCGTTTTTCACACCCACGCCATGTAACTTTAAACCAGCGACCGCTGCTGTGTTTTTACAGTCAGTCGGACGGTCTGCTCACTGTACATCTATAGACGCCTTGCAAGTGTTGAACAAAGAGATGCTTCGGCCACTGCAGCAGAAAACAAAACTCTGATCATCATCTGCTCACAAATTCTGTAATGCACCAAGTGCAAATGATCAATACCAACGGGTATTTCGTCTCAAAACATTGTTAAGCTAAAAAATGCATATCATTTCCTAAGTGCGTTTTCAGCAATGTCAATATGAATAATATCTTGACAAATATTAAATCTAGATTGAAATTTCAGACCTGTGTCATGTTTGGATTCTTATGGATGTCCTACACGGTTGTTTCCCATGTCTGGATTTCTTTGCGACACAGAGAGGCAGCAGAGCGATTTACAGAGGTCAGACTTGACAGATGAGGAAATGTTTCTAGTCCAGACTGAACACTGGCTCAATATATTACATCATTGGCACGTATGTTCAGTGTATGTACACCCTGGGCATCTCCTAAAATGTTTCCAATCCAGGAAAAAACTATGGTTGGGGCCTAATCAATCAAACTCAGCCCCTTTGAGGGCTTATGCAACCCAATCAAGAAGACTTTAATACATTATCAATAATCAATACGTTTCTGAGTACTTCCTATTTTTTTGGAGACAAAGCCAATAACAATGGTCCGCATTTAATATGAAGGCCATAGGGCTAGATTCAGTCAAATGCACTTTTTAATGTCACTTTAAGGGTGCATGCAATTCCATCAAAATATATTTTACAGAACACATTTTTCTTTGCATATGGTACATACAAGAAGGCGCACACTTGGGAATTATTTATCTTTATTGAAATAATAAGAAGAGCAAAATGCCTTAAAGAGACTAAAGCCGGTTGATTTGATCTAGCCCATGGTCTAGGTGTCAAGGAAATATCTGTGTTGAGGAAAAAGCAAAGACATTTTTTTTTTCTGTCACTCTAAAACCAACTGCCATATGCCCTGAAAAGGCTATGTTCATGTGATTGGGTCCTGGCCTCTTTATGTGGGATGTTTTAAACCCTGTATTTGATACTGCATGATGTATAATTTGGCCATAAGCAGTAAGGTCCTTATATATGTTACGTCTGGTATGTCAGGAACATTATACTTTCCCCAATATTGCCATCACTGACCTTTCATTAAGTAGCAAAGCCCAATGCTGTATTAGTGATCCGGGGGGAGGGTGGGGGTGCAGGAATCAATAAAAATGCACTGTCATATTATTCCAAATCCATTGGCAACCCAAGGCCCCCTCCACCACCCCCCCCACCCCCCACCTCCCGCCCCTCTGTTATTACGCCTTAAAAATATGCAATAACAACACAGTTGTGTTTATTGTTGCCGGGGAGAAAAGGAGCCGGGATGAAATGGGCCTCCGGCCATTACCATACAAATGTAAATCCAGAGTCATTGTGCTGTCCTGCTCGCGCTTGTCTGAGGTGGATAGTGTGGGGGGTTTGGGGTTGGGGAGGTGGTGGTGGTGTTGTGGGAGGGGGGTGAGCAAGATGTACCAGAGCATGCCAATTTCAACATGCATTCTAATACCGTAATCCAAGCCTGCAGTGCGCCGTTGGACACAGCTTCAGATAACCACACACAGGCTCTCAGGCGTTTGAATTACATACGGAGAGAGGGGGAGAAAGACAGCTCAAGAGAAAGACTATTACTACTACCACTACGACTGATAAGAATAGTTTTGCTGGATATGACTGTAAATGGGAGCAAGGGGCGTTGAGAAATCCCTATTGGGTCACTAACTTACACTAACCAATAAGAGCCACTCATTGCCTTTGTGATTCTGGGCAAATTATTTTGATTGGTTCACCCTTTCCTGTCACTGCAGTTAAACCTGCAGTCACTGTGGCCCTCCAGGACTGGAGTTAAACCTTCAGACACTGCCCCCTCCAGGACTGGAGTTAAACCTGCAGACACTACGGCCCTCCAGGACTGGAGTTAAACCTGCAGACACTGCGGCCCTCCAGGACTGAAGTTAAACCTGCAGACACTGCGGCCCTCCAGGACTGGAGTTAAACCTGCAGACACTGCGGCCCTCCAGGACTGGAGTTAAACCTGCAGACACTGCGGCCCTCCAGGACTGGAGATAAACCTGCAGACCCTGCGGCCATCCAGGACTGGAGTTAAACCTGCAGACACTGCGGCCGTCCAGGACTGGAGTTAAACCTGCAGGGGCTGCAGCCCTCCAGGACTGGAGTTAAACCTGCAGACACTGCGGCCCTCCAGGACTGGCGTTAAACCTGCAGACACTGCGGCCCTCCAGGACTGGAGTTAAACCTGCAGACACTGCAGCCCTCCTGGACTGGAGTTAAACCTGCAGGGGCTGCAGCCCTCCAGGACTGGAGTTAAACCTGCAGACGCTGCGGCCCTCCAGGACTGGAGTTAAACCTGCAGACGCTGCGGCCCTCCAGGACTGGAGTATGACAGCACTGTTTCAGAGGTACGATGACTCCTAGGCCTTGCTCGAACTGAGCGTGCTCAAAGTGAGAGGAAGCAGACATGAGAAGGAGGAGCGGTTACCTCCGCACAGATGGCGGGCGCACAGCACGCTCACAGCTCGGGGCTAATTACCGCGTGAATTGATGATGATGCAGGTCTGGAACTAATTGGGGGGCCGGCGAATGAATGCAATTTGTTTGCGCGTCTCGGCGGGGCTGGCGCGCGCCGCCAGGTAAGCGGCGTTATGAGTCTATTTCCATAAACAGCTCTGGCAGCGGCTAATAGGGGGCGATCATGCGCAATCTGTGCCCGCGCTCCATCTGAGCCACGCGCGCTAATCACGCGGATATTAAATTACGAATGCGGGGAAAGCGCTAGGCTGCAACCCTTCTGGCTGGAAAAGAAAAAATGGCCAAAAAACACTGGATCCTGGCAAAACACTTTTTAGTCATTGCTCAGACCAGTGTGGATTTCATAGTTGCTGATGTTGTTGCTGCTGCTGCTGCTGTTCCTGAAATTGTTTTTCATATATAATTTTGTTTAGAATATTATATATTATATGTACTATGCTCTCCTAGTTATTGTGTACTGACTTACATTATTCAGCCGAGTTTAGCCGTGAATACTTATAACATTTGGGTATTCGGATGTATCTCCTGTCTATCAAGCAACTTAAATTTAAGACAGAGAGAGGGAGAGAGAGAGAGAAGGATGTCGAGACAAAGAGAGAGAGAGACAGCTACAGAGAGAGAGACTAAGAGAAAGAGAGAGACAGAGAGAGAAAAGGTTTTGTGATCGCATCGTTGTTTATGATGTTTTTCTGCAGTCTGCGCGGTACACCTCATTGTCAGTCCTGTGATTCTCCCTCATCCACCTGTTTGAGCGAATGCTTGTTCATTCCGCAGCTGTATGACTGCTACAGGTACAAGGCAATTTGATGACTGCACTTCAAAAGCAATACATACTGATGCTGCTAGGTCTGTACTCCCGGTAATCTTATTAGGGAATTTCCCAGTCTCAGAATCTTATACATAAAAAAGCGCGCTGTTTGGAGGAGCGGGAGAGTATGTCACTCTCATTAATAATTCTCTGAATGATGGCCGATGATCGTGGGGAGCAGGTGTTGAATTAGTGCATATCCAGGTAGCTTGGGTGAAACAGACGCCAGGCTAGCTTTTCTGTTCAGACCTCCCTGTAACCTGCCTTTTAATTGGCAGCTCTCTGCTGGCTCGGGAGCAGTCAAACCCGGATAACTCCCAGCTCCTGTTTTAAATGAGCATCTGCCGTTTAGGCGTGGGGGGAATAGAGTGAACACATGCCTTAGGTGCGTGTGAAGTTAGCGCGTCGTGTTGCGCTAGCCCGGATTGGCTCAAGGCGTCTTGTGTGCATACGTGCGCTTTGGGAGACACGTGGCATTAAATTCGGCGGGTGTGGAGAATGGGGCTTCGTGAAACCCAAGGTGGGCGGGTTCACCGTATGCTGTCAGTTAACAGCAAATTTCAGCCATAATTTTCTGCTGGCAGACAGCTAAATGTTCTATTTCAAACAGTGATCGGCGGAACATTGTAGTCCCACCCACTGTCAAGCTCATAAAACGTCAATCTAAGTTGGATTTCATTTTTGGGCTCTTTTATGTGAGGTGGGGTGTAGTAAAGGTACGAGTCTCCTAGCAACTGAAATAAAACCAAGAGGATTTCAGTCTCATCGCACAATCTCGTCACAGATTGTGCAGTGTCGTATCGGTATGGAATGTGCACACTTAACTGGTTTCTATCTCTGCTCCCTTGCTCTCCAGACTGAACTCAAAGATCTTTTGTAGATCTCCTGATTTGAAAGAAAGAACTTATCTAAGACACCGGCGCACCCCCAAGGGATCTTATACACCCTTAGGGAAAGAGTAGGGATGTCGTAAAACTATGTGACAGTCTGGGACTAAGGCATAATACTAGGTGGGGCCAGAGAGCTCATGTGAAAGCATGAGAGTTAAAAGGTTGCTCTTTGAGCAGAAGGGAATTTCATTTGAATATGCATTCTTAACATCTTAATTAAGCATCAATTATTCCCTCAGTACCTCAGTATAACACCATTATAAATCATCTACAGGCGTGATCTGCAATTCTGGTCTGATGGTTGACAAATGACATGCGTTGTGTCACCTTTTCAAATAGAGTTCTTTCGTCTGACTTCCCGTTACATCGCCCCTTTCGTAAAGGCGCCGAGCCTTGCTCGTGAAAGATTTATAATGACATCATCCATGAACAATTCATGGCTGTCATGATAATGAAGGCATTCTACACATGTCACAAAGGCTTCAGGAATCCATATTTCATGTAAAGTGAGACTGAGCCAAGCTATGAAGATCAGAGCAAAGTTACGGCCATGTTGCTGTTCTCCTTTTCCTCAAAGCGAAGAATTAAGTAAATGAACAACGTCAAAAGGGGAGTTTGAAACTGATTGAGACTGCTGTGTCATTTTTAAAATATTTTTCCTGCAAATGGATAATATTTTGGATTAGGTCAAACTTTGATTGTTTCCCAAAAGACCCATTATGGTACCTTCATTACGGGCTCCTTCATGTGCACTTTTTATATGTTTATATTTGAAGTTAATACATTTTTTTTTCAATTTGTAAGCTGTTATTTAGATGCAAGGAGGCGTGGAAGAGAACCGGAGAAAAGGTAAACGAATGAATAGCCCAAAAGCTAATACAAAAAAAATGCTAAAAGTAGGTAGCAGATAAGTAGCTGTATCTGGGAGCTTTCAGTGCGTGGCGTATTTCAGTGATTATCGGTTTCAAAGTGCAGGAGCCGTGCATCTGTGGATCAGATAGCTGGATAAAAGGCAACGCGCTGCGTCATTAATTATGCAAAGAATCCAAGCTGCCCCTGTTTTATGAAGACAACTACTGTAGGAACCAGAGTAAAGATGGATAGGACATTTTCAGAATACATATTTGAGAAAATAATGCAATTTTAGAATAAACATGTTATAAATGATTTGATTTCCTGTATCTGTTTGCTGTAGAAATCTGTTTTGAAAAAAGTACATTTCATTTCATCTGATAAAGTTATAAAGATAAGGACATACACATGTTCTGATTTCCTCTGAAAAGGTCGGCTCTCTGGAGCTGCTTATAAATTGTTTTTTTTATAGGATAAACAGCTTTCTGAAATGTCACCTTAAAATCCATTTATTTATTGGAGAAAAAAAATCTTTTTTTCCCCCAATGTCATTTCTTTGTGGTGGATGATGATTTAATATCATGTTCTGGTTGCTGTGGCGATGCTGTCCCTTCAATTCCTGCTTCAATTAGTGTGTGATTTATGATTTTTGAGATGAGCAGTCTGGTTTTCGATATTTAGACGGTGTTCCGAATTCGCATCGCTGCCGACTGACTGTTAAGTGTCACAGAGAGGCTGAGTGAGGAAGTTTCTCAGAGATGGTGGGTGGGGAAGTATCACAGAGAAATAGAAAAGGGAAATTTTACAGAGAGAGAGGCTGACTGGGAAAGCAGCTCAGAGAGACAGGATAGGGAGGTACCACAGACTGGGGGATAGTATATGGAAGTGACACAGTGAGAGGAACTGTGTGTGGAAGTACCACAGAGACAGGTCTGTATTACAGAGAGAGGGGAATTATGGGAAGGTTTCACAGACATGGGGGGGCATCGTGGGGATAAATTGCAAGGAAGACAGGCAGTGTGTGGCAGTATCTCTGAGAGACAGATGAATTGTGGGAATGTATCACACAGAGAGAGAGAGAGAGAGAAAGGAAGTGTGTGGCACTGTGTGGAAGTACCACCATGAGAGGGGCATAGAGAGGGGCATTGTGGGAAGGTCTCACAGTGAGAGAGGCATTGTGGGACGGTTCCACAGCGAGACGGGCATTGTCTGAATGTAAAGCAGACACAGACAGTGTGTGTGGAAGTCTCACACAGAGAGAGGGGCATTGTGGGAAGGTCTCACAGAGAGAGAGAGGCATTGTGGGAAGGTTTCACAGTGAGAGAGTGGCATTGTGGGAAGGTCTCACAGAGAGAGAGGAATTGTGGGAAGGTTTCACAGTGAGAGAGTGGCATTGTGGGAAGGTCTCACAGAGAGAGAGGCATTGTGGGAAGGTTTCACAGTGAGAGAGGGGCATTGTGGGAAGGTCTCACAGTGTGAGAGGGGCATTGTGGGAAGGTTCCACAGCGAGACGGGCATTGTCAGAATTTAAAGCAGACACAGACAGTGTGTGTGGAAGTCTCACACAGAACGGCAGGGTGTGGAGCTCATTCCGCTGGAGCATCTGGCGCGGTGTCGGGCCTCGGAGAGCCTCCAGAGAACCCGGTCACAGAAGCAGTAAATCAATGGAAACGCCGCGAGGGAGAGCAAATGCGAACGCGGCTCCGGTTCGGCTCGGCGGGCCCCGTTTCCGTGTGCGGCGTGCGGTCTGGCCTGCTAAACCAGAGAAGCGCTTTGCAGAGGAAAAAATAATCCCCCCCCACCGCCCTTTTCAAACCTGATTTGGCAGTGGGTGGTCGGTGGGTGGGTTATGGGACTGCTCTGCTACCCACTCTCCTGGCACAGGAACACAGCGGGACTGTATGCTCAGCTCCTCTGCAAGCCAGGGGCTGGAGCTTCAATCTGCATTCTGAGCTCTCACCCTCTCCTTCCATTCTCCCTCTCTCTCTTCATTCTCCCTCTCCTTACCCCTCCATCTGTCTCTACCTATGTGTAGCTCTCTCTTGCTTCCTATCTCTCACTCTCTTCATCCCCCATCTCTCTCCTCTTTCCTTCCCTCTCCTTATCCCTCCATCTCTCTCTCCCTATGTGTATCTCTTTCTTGCCTCCTCTCTCTCACTCTCTTCCTCCTCCCGTCTCTTTCTCTCCTCTACCGCTCCCCCTTTATAGCTCCATCTTTCATCTTTCTCTCCCTCTCCCTCTTTTTCTCTCCCTCCCTCACTCTTTTCAACCTCCAGTCTCTCTCTCCCCCCTCCCCCCCCCCCCCCCCTTTTTCCAATCTCACCTGTGATTTTCATCTCGGGCCTTAGATACTCTTTCCCCAGTGCTCTGTTTGGCCAGCCTGTTGATCCTTACCCTTCTCTGCAGACTGTGTCTGGGCTCAGACTGAGATTATGATATTTTATGGTTTTGGTTATGGGAGGATTTTCCCATTATGGATATGTTATTATCAATGTTATCAAGGTTTGTATTCATGAGCTGTGTTTTAACCCGGGTCACCGTAGTCAGCTTGGATTGGTGCTTTAAACATAATCTCGTAAGTCAGGGAGTGTTGCTGGTGAGCCGGACCTGGGTAATAGGGCCAGACCTAAGAGCTAAATAACAGTACAGTAGTGCCTTCCAGTCTGACACCAGATGGGGTCCATTTTGGCAATACTGTGAGGTCAGTTTGAGTCCAGTTTCACTCCGGTTCGGGTTAGTGACCCGGTCGAGTCCAGGCCTAGTCTCACTCGCTGAAGCCGTCCTTTATACATCCCTACCCTGGCACCGTTTGCTTCCAAGATGGATGCTGGCACTTCCACATTACAAATATGGAGGTTCCCCTCGCAGCATACCGTGTCTGTATTTCTCCACACCAATAATGGAATGTCAAAAAGAATAATACAATTTGCAGAGGAGAGGGTGCACTGTGGCTCGGGGGGGGGGTGTTTGGTATTCTGGAGAAAAGCACAAAATAAAAAGAGGAAAGCCTCACCCATCTTCTGTTCACTTCCACAACTTCCTGCCCCCCCCCTCCCCAAACGCGCAACACGCCAAAGCCGCGCCACAATCTCACTTTCGCCAAGACAGGGACAAATAGAGGCAAAAAACACATTTCAACAACGTTCTCAAATCCACAACAATTTGTACTAAGCAGCGACAAAGTCACCCCCAGAAAAAAACAAATAAAATAAATACATAAAAATGGAAGATGGTGGTGGGGGGGGGGGGGGGGGGGGCAGGAAAACGCTAACAGTAGGATGAATAATGCATGCGTAGCGTTGAAACTCGATTATATAAACGTTATTTATCTGATTGACTGGCGCGGTGGCAGCGAGGTTCAATTTCCGTTCCCTCGCTCACACTTCATAGCTTCTCACTCTGTGATCTATAATCTTCAAATTTCAAAAAGTCCCCCCCCCCCACCCTTCCTCCAGTACAGCCCCGGCTGTCAGCTGATGGTTTTAAGACCGCGGTTTAATTTATCACATTAAAACAGTTTTTGTGTACATCCTCTCCCATTATGTCAGCACCCCCCCCCCCCACCCCACCTCCTCCCCCCTCCTTTAAAATACAAATCTCTCAATTTCCCTCGACATGCAGCCTGAACCGAAATGGAGCAAAGTAAGCAGCATTATCATATGAAATTCCATGGCCTACAGCAGACACAAATGACTGCAGAGTGCAGTTTAGTATAGCATTACATTAGGGTGACAGGGGGCTACTGTGGGAACAGAGCCTGGTTCATGGGTACCAGCTGTAGATTAGCGGTTAGCGACTGAACACAGGATTATGGGTTTGAATCCCTGATGATTCATCAACTGCAAGCATTTGGGGTAATGTAATTAAATTCCAGATATGTTAGCAGCTGCTCACTGTTGTACATGGGGGTTGCAGGTTTGAATCCAAGATCAGTTTGTGCCTCTACACCTTTGAGCAAAGGATCATGGGATTGAGTCCCTAGATAAGTTACTGTGTACTGTTAAAAGCAGGGTGGCAATTTTGAATGTTAGATCATTCAGTTACACTGTTGAACACAGGGTCACTTATAGACTAGACTGTGATTTTACATCACCGTGAAGTAAATTAAACAAAATGAAACACTTTCACTGACTGCTGAATTTTATGCTGCATTAAAGGAGAGGCAGAAAAAAATCAGAAAGATACCTTTCATTGATTATGAGTATAAAAAATATATAGACAAATTAATTTCTTATTCCCCCTAACTTGGTCATTCAAAATTATATAAATGAAAATACATTTTCTTGCGAGGCTGTGGTCTTTTTTTTTTTTTTTCTCCGACCGGCTCCTCTGTATACTCCTACACCTTATTTTGACTTAAGCGGTGCCCCTGTGCAGATAACCACGCCATGTGCTGCTTATGAATTGTGGAGAGCACAATGCATTGTGGAGTCATTTTTAAGAGTCCACGGATGCCTGAACTATTGCTCTTATACCTCCCAGATTATTCAATCTCGCACAGCTATTGGTGAGGATAGATAAGCTTAGCGGCATGGATTCGCCTTCTTATCTTAACTTACCACTTGCACCCTGTAATATAGGATTCCGCCATTGCCTCTCAGTGAATCAGGTGTGACCCAATTAATGTGGGAATTTGCTTTTTCAGATGTAAAGGCTCGTCAATAGCGATAAGAAGTTTCACTCGTTCTGTTGGAAGTGGAGTTCAAACTTTTAGTGCGAATATCGATGCAGCCTGCCAGGCGGATCCTTCATTTTTTTTTTCTTTTTTCATTTTTTCCCCACTCTCTTTTTTTTTATTATTTTTTAAAGCAGACTGACTCTGGCTGAGGGTGCCTTAAGCTGAACCATTGCTTTGCTGGTTGTACAAATTGCCCAAATTAATCTGTTGGTTAAACATTTTCTTTAAAGATATGAGCTTTTTGGAGAGTGATGAGTGTTGCAATCTCAGCTCTTGAGTGTTGTGGTTTGTGCCGCTGTAGTTGTGGAGCCCCTGGTAAAATTTTGGCTCCAGATCAGCAAATGTTTCAGAAGCAGAGTACTTGACTAAATGGCAGTAACTCATCAGCGATACAAAAGAGTATGGACGAGATTCAATCAACATTTGTCTTTCACGTTGGCCAACATTCAGTCAACATTTTAGCTGTCCTTACAAACAAACACAAATGCTTTTATCAAATTTATCAACTCACCAAACAATTCTAGTGAAGAAAAACAAAAACACTCTTGGTGAATTTATGAGGAACACTTAGAGACAAAAACAGCGTCAGTTCAGGACCATATCAAAGGGTTTTAGATCAGACATGAATAGAATTTTTTATAGATTCTGGGAGAGCTAAAACATAATTAATATCATCAAAGACAGTAATTATGAACCAAATACATTTTGGTTCCCATATCATCACGTATGCATCTAGGAAAAATGCAGGCATACTAACAGTTGCGCTGATATTTTAACAGTACATCAATCAGACATGAAGAAAGAGCTCCGCTTGGTGACTTGTGTGTTTACTGTAAAACACCATTTTGGATATTTTCAGACATACAGAGTTTCAGGTGTATGCAGGATCATAGCTATAAATTCTGGGCCCTGTACATAGGCAGGCTCTGAGGGCCCCTCCACTCTTTATAAGAAAAATTACCACATTTTCGTGGGCCCCTTCAAACCCTTGGGCTCTGTATACCTTTCCCCTCTTAGTGCTATGCCCCTGGATTGGATGTATACCAATATATATATAGGAAATTTGATACAATTAAAAAACACATCTTAGTTTTGAGTGAAAAGTGTAATCTGGTGAAGTATTTAGTTTTGAGTGAAAAGTGTGATCTGGTGAAGTATTAGTTCTGGAGAGAATTTGACTTTATGTGTGACCAGAATTTCAATGGCATACATGCTGAGCTGTGACTCAAAAGTTTCAATTTTAGTCAAAACAATGACACAGAAGCTTGTCACAGCTACTTGTCAGTTTTATCTTTGTTTTTGTTTTTTTGTTTTTCACCCTTTGTCTGAAACTTTTTTTTGTCAAGAAAACAGACACCAGTTTTTGGATGTTACACTGCTCAAGAGACACATACTGTGAGGTTGTAATCTTTATGTGACGAGAAAGGTTGAGTAGCCATCATGGTGTGCCTTCTATGTCCAATAATCTTAAACGGAGATTATATGATCTCTATAATCTCAGAGATGGAGTCTGTTCCCCCGGTGCCTCAGTGAGATATTTTTATGTTAGCTGATCATTAGCTTGCCTCATTCGCTCCTACCCGTGACACGGCACACAGCCCCCAGCTTCAGCCTGTTTACGTGTGCCTCGTCTCTGCCTAGTGCGTCATGACAACACCCGGAGGTCGGGATAAAACAGGTCAATTTTTCGCGCCGAGTGAAGCTTCGTTCGACAACAGCTCCTAGGAGGTGGGGAGAAATGAGTCTGATTTGTACACGCTTGCGCTGAAGGACCCGTGACTGTCCTGGTATTTACCCCCTGCAAACTCGAGTTTATTCCTCCAACAGGTGTGACCATGTTACCCTCACATCTCAGGCTCCTTCTGTCATCAGCAGAAAATGGGCGACGCAGGCCTGAGCCGAGTGCTGACGCAGGGGGATACCAGCTTTACTGCAGCTGTGTAGCTTCTCAAGCCGACTGCCGTATTCACACTGGCCTACACAGGGTGCTATCAGCACTGCACTGTGTAACCCCTGCTGCCTGGAAATAATCTACAGTATGAAAGAACACATACAGCAAGAGGAGCACCTACATTATGATGTAACAGGTACAGCATGAAGAATACCAACATTATGATGTAACAGTCACATTATGATGTCACACCAACATTATTAAGCATTAGGTGAAGTACAGTGAATTCCTTTACAACCAGGCAATGCCTACGGTATTAGACAATATTTACAGTATAATCTAATTTCACCCATATGACACAATAGCATTACTTATGAAACAACACGTACAGTATGATGCAACACCCAAAAATTTGTTGTGTCAACCAAAAAAACCTACAACTCCTTCAACATGTTTGACAGTTACTCTGTGTTCTATTTAAGAGACTTCTGAGTCTTTCAGCTTTGACTACCTCCCCTTCTCTGTAGAGTAAAAGAGTGAAAAAGAAATGAGAAAGGTCACTGCTAGAAACAAGATAAGAGCATGGTGAAATGTCTTGTTTGTTATTCATCTGTTGAGATTTGAACAGAATAACCTACATCATTTTTGGACCAGACTTTGGGAAGCCTGTTTGCCTTGGTGTAAATACAAGGGACATGAGTCCCAATTGTCCACAACGTGTCCACTGTGCGGCAGAAGTAACCAATCATCTTAGATGAGGACCCACAGACATTATGCATTGAGCAGGAGGACTGATATAGGATCAGGCTTTCTCAGCCCATACACTAGCTTTTACTACGATTTGATAGAATTCAAAACTGACCCTAGATCAGTATTGCCACTCAAAATATGCAGATACATCAAGCATTCCCTTTGCTTGTTGCAGTGAGAAAAAGAAAGCTGTCTTATGTAAAAATGCTCATGGAGGCTGTAAATATATCATTGGAAATGTAATGTGAGTATGTGGGAAAAGTCGGCTTAAAGATGAACTGGATCTTCTCTCTGGCTCAATTATCAAACGATGGCAGAGAATTCAGTGTGTGCTCAGTTGACATTCATTACCTGCCTGTGTGTCTGTGTGTGTGTGTGTGAAAGAGAGAGAGAGAGAGAGACAGAGACAGAGAGGCAGTAACAGAGAGAGAGAGCATGAGTGTGTTTGAGTTTATGTGCATCTGTAAAAGAGTGTATGCTTGTGTGTGTTTGTGTGTGTATGGTATGTGAGAGAGAGAATTTATATTGAATTAATGTGTGTGTATCTGTGAGTGAGAAAGTGTGTGTGTGTGTGTGTGTGTGTTTGCTTTAATGCATATGTGTGTATGTGTGTGTGAGTGTGTATGTGTGCATGTGTGCATGAGTGTGCATATGTGTGTTTGTGTGTGTGTGTGTGTGCATGTGTGCATGTGTGTGTGCGTGAGTGTGTGTGCATGTGTGCGTGAGTGTGAGTGTGCATGTGTGTGTGCATGTGTGTGTGTGTGTGTGTGTGTGTGTGGGGCAGACTAGATATGGATAACACGGAGAGATTCCCCATGCAGATTCTCTTTCATTAATCTTACCTGGAGTTGCTATTGATTTCCCATCAGCGCACAGCTATCAGAATGCCTCTCACAGTTTCGTCTCTGTGTACGTGAGGAGGAGTGGAGCAGAGGAAAATAAACCGGGGAGGGGCTTTTTATCTGAGAGCTCCAGGATAACACCGATCAATGCCAAACCGAAGAGGCTGAGGGAAGCAGCAGGAAACGGAGCGAAAGTGAAAATGAGTGTCCATGGCCCATGAAAGAAGCGGCTAAGACAATTATTATCCGGGGCCCCTCTGACTCTACATCCTTATTATTCACTTTTAGTGAGAGGATTCTTCTGGAACTTTCCGGTTTTACCTCGGAGCAGTAACAGTTATTCCTTTACCCATGGTGCACTGGGTGGGGGTGGCCCTTTTCAGTGTGTGATTTTTTTTTTTTTTTTTTTGTGTGTGAATTCAAAGGAAACCATCAGGGGGAAAGAGTGGAGAATCAATTTGTGTATAAAAAAAGAAATCTCATTTTCTCAGGTCCGGCGTTTGAAATGGAGGCACTCTGCTGTTGTTGGCGAGGAAGGAACTGTTGACAAAGGCGGTGGAGATGCTGCAGATTACGGCGGATGCTTTTGACAAAAGGATTGCCCTCTGTAGAGGACGGGGGTTAGTTCTTTAGGACCCTGAAACAGTTGCATTTGTGCTCTTGCTCAGAGGGACCAAGCGCACTCTGCTCATTGGGGAACTCAAAGCGTTATCTGAATTGCTGCTCTTACATTCCTCTCCACTGTTGCAGAGTTGAGAGCACACTTTAGACACTCCAGCGAAGGGGACAGATCCTCAGGGAATTCTGATTGCCAAATTGCTGTGCGAAACAGCTATTTGTTGATTCCTGTGTCTGACTAAGTTTTGGATAACTCTGTGGATATCGCAATCCCTCATGAATCCTTTTGTAATAAACACCATCCAATATTCTCCAGGCATTCACTCAAAAAATACATGTTTGGATTGAAGTAAATGTAAAAAGTTAGTATCATGTAATTATTGTTTTTCTACCTCCTGGGGGGCTAAAATCACTTAAATATTCTCTATAGCATATACAACTCAATCAAAACAAAGTTTACATTACAGTATAATTTTTTCAGTATTTTGTATCTCACTGGAGCCTTTGGAAGGTGTTCTTTTCATTTTGAAATGGAACGGCATGTGCCCTGAAACTAAGTGGTTTTTATTGAATGTAGCCTGCTGCCATTGATTCTGTTTAACAATGTTAGAGCTGATCATAGAAGCACACAGGAAGTACATCAGCTCATGTCCAATCAGGCACCACGGTAATGGCAATTAGTTAGTGGATCGACCCATCAATATTCAGGCCTTGGAAACGTTCATCCAATCTGATGAGGCCTGTCTTTTGCCGGGGCCGAGAACGCTCAGCTGTGATGGGACCCTGTATGTACCTGATCAATGAGTGCTGATTGGCTGTGTGAGAACAGAGGCCCCACCTCAAACTGAAAGCGGTTGGCCAGCTCTGCTGTCTCTCTCACAGCGTTTGTGGTTCTGTCCAATAAGAAAAGAGTCACCCAATCCAAGAGCTCTAAACATACCTTTCTAACATACATATACTTCCAGGACATTTCCCCACACAGGCGATACAATACCACCAATTACAGACCTCAATGTTGCCAGTTAGCTCACCATTAGATCCATGTTCTGCTTGATTAGCTCATTAAGGTACCCCCTCTCCACAACGACATGGTGATGTAACCGGAATCTTCCCCAGTGTTCCAGAAGCACCGTGCTCCACAGAGACACTCTCCCCTCTACCGAAGCTCCGTGTTCTGACATGGAAGAGTATTGGCACAAGATCAATGTTTTTTGAGTCTGATCCACTTTGAGCGCAGTGTTTATCCTCCCGATCAATACGAGTTACTGCTCCCTGTCTTCTACGAACAGGATTTACATTGTAGCTTTTTTTCTTTTGTTTTATGCTTCCACCTCTTTTCCTCTCAATTTGGAATTCCCTGTCGTATTCACAAGATGGGCCAATAACGCAATCTGAGTGCCAAATTGATCAGTAGGGGTTGCTGTAGAGTGATAGATATGAACGTCTCTAACTATCTCCTTCCTGGGCTGCTAAACCTAT
>JAFBMS010000181.1:193612-363612 GCA_019788955.1 Albula glossodonta
ACTGACGGGATGTGTCGGCTTTCACACTGGTCAGATTCTCAGAGGTTTAACACACACCTCCGCTAGATTACAACTTGTGTTTTAATTGCCTGTTTGAAGTGCTGCCTTCTCCTGACACCCACCCTCGCAGAATCTTTCTGATTGGTTGGGAAATGTTGCTTGCGTCCCAAAAGTGGGTGGGGCTTGTGGCTCTAGCCTGTAAATGCTTTCTGCGAGCTTACGGCAGAACAGCATAAAGCTTAAGCACATAAGGCTTAAGCAATGGCAATGGAAGCGAAGGGGAAGGGATGACTGTATTTAAATCCTCTCAAAGCTAGATGGAGCAGTTGGCAAAGGCTGCGTGAGAGCGCCAGGCCCCCGTGAGTTTGCCACCTTACGCCGTTATCAATCAGGGTAAACCACGGGCACGCTACAACACCTGGGGTTACCGCGGCGCCCGACTCACTCCAGGACCACGTCATTTCTTCGCAGGGTCTGGTAAAAGCACTCCAAGTTAATAAATGTTAATGTTCCTCCCTGGATAATTAAGACAAATGTTACTTTCAATCCCCTTGTATATTAAAATGTAGCCGGTGTTGTCCCTAATACATCACCAGGACTATTAAGTTGAGATATGTACAGCTCTATGCTGGGTGGAATAATATGTAGGTTAAAAAGCATTAGAGCGCACTGCTTTTAAAAGGCATCCTCTCCTCTGTCCTCTCTGTAGATTTATTCATCCGTACGCCCCCACCATCCCCGCCCCACCTTTTTAACACACACACACACACACACACACACACACACACACACACACACACCGCGGCCCACAATGTCAAAGGAGGAGAGAGAGATTGAGGATAAACTCAGATTTGACCTTGAAGTTTTCTGAAAGCAGATAGATATGCTCTGAGTGGCTGTTTATGCGACACCTTAATGGAACTGTGTATTATGTATCATGTATGTACATACACACACATACATACGTATACACACATACATTATTCATATGTGTTTACGGTGTCTTTTGTAGGCTTTGAGCATTCAGTTAGCTCCTTGGACTGCATTCTGGCTTGGTTGCTTTAAAGGTGTCCCTCTCTCACACTCTCACGGTGAGTAAGAAAGTAAAAACAGAAATAATCTAGGCCCCTGTTGTTGTCTCAGAACTGAAAATAAAACACCTCCCGTACGTGTTGGAACATCTTGAGTCACAGATCTCGGTTCCAGAGAATCTCTGCACCCGCTCTTTAAACAAACAGAATCCACAACAAGGGAGCGAAGCGCGCTCTGCTTCCAGACGCCCTTCGCAAGAGACAGCTGGGGGTTTGGTATTGTGCATCTTGGCACCTGAAACACACACACACACACACACACACACATGCACACACAAACACACGCACACTGAGATTTGGCAGCTTCGCCCCGCTAGCCCGGACTCCTTCATACGAGGCGTCTTTTCGCCCAGCAGATGCTGTTATCTGGGTCTACAAGCAGCGCTTTAACTCTTTTCCCCTTTTTCCATCACTGACACACAGCGTGTCTTTTTGACGGGCGGAGCAGAAGAGCATCTCAGCTAATCATTTTTGGGTCCCAGAGCATTTTTGGAACATCAGGATAAATGTTCAAATTTGTCTAGATTCTCCATAGACTTTAGATGTGGAGCCAGCTTTGTAAAAGAAGGTTCTGAACAGCAACAAAAAAGAGTTATTTGCTCGCAACCACAGAGGATTCTTTTTTTTTTTTTTTTTTTACCGTACGGCACAGAACCATTAAGGAACCATTATAGCTTGCAGAGTTCCAAATGTTTCATTAGTGATGCAATAATGGTCCCTAACCAAACTGAAAAAATATTCCCCAATGTACCTCTCCAGACCAAGAGTATAGAGTGTCCAGACAAATCAGAACCATTCATGATCCAAATGGATCGTTATTGGTTCATCAATGGCTCTGAGGATGATGAGCAGAGTGGAGGTGGACTGAAAGTCCTGTTAGTATGTACTCTTATGCACTTATGCAGATGCAGTTTAGCCATCAATTCGCTTGTCAAACTGCATTTGGGAAGAAAAAAACACAAGCCCTTCATGTAATCATGCATCAAATGTCAGGATAAATACTGACGGAATGCTGCCCAGGGTCAGGGAAAGGGCAGAAAGGCCCGCAACACGGAATGGGCCGATTTTAATGGTTTTAAAAATGGCTTTCCTGGAACATTAGGGTACATTTTTCAGCAAATAAAATCCAAGTTTATGTTTGCCAGAATGTCTTTGGAGTGATTAAAAGTTCTGAGACTATTTGTCGAAAGATATTGTCGTAAATGTTATCTCCGACCCAATGGGGACTGTACGCTCTGATTCTTCACCACGTATTGTTTTGCATTAACTGGAATGGCAGCTGTGCCCCACCTCTGATTTGAACCCGTGACTCCCTTGGCTTGGAGTTTGTGTGCAGGGTGGCAGAGTCTGGGCGGTGCTGATAACTGACTCAGTAGGGCAGGGCTAATCCCTAGCCACTGGAGAAGGCTTTACTCCTCCTCTTCTCCAAGGGAACCTTCCCTGACAAGAGACCTTGAATCATTTATAAATATAGATGTTTTATGTAATGTGTATGTTAAAGATGTTTATTATAAACATCTTCGGGCTGTGCATGAGGGCATGTGTGTATATGTTCATAATCAATCAATCTGTGAAGCTTTATGAACATTGCATGTTTCACACAAGACATTGCAATGCAATGCGCTTCATAATAAAACAACAGTACACAATAAACACAGGTATAAAAATATCAGTAATAGAGATAACACATTGCACATTAAAAAAAAAAAAAACAAGATAATAGAAACGTAGCACAGATACTACAGTTTGACAGGAGGTAAAAAAGTAAAGACACAGCCATATTTTACAAATAACAAATAGCTTTGCTTTTGGCCAGGAAAAGCTCAAATGAATGGACTGTTCAGGTCGTTTCACTGATCTTCTAGTTGGCTATTCCTAGTGTATGGGGTGCACTTCCACAAAACTGGTACAATAAAATATCTCAACAAAATGACAGAGAAGGAGCGTAAGAGAAGGTTAAGTATTTCTGCGGCTTTGAAAAGGCTTGGAACGGAAAGTGAAACCTAAGATGCAAACCGTAGCTGGGGGTTGGGAGCTGTCCTTGGTGCTGATTTAAGACCTCGCTGGAGCGCGCGCGCAACTTAAAGGGAAAACAGTCGAGCCTCAGCGCAGGGTAACACGGCGAAGAAAAGGCCTTGTGATCAGCCCAAATCAGTCTCCTCCAACGCCTCCTCTTCACCTTCATTACTGTCTCGCTGGGACTAACGTTTAAAAGCCGTCAAATTAAACCGCAACGTACAATGAAAGAAACCTTTTTGCTTTCGCCCTCGCGAGCTTAAAGGTGGCTCGTGCAGTGCTTTCCCCGGGACAACATAAGATAGAGATAATTGTGGCCTTTTTTCCCTCGAAGAGCTAATGGTAGAAAAATACACGTGAAAAATTGACACCCACAGAAAATCCGTGATTGTGGAAAAAAGGAATTAAAACAGAGGCGTTCTGACGCAGGCGAAAGGTTAATGATACTATTTCTCTACAGTGTTTGTTCATTATCCAAATGCCAAACAGAGCAACTTTAATCAACGCTCGCTGGCGTGCACTTGGGTTATGTGCCAGGTTCTGAATATGTTCATTAGTTTCCTCATGTATTATTGAAATAATCAGACTGCAATCTATTCCTATTCAAACAGGCGAGGGGTTGATCCGTGCCAAAAACAAGAGTGCAATTTGAAGTTTATTATTATAGTGTCCCTGCAATAGAAAATCTCTCTGTGGAGATGATGAGTTGTACAACTTGAGTAGGGTAATTTGATGTGGATGAAATTACCCGGCATATTCAGTCCTGCTTAAAGTGACACAGTAAACCAGCATGATTTCATTTATGTCCATACCAGCCTCCCAGACTATTTTTCTCGGTCGGTTCTCCAGCTAAAATGCTCGCGTGTTCCCCTACGCATGCCAACTTATTAGCTCTCCCAATTACTGTGACACACGGGGAATGTATGTTCCAACGTGTAAACAAACACTTGCCCAAAATCTTTTGTTGCTTTCGTCTCTAGTACACCATTTCATTTGTACCTAATTTATTATTTCAGCTCTTGGGATTAGCATTGAAAGACCAGAATACCAGGGCATATTAAACAGAAACACGCAGTTGTAAAAAAAAAAAAAAAAAAAAAAAAACAATCAATGCAAAAGTAACTGCTGGTGTGATAGAATTTTAATACACAAGACGTAATGAATACTCATAATTCTATTCTTCCTGCCAGACAAAGAATGCTGCGTGGGACGGAAAAGTTCTCCGTTGTCAAACAGAAATTAGACCTCACTTGTCTTCCAAGTAGAATTCCAAAAATCTAAGCTTTTGTCATATTGTCACCCGTATAAATCCAGTGAATGAATTTAGCAGCGATACAGAATATCCTTCCTTATTAACGGTGGTGGAATTTGGAGTCAAACAGATTGAATCTACATAAATTCTCAGTTTCCATGCAGTAAAGCCACGATCTGTCCCACCGGACCCCGTCTCCGCCACTCGTGTTAATTACATTTCATCTGATGTCAAGACACATGCAAATGAATGAATAGTCAGCACACAAACTAAAACAAGCTCACTATTTCACACACAGACACACACACACACACACACACACACACACACACACACACACAAAAACACACACACCCACACACACACACACACACACACACAAACACACACACACACACACATACACACACACACACACACACACACTCACACACTCACACACACACACACACACACACACACACACACACACACACACACACACACACACACACACTCACATACACACACACACACACACACACTCACACACACTCTCACACACACACACACACACACACACACACACACACACACACACACACACACACACACACACACACACTCACACACACACTCACACACACACACACACGGTTTGGAAATCCCTGGTTTAGAATTTCAACGGCACAGTTGGATTTGCATGCAGAGTAAATTAAAAAGAAGCGCACTCTAAATAACAGCCTTTTTGATGTTTGGGCGGATGATGCAGGGAGCCTTCAGATGCGGAAAGTGACGGAATCAGAGTGCGACGACTTAATTGCGCTGTCAAAGTCCTGTATCATTTGCTGCGTGAGCGGTTGACAACGGCACGTGCGCCACCACGGCCCTGGAATTACATCACCGCAAATCTCCCCCATCACAACGCACGAAAACCCCCAATAATGCACCACCAAGTGCAGAGGACATGGGCCCCAATGCCTGCAACTGACAGCCAGCTCCTCACCCCTCAAAGAGGGGTATTTAACATGATCCTGGACAGAGGGAGGAAGAGAGAGAGAGAGTGGGATATGACAAAAAAAAAAAAAAAAAAAAAAAAAAAAAAAAACAGTTTCATTCCCAGAAATTGCGAGCCGCTCTGTGACACTAGGCTTACTGTTTACGTTAGCTTAGTAGAGACTTTTCTCCGCTACCCTTGCATTTAGTCCGCTTGAGTGCATCCAAGTGTACACAGCGAACTGTGTTCGTCTACTGCTATCAAACGCACACAGATTAATTATTCATTAGACACGCATCGTTTTGATAGCGCTGGGAATGACTTCTGCAGGAGGTTAAACTGAACAGGGCTCACGGGACAACAAGCTATGTTTCTACCAGCCTTTTTGAGTGTGTGCGCTGATCCAGGATCAGATCCTCCTCATCCATATCATATCTTTATCCAGTATGAGTTACAACGCAAGACTGAACCTAGAACAGCGCTCCTGAATTGTTTTAACCAATCAGAATGTTCGGCGCTTCACTATGAGAAAAAGTGATTGGATAAAACAATTGGGAGCAAAATAGAGCTCCACCGATTTCTTTGTTTCATGACGCTTCATTCCTTCGCTTGTAAAGGAATGAAGCCTCAAGCTTTTATGAAATACAACTGGCAGTCATCACCCATTATTCAATGAATTTTCATTTTTTTGATTATTAATAAAAGGAAAATAAATAGAAAACATGTAACTGGTTTAAAGGTCATGGTTTGTGCCAAACCTGTTTCCAGGTGACCAGCTACCACTGGTAATGTCATCTCACTCTCCCATCACCTGTCACAGGTGCAGCTGCTTTACTTGGCAGGTGAGTGCGATGAGTGTAAATGTATCATTCGCAGAGAGTGTTTTTCCATCTGCAGCGGCTCTGGTCAGCACCTGCTTCAGCCTCTCCAACTGACCCGAGATTATGCCCTGCCCCGGCTGGGAATCCACCATTCGTGAATGACAGACAGCCCAAATTCAGAGCATGCAAGAGATTAAAGATACCACCTTCAGTCTTATTTATGAATGTGTCACCAGTCAGTTCCAATTTAAATATTAATAACTCGCTGGCTGAAAAGAAAGGCCAAGGGGAAGTTACAATGATGCTTAGAAGTCAATTAAATTAGATGTGTTTGAATGAAATAAATCCTACCACACTCCAGTAAGATGGAAGATGCCCCTCCCCCCACCCCCCTCACCCCTTCTCCCTCTCTCCCAAAGCAGATATAGGATTATATTGTCAGAAAAGGTGCCATCAGCAGCTTCAAAAAAATCTCCAAATTGTTACAAGCCCTGATGGTTTTGAAATGCAAATACCAAGGAGTTGAGGAGAGGAGAGGAGAGGAGAGGAGAGGAGAGCAGAAGAGGCACCACAAAGCAAGAGTGCGGGGGGGGGGGGGGGAGGGGGTGGGGGGGGGGGGGGCAGCTTTGTGCAAAAGCTTTTGTCCCACAACTCAACCCCCACCCCCGAAAGCATCAACCCCCCCCGAAAGCATCAACCCCCACCCCCGAAAGCATCAACCCCCACCCCCGAAAGCATCAACCCCCCCCCCCCCGAAAGCATCAACCCCCACCCCCGAAAGCATCAACCCCCACCCCCGAAAGCATGGAAACTATGGAAACTTGGAAGACGTGCTCCTCAG
The DNA here is from genome assembly GCA_019788955.1 of Albula glossodonta. NCBI lineage: Eukaryota > Metazoa > Chordata > Actinopteri > Albuliformes > Albulidae > Albula > Albula glossodonta. The sequence goes on from JAFBMS010000181.1 coordinate 200,610, forward strand.
ACGGTCAGCTCTGGAGAATACATGAGCTGTGGGCTTACGCTTATGAAGACTCTACATTAGCATGTTTCAGAGAGACTCTACAGAAATAAACCCGCTTTGAGGGGGGGGAAGGAACTGGATGAAAATGAGGGAGTGAGTGAAATTTGAGTTAGACAGCATGGCAATGAAATGAGCTGGAGAGGGAGGGAGGAAGGGAGGGAGGGAGGGAGGAAGAGACTTTGCTACTTGTACAGGAAGTTAGGATATTAAACATGATCCTCTCGATGTGTGTGTGTGTGAGTGTATGTGTGTGAGTGTGTGTGAGTGTGTGTGTGTGTGTGTGTGAGTGTGTGTGTGTATATGTGTGTATGTGTGTGTGTGTGTGTGTGCGTGTGTGTGTGTTTTTGCTACATTGCAGCATTCTTGAGTTTCTTGCTTTTGATCTAGATGACATTAGATAAGTCATGGCTTCATAATAAGCTCAGATGAATAAGACCTGGCCATGTAGCCCATCTTAGAGCCAGCTCACTGGAAAAAAAAAAATCTATTAAAATATTTTTATACTGTGCATCTTACAGAGTAGTAAAAAGGCCAAAACATGCAGTCCTGTAGCTACAAACAAGTTTTCCCCAAAGAGCTGGGAGGTAGTGTAGTATAACAGCTGGGGAGCTACCTTTGTGGCTCAGAGGTTGCCGGCTCAATTCAGAGTGGGCATTGCCTTGACATTCTGCAGAAAGACGCTGCACCTGAATGACTACAGCAGAACATACCGCTGTACATAAATGGGCAGTGTGTTAAAAATAATAAAAACATAAAAAGTTATGTCACTCTGGATAAGGGCATCTGGTAAATAACATAAATGGAAGTGTCAGGTAGCTAGCAAGGAGAACTGAGTTTTTGTTACACTTATTCACTGCATTCTGGAAGGGTGGAGGTAACAATGCCACAGAGATTGGTTTGCTTTCACACACACACACAATACTGCTCATACCATTTGATTTGGTGAAAAAGAATTTTTATTTTTTTTATTCCTGCTTCATTCTGTCACAGGTTATGGTATTATTATGGTTTTATTTTTCCTTCCTGGGGCTTATGAATGTATTGTGTTTGCAATATGGATTTGTATTTTAGTTCTGGTATGAATAGTTGCCTGGCATTTGTGCTTTAGTAATGCTGTATATGTACTCGCAGGTCTGGAAATGCTGTTTGCCAGGTCTGGCATTATTGCTCATATCTATCAGTTGAATGCATTTATGTTCTCCCACATAATATGTTGTGTTGGATATTAGCGTCTGCAAAATGTGGTACACAACCATTATGCAATTTAATCTACTTAGCTTCAAAAATCAACTAAACTCAACTGAAACACAGATCACAACACAGACCAGTCTTTGGCTGCTGAAGTGTGTTCCATTTCATAGTTGTTTTATCACACTGTCAAATCTAGTAGCATCAATATATTTGTTATGAGTGTCTTCTCTGATTACTACTAGCTCTCTCCTATAGGGGGTAGAATAGTCATTGAGTCTCCTGTAGTACTGTGTGAGAAAAATAGTCACTGGCTCTCTCCTGTAGTTCTGTGTGTGGCTTGTAGGGTGTAAAATAGTCACTGGCTCTCTCCTGTAGTACTGTGTGTGGCCTGTAGGGTGTAAAATAGTCATTGGCTCTCTCCTGTAGTACTGTGTGTGCCCCGTAGGGTGTAAAATCGCCACTGGCTTTCCTGTAGTACTGTGTGTGGCCCATAGGGTGTAAAATAGTCACTGGCTCTTTCCTGTAATACTGTGTGTGGCCCGTAGGGTGTAAAATCGCCACTGGCTCTCCTGTAGGATTGTGTCTGGTCTATTGGATGTGAAATAGGCATTCACAGGCTAAATTTTGAACAGCTTGACTTGTGCATTTCTGTGCAACATGATACGGCATTGTCTTCCCTGTTGAAGATTCTGGCTGCATTTCAAAATGCATTTCTCCTCAACTTTGACAATGGAATTCAAGCATTGTTTTTTTTTTTTTTTTTTTCCCCTCCGTCTCGGTTTGTGTTTATTTGTAAGTCAGAGCTAAGGACAGAATGCTGACTGATTGCGAGCCACAGTGACACACAATAGCTGTAAAGTCTGATGAGGGCCACACGCTCGGGCAGCTTATTTCAGCGTTCTGAATAAAGCTCGTGATTTGCTCAAACAGGAATCCTGCTCACTTCTACTGCTGCATAATGCAGAGGGTGTGACCCAATGGCACTGAAAATTTCCTCTGCCATATTATAAGAGCCGAGAGGAAGAGCGGGCGAGCGGCAGAGAATTGGGAGGGGCGGTGGGGGGGGGGGGGGGGGGGGTTAGAGCGAGAGAGAGAGAGCTATGCAGAACAGAGTGCTCTAAGTCACCCCCTATTATGGGAATGTTACCATAGAGATATCTGTGATGAGGGCGGAGCATATCTGTAATGAAATGATATTCTCTTTACCTTCATCTATAATGTGTGCCAGAGGAAAGAGGCATCATGGGACTAAGGGAAGGGAAGGGGAGGGTGGGCTAGAAGATGCCAGAAGAGTACAGATAAAGAGCAATGAGTTTTGGGAGGAGGTGAGGGGGGTAGACAAACAGTCCCCCCATGCTTTCGGCCTTTATGGCACCGTTATGGCCCTCCTGCCAAATGCTTTACAGTAGCGCACGTGATAAACAAGGCTATTAAACTGGCAGTGTGAAACGCAGGCCGCGGTGACATTGGGACCCGTCCAAGATCGCCCTGAATGTTCTCAATGACTGCCGCCTTTGTTAGAATTTATTTTATTTTCTATCTCTGTAAGCCATGGTGATTATGGCAGTGTGCGATTTTTGATAGAGGATTGGTTTAGTACCAACAATAATACTCTCTCAATATGAAATATTGAGAATAATATAAATATATATGAATATAATAATATAAATATATAATATGAAAGAGAGAACCTTATCATAATTACTAATAGTAGATACTAATAGTCATAGAAATTGTAAGTAGTGAAAACGTCTATCTAAATAAAATGCATTATTTTTATGTTATGAAAAATCATTTGACTCACTTGGGCCTTGTTAACAGGGTATACAGCATGCAACTGCTGTAGTGCATATAACAAATCATGGCAGCTTACACTTATCCCAGTATAGTTTATGATTGAATTCTCATTCGGAATCACCCACAGCCTATATCTATTTATACTGACCTGAGGTGACTGGTTTATTAATAGTGGGAGAGTTTGTTTGTCTGAAATGCACTACTCTTCGCTAAGACAGGCCCCTGTTGAGCCATATACAGAGGACAGACGTGTGAATGGAAGGGTTTACGTTCTCGCTCTCATTCTCGCTGTCGGACCACAGACTGAAACCCGATTATAAAGAGGTGAAGACACCCTGCGTCCAGACCCCCACAAGGTTATTATTATTTTCCATAGCGGTGTATCGCCAATTGACGGGTCAGAAATTGCTGAGACCGGCACCGTGGGACCGCTGTGATCCAGGTGTGTGAAACATGTGCATGCAATCAGAGGCATTCGGCCTTTCAGTTAAAGTCCTCCCTCTGCTCAGGGGCGGAATGTGAGACAGAAGAGGAGCGCTGTGTAACTGTGCAGATATCCCCCGACTCCGCCCCCCCGCTCCCCAACCCCCCCCCCCCCACCACGCCCTTCTGCTGGCTCTACATGTCAACACCAATACCGCAACACCTGGCACCTGCTGTAAACCCCCCCCACCCACCCCACCATTGAGGAAATGAAACATGCTGCAGTTACGTTTAGCAGACACCGTCATCCAATATGACTCACACAGCTTGCGTCGCTACAAACCATTCATTTATACAGCTGGATATTTACTGTAGCAGTTCAGGTGGAGTACCTGTCGAGGTCCACCCAGCAGTGCTCTACCTGGGAATCAAACCTGCAGCTAGTTTTTTTTTTTTTATAATAAATGAAACACTCAGGTAAATAACATGGCGGACTAATAGACAGTCAAGCCAGCTTGCCTGTGAAAACAGATGCCTGAAAGACACAAACAGAAAAATGTGAACATTATACGAATTTTAATTTAACTGACTGTGGAAGATAAGTTTGATTATATAAAATATTCACAGTTGTCAAATTATGTGTCTATCCTTTCTAAGATGCATTGTGGGATTGGAAAATGCTCTTCTGAAATCAAAATATGCAAAAGGGAAATACATAAATGTTTTACAATAATGAAAGCAAATTGAGCTGCAGAGTTATTGGGCAAATCATGAATATTCTTAATTAGGTCACACGTAGAAAAGTTTGAAGGACTCTGTAGACTGTGGAAAATACGATTGTGCCTCTCACTTTTCAAAGTGAATCTGTATCTCCATAATGGCACAGGCTGCTGAAAAGAAATACAAACATCTGACATATAAAACCTGAGCATATGAATCATAAGAAATATTCAGTAGAATGAATTTTCAGACAACACTGAATATTGTGATGTGGCAAGTTGTGTAACGGTACAGACATTTGATCTTGAGCTTGGTGTCCAAGGGGGCAGCGTCATACCTCAAAAATCTGGGTGAAGTTGACTCCCCACCCAACCACTACAAGAGACAGACAAATATAGAAGAAAGGAAGGAGACATGAAGGTGGAGATGGGGAGGGGGAGGAATGTCGGAAGCAATGTGCGTGATGGGAGATTTCAATTGAATACCTGGAGAGAAAACCAGACAGATAGAGATATTTGAATGAGAGGTTCTCTGAAAATACCTCACCTGAACTTATTTTTTAGCAAACTCCATTAAACACCAAATATGTAGTGTTATCGCACTAGGCCTACACAAACCCTGCTCCTGTTGTGGACATTCAGGTGGGGAAACCTAGACTCCACCCTCCATTTAACATAGTCTAATTTGCAGGTGGAAAACACCAGCATCAGAAAGTAGAAGTTGCATTTGGTCTCCCTGTGCTCTAAACCAGCTGATTTCACTAATTACCTTCCCTACCTGGCCTGAAGAGCTGCGTGGGGTTCAATCGACTGGTTAACTGCATGGGTGGAACAAGTGCATGGTAATACGCCATTTTCTACTTGCGTGTCTACCTCAGATGTAATTTTCGCAGGCAGACCAATAGCAGGGCAGTCTGATTTATAAGTCACACCCGAGTGTTTAACGTGTGGCTGGAGGCGTTCCCCTCTCCTCTGCCATATTTCATTTACAGAAACATTGTGGGTAGCTTCAAAGGAAGTACCAGGAAGTGTCACCTTACACAGAAAGCTGTCAATGCGTGGATACTCCGTAGACTGCAGGTGAATGTTGAACGTAGTTTGGCCAAATGGCCTGTTCTCATCGTTATATCTTCCTGAGTTCTTAATGCTAGGCATGCATTCATGAGTTACCTGTCTCCAGGTGTCTCTGTCCACAGTTCTGAATTCCCAAGTCTGAGTTTTGTTTTGGATTTTTTGAGATTAGTTTTTGTGCACTTCTATTGGCTACCCAAGTTCTGTGTGTGTGTGTGTGTGTGTGTGTGCACTACTCGATGTGTGTGTGTGTGTGTGTGTGGGTATGTGTGTGTGTGTGTACCACACAGTGCAATACCAAACAGTGATGCTAACCCTGTAGCCTGCAGGGCGGCACTTCCCAGGTGGTAATCAATGCTGCTGGCACCCTAATAGATCACCTTTTTCAAACTCATATGATACCATTTATCAATACATGCATAAATAATTACTCATATTTCCATGTCTCTCACTCTCACAATGGTGAGCTAAGTGGCAAACACGCTATAGCCCTGTCTTATGCTGTGGCTCACACATGGGCTCCTCCAATCGAGAGAAATTACACATAAAGGACAAAGAAGTATGAAAAGCAAACCAACACAAAAGAAACTGGATAAAAAAGGAAATAAAGAAAAAGTTAAATAGTAAAAGAAAAATAAGTAGGAAAATATCTGGAAGAAGGAAATAGCAGAGATTGCTAAAACTTAAAAAAAAAAAACAGAAGAGGAGAGGAGAACAAAGGACAAATATTTTCAATGAGCAGCGTTTTTTTTCTTGGGCTTATTTGCCTTTATTCAGCTTTCCTCTCATTTTCACCACTCAGTACAAAGAAAACCGTCCCAATTACTCAGCGGGTGGCCCTGCCATTCAGCCAGAACAGTCACACTGATTGATTCAGTTTAATGATTCCATGTACTCTTACGTACGTACGGCTGAAAACTTCCCAGAATGGTCCTCTCTGAAATTACAGACAAAACCATCACTTCAGGAATTAAGACAGAAAACATGAGGTGGCTGAGCTTTATATTCTGATGATCCATTAAAAAACTGAAATATAAATGGCATTATTACTACTTCTTTATCCTGAACATTTGAACGTTTTATATTACAGGTTTTATGCAAATTGTCAGATAGCGACTAAGGGATGTGGTGATTTTTTTCCCTTTTTTCTCAGCATGATTCAGGAAACCGGTCTCACTCTGCGATGCACCAGTTTTGTCAGACATTGGAAAGGAGGTTTGAAACAGGACCAACAGAAATGTAATTTGCTTATAATCACATGCAGTTCTCTTCGGTTCTATATTGAACCATTAAGGAACCGACAGTACTGCAGTGCCGTATGGAGAACCAGCAAAAGTTCCCCTTTAAGTATAAAGAACCTTTTTCTTCTTAAAGTTCAGGTTCCCTCAAATTAAAAATGATTTTTGAATCTGTAGTTTGGTGAGGAACTAAGACTAAGCTCTCTGGTAGCAATATCGAGGTTGAATCTCTGAATGTTTTTAGTTGCGTACGTACTTCCTGTTACTGAGTTTCTACAATGATGCAAGATGCAGTAAATTCAGAACAATTGTTTTCCTGAATTCTGTCGTCCACAATAGCATCAATTTTTTAACCAAGAAGCTAGATAAAGCCCTTTGTTTTTGTTTTGTTTTTTTTTTTTTTCAGACATAAACAGCCGTTATATTACTAGATATGGCAGTAAATTCAACAGCAATTTTGTCATCTAGCAGAACTGGGCTTGTATTTCTAACTGCTTATGTGAGCCAAGCTGTATCTCAGTTCAGGTTGTCTTTTGTTTAGCCCTGTACCATGGAAATAAAATACACAAAGGCAATTCTCGATTTACTCGGGGTGTGAAAAAATAGATACAAGTGGAATGTTAAGCATATATATCATACAATTTTCATTATATCACACGTTTAGGAGAGCAGCTAGCGCTAATGATAGCTGTGTAGCTACAGATACAACATAATTTATGATTAAGTAGCTTTGTTCACTTCTGTGGCGTGAACAATGCAATAAAGTCTATTATGAAAGTCCAAACATTATATACACGACATTTTTCATTTTTTTGTTTAAAATTTACACTTTATTGTACCAAAGAGATTTTAAAGGAAATTACAAGATTATTTTCAGAGTGAAGCCATTCCTCTTTGGTTGTAATAAACACTCCCTCCCATTCTAACCATAGTTTAATTATTCAGGATGCAGAATCCATGGAATTCATTAAATGAATACTTGCTTCCTTTCCTCCATTCCAGTTGAGGTAAACCCACCCCATGGCTTCACATCCACTCAGTTCAGCTGACTTTATCTCTGCAGTCATGACTTTACTGCCCTGAGATTTTCAGCTCCCAAACAAATATATCTGTTTTTGTAAAGTACTATAGTGGCACACAGCTCTGAGTAAACGCTGAGGGCGATCTGGCAGCGGCGCCACTGTCCAAGGGGCCCTTTCAATTCAAATGAAAGTTTTCTCTCGGCCTTGAAGGGAAGAACCACAGACCCACTTCTTCAGTGCTGCATGGACTGGGGTGTAAATGCGAAAAGCAGCCTGAAGACAAAAAGTAAGGGAAAAAAAACCTCGTACTCAACTGCAAAGTAATCATCTACAGACCTCTGGTAAGATCTAAGCAAGATCTAACCAATTTAGCCAATGCTCAGAGTCTGAAGTGATTGAATGTCCAGACTAATATAATTTTAATAAAAAATATGTCTGACTTTATTTGGATACAGTTAGTTAGCTTTGCTTTGGTATAAGATATTAAATTAAATAAAAAAAGTTGAAAGCTCCGGTTCTCTTGAAAATGTTACAGAATTCACAGAATGCATTGACAGAGCGGTTTTTCTGTGTGTAAGTAAAACAAAGACGCGGTGTCATGAGGCCGAGGCCGAGATCCGGGAGTTGGGAACGGGCCGTTGTCGGAGAGAGGAATTACATCTGAGGGAAACGGTCCAGTCGGAAGCATTTGTGCCGAAATAATAACTTCCTCGCCCTGCATTTTTTTTCCCCGACGCACTTCTGATAAGATCGTTTGAAATAGCAGCTGTTTGAAAGAACGCAATTCATTCCGCATCGCTCGGGGACAACCAGTGCCCTAAATGAAGCATGTCTTCTATTAGACCCCTAAAGAAACAAACTAATAGCCTGCAAAGACTGCCATTTGTAATATTACTATAATTCACATGATTCATTAAACAGAAATGGAAAATGATAGCATATTCTGATGAAAACAGTCCTCGGGGAAATTCCTACATTCATTTATTCCGAAAATCTTTCATTGACTAAGCAACTTGCTCTTACCGTGTAGATTGGATATCTGAAATGGACATTGTTGTTCCTTGAGAACAACCCCACTGCTAACCCCCCCCCCACCACCACCACCACAAAACACTGTCTGAAATAGATTGATGTTGTTTATGTATGTTTGCATTTGCTCATTTAATCCTAAGGATTATTTAGGTTGCTCACCCCCCCCTCCCCTGGGAAGAAAAGGGATCTAACTCTTTTTTTGTTTTGATTTCTCTTTTTTTCCCCCTCTTAGATGTAAATTGACTATAAATAAGTATCGATACACAAAACTGTGCATTTGCATTGGAGAGGAGCAGGGAATTTGAAAGTAATTAAATGTCCCGCGGTTAGCACCCAGGGAAATAATGCATTAGTGTTTTTCCCTTACAAAGCTAATGTGAGGAGAATAGTATCCTCGGATAAAGTGCAGGCAAACTCTCTGTAAATCAAAGCTCAGCAAACACACAAAAAAAGCATGACGCCGCTTTGATGTCCTGGCAACGGGAGGTTGTTGCCATGACACTTGTGGAGGCACATTGAGGATGCCAGTAGTGACCTTGGTTGGGGAGCTACATCCGCCCATGGCTTTTTTGTTGATGCTCGAGCCATCGCTAGAATGTTTGGCACCCGGTGGTTTTGTTACATTATGCAGCCCAAGCGTCCCGTAAAATGAAAGCTCGGAGCGGTTCTTTCTGCAAGCACGCCTCACAGCCGGGCAGAAAAGCAAGCCCAAAGGCTCATGCTACATTGCTCCTCTACGCGTGGGCAGGACCAAGGATCCTACAGCGGGGAAAACCAAAAAAAAAAAACAAAAAAAACCTCTATGCCTCATTGAGTTTAAAACCACCAAAGTGTGTCTTTGCACACAGTGTGAGAACGTTACATTCCCCTGTCAAATGGAGGCAGAGGGATACAGACGGAGGTCGGGGGGGATACATTCTCCAGCCTGGTTTGTATCCCCAAAACGTAACAGCATGCAGAGGCTGCTGTCTCCTTCCCCCCCCAAGCATGAGACAGAACAGCAGACTTGGGAAATTAAGCCCTGTTGGTGGTAAACAGGCGGGCCTGAGGATGTGCTGAGGTGAGCCCTGGAAGTCTTCCCAAAAGCCGTCAGCCCGATGTGGGAGTGGGAGAGGAGGCGTGCATTAGTCAGCGATGGGGGAGGCAGGAGGAAGCGTTAGCCTGGGGGGTATCCACTCTTCTCAGCTCCCTTATCACACACACCTACAGCTGGACACATCAGGCTGGGGTTACACAGCTCAGTGTGTGTATGTGTGTGAGAGAGAAGGGGTACACCGCTCTGTGTGTGTGTGTGTGTGTGTGTGTGTTTGTGTGTGAGAGAGAAGGGGTACACCTGTGTTTGTGTGTGTGTGTGTCTGTGTGTATGTGTGTGAGAGAAGAGGTACACCTGTGTGTGTGTGTGTGTGTCTGTGTGTGTTTCTGTCTCTGTGTGTGTTAGAGTATGGTGTAATGCTCATTTGTGAGTGTGTGTGCATTCGTAATTGTGTGTGTGTGTGTTGGAGTATGGTGTTGTGCTCGTGTGAGTGTGTGTGCATGCATGTGTGTGTATGTGCTTGTGTGTGTGCATGCATATATGTGTGTGTGAGTGCGTGTGCATGCGTATGTGTATGTGTTAGAGTATGGTTTTGTGTGTGTGTGTGTGTGTGTGTGTGTGTGTGTAGGTATCAGAGATCCACCTGCGCAGACCGAGCTGTGGTCCATCCATCACATGGCTGTAAGCAGGCTCTGTGGAGCGGCCCAGCCACAGGACTCCCTCCCAGCCATGCATCCCCATCAAGAGCTCCCTTCGTTAGCCGACACCTCGTTTGTTAATTACTCAGTGAGGCGTGAATTCCTGGCCCATACATCATCACTTTTCAGCCGTAAACACCATAAGGCAGAACGGTGAAAAACCATCCCCTCCCCCCGCAAGGACAAAAAGTGCATTCATTTTGACTTTTCTTTCCTTTTTTTGTAGACTTGCCGTGCACTTTGTTCTTGACTTTTTTTGTTGCAGATCCACATGCAAACACACACAGAAGTTATGGGGCAATAAAGCGTAATGTTATGTATTCTAAACATGTCTCTTCCCCCCCTTTTTGTTCTTTTTTCTTGCAAAGTTTTGTTCTGCAATTATATTAATGTAGAACAAAAAAAATGATGAAGGTTCCTTCAGTGAAATTATGTCTTCTTTTTGGATGATGTGCAGAAGTCTGTTTTCATAATGATGGTCATTACTGGCCATTAAGACTTGCCATGCATGTCCAAGCCATCAAAAACAAGACCCTCCAGGCTGTTTACAAGCCAGCTCGCACCTGCTCCAGAAACGGCGACGCGGAAAACCCCAGATTAGTTTGCTTGGCCTCCGGTGGCCTTTGACAGCCTTTTGACATTTTGTCTTGATGAAAATAAATGGTGCAAAATATTTTTTAAAATGCTAGGCTTAATTCCCCCAACCCCCACATCCCTGCGCTATCTCCATACATATGGGCAAGATGGCAGAACATCTGGACTCAGAGCATGGAAGAACACTTTATTTTAAAATGTAACAGATCTGAGGAAGAGTGGACATAAAAAAAAGAGAGAGAAAGGATCAGCTTGACAGTTATAGACAAGGCAAATATGAAATCAGCACATCATGGTATTTTTAAAATGGACATTTAAACGAGAAATATCACTGTGCCTCATATGCTATGTCAGATGAGAGGTAGATGTGCGGAAAACTAGATGCAAAGTGACTATCGATCCGCTGTGAAGCCCTGCTGAGACAGTTCATGAAGAGATGGGCTGAGCTCAAAGGCCACGCGACACAACACAAGAGAATGTGATGAGAAAATCCCAAGGAATGGAACTTTTAAATGCATTTCTTAATGCAATACGAACAGAATTGAAGAAACAACAAATCATGGTGGAAACTAAGTTCTTTCAGATAGCGTAAACTTGCTGTGTTGACAGTGGTGGCTCATGGTTTGTTTTGGTATCTTTCCATGTCATGTTCCAAGCATTTGCCACCTTCCCATGTCCACGTAATATTTCCTTTGTTGTTATTACATGTCATGCTGTGATTTTATGAATAAAGATCGGGTTTCAAAATAAGCAAAGTAAAAGATTCCAGCTCTGTTTTGGGTGAATGCCAGTTCAACAGTCAGCAGCTGGAGGACAACAGTGTGGCCCAGGTTTTTCCTGATGGAATCTGTCACATTTTCATAAAGCACAGTTCACCAGGTCTCCTGAGCACCTTTACATAAGGCCACCTGGGTGACCCACCTGGGGATCTAACCTAAGTCCAGTTTCCTAACCATTATACTACACTGCCCACAACACTACACCTGTAAATGTACTGTATGTTCTTTTTGGTAAAATATGATGATCTGAAAACCAGTTACTCGTCTATTTGCATTTTATTGAGTTTTTGTGTGTTATTACATCTATAAAATATTGAAATATCTTGATCTTGACCCATTTTATTTTCTTGTATTTCAATATGTGTTGTCTTCTGAAAGGACCGCCTCTGCTAATTTCTCAGCGCCCGATTTCATGCTTTGGCAGGAGGTGAAGTAATTTTTGATTTCTGAGAGACAATTTTTAGCATTTTTGTTTTGAAACCAGGCATGTCTCTCAGAAGCAGTTCCAGTATTGGAGGCGTTAGGAGGTTTTTTTAAAAAAAAAAAAAAAAAACTGGGCCTTTTGTTGCTCACACAATGACTTTATGAGGAGAGCGCTTTACGCCGGCAGCTTCGCGTAGCATAGCAGTATCTGTGTCTGGCAAGGCTGTCAGAGACACCTGCTTCATCGCCCACTTACCCGCCAGGGAAAGTACCCCCAGCACCAATTTACGGGCCTGTGAGAGTCCATCCGTCTGCTCCGCACAGAGTTTGCGTGGTAAAGAGCGCTCTCCAGCCCGGGTGAACCATCCAAGGGGTTCAGCCCTCATTAGCCATTAGCACCAGGCCTAAAGTGGGAGGGGGGGTGCAATGGCAGAGCCGCCTCGGGAGTGGTGTGGGGTGAGTCAGATGGTTGGTGGGACGTAAATTGGGCACTCGACGTGAGCGGTTGCAAGGCAAAGTCCATGACCGGTCTCAACACGAACATCACCAGGGATAACATCAGGGCAGATTCCCTATTCGGCTGTGAGATGCTTTGATGAGAATGTTCCTCAAACAAACAGTCTTTTGAATCATTTTTAGTTTACTCCACGAACATGTTCTTTAAAATACAGAAAACAATCATTTGGAGCAACTAATACTGAAGCAAAATTCAGGAAAGCTATATTAGGAATGTTGGCCCAGGAATGTTCTGGAAATCCATGACTGTTAGTCGGCCTTCATTCTACATTACAGCCCCACAACGCCAGAGAAAAATGGCTGCAGCGCTCCAGCGTTCAGAAATGCTGGTCCGTGCTCAATTAGCATGATTAGCCATCTTGGCTCATCATTTACCTACAGTGGGCTAGAGAGACAGGCCCTTTCAGGCCATTTTGGATCATCTTTTGCCTACAGTGGGCGAGACTCAATCAAACCTTTTTAGTTTGGAGACAAGCAAACATGTCCTTGACAGCTATGAGTGTCAATCTAATTCCTGGTATCAGTATAGAGGTTTAATAATGACATCACTCATTTCTACCGATGCCCGTGTATTCTGCTGGCAATCAGAACAATCTGTTCTAGTGTACAAGAAAAAGTCATGGTTGGTTTTACTGGGAGAAGAAAAGTGAACTGATTTTGATTGAACCAGACCAAGTTACCCTGTGTAGGATACATATTTTATATAACATAGTTTTTTCCCTCTTTTGTACAAAGGTCAGTTCAAGGTCAACTGCGAATCAGAATGTTTTTGTGCAAATGCCACAGCCAATCAAAATCAACCTCCCCGCCCCCTTTTCTCCGTAAATGAAGGTCTCACTCCCACTGAGTCACAACACAGCCTCAGTGTAGCCATCGCTGAAGGCCAAGAGCCACAAAGATGGCAGAGGCAGTGTTACCAACAACAGAATCCGCGCTAACCGAGTGGCAGTGGAGCGGTAACCTTGCTCGTCTGTAAACGACGCCCTGTTTTGCTCTTGTATGCATGTGTGATTTCCCTTTCTTGCCAACCCTTTACATGTACCATGTTCTGTTTGAAAGTAACCGTTCATACTGTGTGGCCTAGTGTTTATGTTCTGCGGATCTTGATTTTATGATTGTAGCACTTCGGGTTTGAGAAAAGCGCGATATAAATAAAATGCATTATTACTACCCTGTGTGAGATCAGCAGGAGGGCGGGTGTTCGAGTGACAGCGAAGGCATCCACCAGCATTTAAGGGAATAATCCCTTTATTTTTATTCTCGTTTCATACGCAACATTGAGAGGCTTCCTGTGCCATTAGACATGACAAGCCTTGTTCCCCAACCCCACCCCCCCACCCCTCCGCGTTTGGAATATTAGCCCCCGCGTTCTGCGCGCTCATCTCCTCGCCATCGGATTCTAATGAGTTTTGATGGTCTTTTGGCTCGTTTCATCAGTCACCGCTGTTTACCCAACCTAGGAGAATTTGAGAGGAATCCACGTCTAGAGAATATACAGAGCTATTTGTAATTCACTCCTGGTACACCATCAATTCCTGTGACATTAGCAGAGGTTGTGTGTGTGTGTGTGTGTGTGTGTGTGTGTGTGTGTGTGTGTGGGTTATCCCGTTTTCGTAATTCCAATAGTGTAGCCATGACAAATTCCCAGCAGGGCGGGTTGCCTCTTCATTATCGGACTAAACGGCGGCATACCTCGGGCGCCCGCAGGTAGAGACACATGGATGATGTGCCATGTTCTAATTTAAGAGTATATAAAAGTATATTTTATGATGAATAAATAAAGGAACATGACAGCCCATCTCACACAAAGCCCCTTAATGAAAGCCTTTGGTAAGGTTACATATTTCATATGTATTTATTATGACATATATATATATATATATATATATAAATATACATCTTCCCGCATTGGGCGTGGTGGGGCTGGTTTGCCAGTTTCTCCATCTAAAACATTTTTTTTTCTTTTTTCCCCCATTCCTAAATTTGCCAGTATCGGACCATTTTATTTGTTCATAACAAGTTCGTTAAATTCACAGATAAACATTCTAGAAATGAATGTTGAGGGCACAGAGACACAAAAAACACAGAGGGATGCAGGAGATGGCACTGACTGCTTCCCTTCACTTTTCAGGAATGACCCAGCAGCCAAATATTGCTAGCTGGGTGGTTTCTCTGTGCCTGGGGTTGAAAGAATATCATGGGTTATGTACAGGAAAAACAGAAAGTCCAGTGGAAAAAGCTAGTGGAGAGGCACGGAACTTCTCTGCATTTAGAGACATGATACTGAATGCAACATATTTTATTAAGATTTTCAATATTATTATTTATACTGACCGATGCAAAAAAGGTGTTAGCAAAAGAAGGGTTAATGAATGGTTTTACACATTTAATGAACAGAATAGTCATATGTAATGTATTCATTGTTTTGCTGGATTTTCATAATGCAAGTCAAATGCATTAATGTGGTCATATATTACAGCTATTGCTTTGGTAACCGTCGATGATATCTGAACAGCGAAGGAGGCATTGCTGGATTAGAAATGTGCTGCTGCTCATCACCAGGAGAGGCTGTGAGGTCAAAGGGCAGAGGTCATGCACCTCAGTTCAAACCTTCCGGGCTGTTCTGCCAACATGTCCACTGGCTGAAATCCCCCTGGGAAATATCTTCCCGAATTTGGCAGCCGCATACAATGCACAAGTATCACTGTATTGAAAACCAGTTTAGGGGGATTGGAACCATTAGCAAAACTACAATTTCGATGTGATAATGTTGTACTTATGTGAAAACAGATTTAGAAAAACATTTAAATCAAAGATCACGTCTCTTTGTGTACCTTCCGGGCTTTTCGGTAGCTGTGTCTGCAGTCTGCTGAGCGACAGATGCAGCACTTAACTGACCGAGATTTCCCTCGGAAGATTTCCTCTCGGCTTCTCCCCGCCACGCACGGAAATGCGCCGTGACATTGCCCTGCTGTGTCCCCATAAACGCCAGTGACACCTGACAGGAGAATGAGCGCCAGGCTCCCTGACGTAGAAGATCAGAGCCGAAATCAGCAGCGTCCGCCCTGACAGAGGGCTGATAGGTACACGCGCGGTCACTATTAATGAGGTGCAGAGTGATGGTGAACTCTGGTGCAAGGGTGGGGCTTAGGAGGGCTGGGGGGGGGCAACAGTTTGTCATGCGTTATGGGTAGAAATTGTTTTCCCAACATATGGTGGTTTAAGGCGCTCCAAGGCCCCTGTTCATAAATCTACTCAATGTAGGAATGCTGATCTGGGATCAGCACAGCCTGTTAGCTCATAATATAGAGGGCTAAGGAATGGCTATATGAAAGCTGATCCTAGAACAGCACTCAGACCCAGACTCAGACCTCACTAGAGGCAGATGAGTGCTGTGACTGGTGTCCACCAGCAGGGGGCTTCCGCTCGAGATTCTCTCGGGTGCAGAGTAAAACCTGGACCGGCTCGGACTTTTCAGCACTGGGACTCTGGTAGCACTGCATGCATTAAAGATGCTGAGCATCCACTGAGAGTTTAACCATTAAAACCTGCCAGCCAAAAGGCCAAGATTTCAATGTCAAATTTTGTCACTTTTTTCTTGTAACCTTGCAGTTCACCAAAAAATAATTTGATCAGAGCCAATTTTGTTCTTAGCCAGATTGTGTCCTCTACATGACATACAAAGGAAGCTCGTTAGAGGAATTTAATAGACATAATGACAGACGGCAGAGCTTTGAGACGGGGGATTAGCAAGGCTAACTGGGAATACTGTATGTGTGTGTGTGTGTGTGTGTGTTTGTGTGTGTGTGTGTTTGCTGGAGCTAAGCATGTCTTGAGTTTAAAAAATAAATAAAAGTGAAAGCTCATCTGCTTGCATTTGATACCGACTCAGAACCGATAGGCAGGTGAGATGGAAAAAAATTGCTTTTTTTTCCTACGTTTACCAATATGGAGACCCACCGTATCAGATTGGTTTTCATGTGGAACTGAAATTGGCTCTTGGCATTTTCAAACTCGTGAAGAGACAGACTGTCATGTGACACGAGCTGTATATCTATCCAAGAAAAGTGACACTCTGCTGATAATGAACTGATTTTTTTTCCACCCCCAAAAAACATTCTCCATGAAAATTTAAAGAAAAAGGAAGAAAAGAAATGTGGATTTTGAGGACGTCATTCATTGAGAGGAATGTTGAGTTGGGCTCTTGTGAATCAAAGGTAATTTTGTATGAATGTATACAGATGAGAGCCACATTTCTCCACTGCCCAGCTGCTCCTTCTCCTGGCTGCGCCTCACTCTTCCTGTCTCTCCAACGCCAGGTGGATAATTAATGAGCCGTTGGTATCCGAGTGCCCTGGGCTAGAAACGCTGCCTGATCACCACGGAAACCATACGGTCCAACCCCAGTACTTACATCCATGGGCTCTTCTCTCTCACACACAAGTGACATATGAGCTAATGTGTGATACCATAATTTAGTCGATTTTGTTTTTGGACCAATTCACCAAGAGATTGCAATTTCGATCCACCAGCAGCTGTTGGAAAACACGAGCATGGAGCTCATGAGTGGAATCAGCAGCTTGGAAGTCATCGTAATTCCCTCGCCTCACTCTGACTCAATGGCAGCCTCAGACTTCTGCATGCACACGTGAGCATGATGCTAATGGCCAACATGCCCTGATTGGTAACATATTCTTTTTAATCGTATGAGCAAAGCTACTGACTATCCAAATGCATGGGCTGAATTTCAAAGGAGGTGCTGCTTTATTTGGTCATTATGGGCCTCATCCAGACCTGGGCTTAAGTGCTTTTCCACAGAACTTATCATTGTAAGAATGGGAGACTTATGTGCAAAATGCACTTAACAGCAGGTCTGAATATGGCCCTGTGAGCCATAACACAGGCTGGTGATCTTCCCGTTGTTCATGTAGATACTGAACCTGCATTAACCTGCATAACCTTGCAAACCTTTCTGTGTGTCGCTCTGGATAAGGCTATCTGGTCAATACTTAATCGTAAATGTACAGTCAACTCCATCATTATTGGAACCCTCTGTGAAAATGAAAATGCTGTAGAAAATATAATAGAAGAAGATATAGATAGACTGCAATCGTATTGCAATGAAGTTACAGAAAAGGGCTTTTCATGAATACTACGTGTAAAAGGTATTGGTGTCAAAATGATTGGCACCCCTGTTTTCAGCGCTTGGTTCAGTAATACCCCTCCTTGGCAAGGGTAAATTTACTGAGGCTTTTGTACAATAATGAATAAAGTTGCAGACCATCCTGGGAGGAATCTTGGACCTTTTCTCAATGTAGAATTTAATTCTTAGGACCCTTGTTGACCTCAGGGCTACAATCATGGACTGCCCTCTTCAATGCACTTTAAGTTACTGTCCAGAGACTTCGATGGCCTGAGATGCAAATACGTTGACGTTGTCTTTTCCAGGGCCAATATATTTGGAGTGGAATGTAAAATGGGGGATGGGTGGGGGGGGGTCATGTGTGGATTGTCATGCATGGTTCCAGACAGGAATGCCATGCTAAACGCTTCACGCTGCCTTCCAGCCTTTAACAGCCCATTCTCATCGCCGCGTCGCCTTAAGCTAACATGACATGTGTCTCCTCAGAAAAAAACAACCCCGAATCCAGCAGTTTTAATCTTCCTCATGACTGCAGAATTTCAATATCCTATTTAGAATTTAATATATTTACATCCTTTAAAGAATGCTATTTTACAAAACTGACAAAGCCCAAATTGAATCCTTGGATCTGTGGTACTGATGACAGCAGGGGGAAATGAAATATCCGTGCGAAAACTGCAAAAGGGGCATTTTTTTAAGCAAAATGGCTGTTCCCTGTGCAGTTGGCCTGCACTTAGGAGATGGTACCGGAGGTTTTAGGAGCTCAGCGGAATTACATGTCAATCTCCAGCGGGACGTCCGTCGTTGTGTCCGATAAGAGACGGAGGAACTCTGAACGGTTTCTGATCTGTTTATAGATCTGTTAAACACCTGGCAGTCATTGGGCCAAGGCAGTCAATACACCCAGACTTGACATGCCAAAAAATACAAATCATAAGACACTATACATATGCTGTGACAATGCCTTATGATGGCAGAGGAAAAAAAAAAAAAAAAAACCACAGGGAGAGTATGATGTAAGTAGAGCCCCATAAAACCCAAGTTTTTTGCCCAGCTGACCGCATGCAGACTCCCTCCTGATACTCTTTTATGTACATCACATCATATATAGTGCTGCAAAATGATCCCATTTTAAAAAACTGTCCTTGGTGCAAGTATGAGTAATCGGACTGTAAAAAAGTCCCACACCCTTCTCTCACTGTTCAAAAATGAGAGAGAGAGAGAGAGAGAGAGAATGAGAGGAAACATGGAAGGTCTGTCCTCTGAGCACTGCAGTCAGAAGAAGTCATTTCTGGGAACCCTCCTGCCGTATTCCCTTTGTCTTTGTCTGTTTTCATTTCTTCTGACTTCTCATTACCCACCGTGTAGATTTCCGCAGATTTGTTTTGACACGCGCGGCTGTCTCGCATGCCACCGTCGTCTCCTGGATGAAAACGCTGCGTCAGCCGCAGAGAACTTCCCAGAATTCACTGGGCGGGATGAATCAATTGAAACCAGCCCATTCTTCTTTTTTTTTTTTGCTTTGCATTATCATTTAATGCGCTTTATAATTACAATAACCCAGGGGCAAACGCTTGCCTTTGATGCTCTTTGCTTTAAGACAGTGAACGGAAGAAAAAAAATGAAAGAGTAGCAACTACAGTTTACTTAAAATGTACTGCAAACACTGAGAGCGAGAGAAAGGGAGAGCCAGAGAGGGAGAGAGAGAGACAATACACTCTCCCTCTTCTGTGAAATTCAAATGAAATGTCAACAGTCCTTAAACGGGGGCTGAAAAGCGGGGCTTCATGAAAGGTCCTGTGTGTATCTGAGCAAACCCATTGCACCACGGGAGGATTATGAGAACGTGTCAAATAAACCTCTCTCTCTCTCTCCTGCTCCCCCCCTTAGAGCATTTTCATTTTCTTTGCCTTTTGGATTAGGCTTCACCCTCCACTGGCGTTAAATAAAAGGGGCCTTCGGACAGAGGCCGATGCCCACCTCTGTTCCATTTTCGGCGTTAATGCAACTCAAGGTGGCAAACAAGGACCCGCATGAGCGATCCCACATGTCAGGTGTCAAGTCCGACCGTTTGAGTGCCACCTTTCCAGGGAGACATGAAACAGAGGCCCTGGCTTTCCATGGGCATCACGGTTCCCATGGTGCTTACTGCAAAGGTAAGGCTCGCTTATGGGCTGGCCAAATCTGGTCACCTAATCGCTCCCCAAATGCACTGCTTTAGTGTGTGTGTCCTGCTTCACCACAGCTAATATGGGGTCCAAAAACAAGGTTAGGGCAGTGGTTCTCAAGCCTGGTCCTTCAGGAGCTTTTTTTATTACTGATTTACCCTGTGGATTGTAACAAGATGTTAATTGCCCTTAATTAGATAACTTTTAAAGTGGTCAATTTACCCTCATAAGCCGTGTTTTGTCATAAACAGGGCCATATTTCACATCCCAGGACTGATAAGCTTTCTGATTAATGAAAGCTTTCATTCTGTTATTGTGCAACCAAGGAAAACAGCTTCCTTAACCCAATTTAGATTTGAATTGATTGAATTACACAGAAAAAGGATAAATTCACTTCAAGTTCAATTCAAGCAAATGGCAATGAGCCAAACCTGCACTGCGTTAAATGTGATTTAAGGGAAAAACAAAATGACAAAAGACTTAAAACCTGCTCAACGATCACATTATTGGCAGAAATGAAAACGAGCATACATGGGGGTCCCCCAGGACCGAGTCTGAGACCCACTGAGTGACAGAGCTGTCTGCTTGGCTGGGCTTTGTGTTGGGCACTATGGTGGTTCCCTTAAATAATCTTATCCTTCATTTCCTTACTGGCTTGAGTAAATACCACCCAGCTGCACAAATGGATCATGTGTAAAACATGCAAGCAGTGTCAGTCCCCCTGGATAAGATCAAATTCTCAATGCCTATATGCAAAATGGCTGCCGTCATTCTTCATTCGGGTGTGTGCTGCCAGAGGTTTGATTCAGCCCCCCCTTCACCTTAAAGTGAGACAATGAGAATTTCGAACCAGCTGATTGATTGTTATTGCTTCACCATTATCACTTAATCTATGTAATCAAGTTTAATTGAATCTGTCTGCCTATAGGTGCTGGCTAAAGGTGACCTTTCCCCCTTTCGCGTTAAAATGTTTGAGATTATTAAAGTTTCAATATAAATGTTATCATTACATTAGTATTATGCATCATATCCATGGAATAAATTGCTTAAATGGACTAATTAAGTGCTGAATAATAACGAGGAGCTCCAGGACCGGTGCTGGGGACTTATATTAACATAATACTTTTAAGTACTCTCACCCGCTCTGTTTTAGTGTTTTACTCTGCGCTGTGGGAGGGACGGCGCTCTCTCTCTCCCCCCCCCTTGACAGAGCGACTCAGCCTGTTTCTCAAACTAAAAGAAGCCTCCCACTCACACTGCCTCCTTCCCTCCCCCCACCCACACCGCCCCACAAATCCACCACCACCGTCTCCACCCCTGCTGTAAGATAGAGGAGGGAGGAGGGTTCTCCCCGAGACAAAGATGCCGCGTTTCTCAAACTGCCTTAAAGAGACCACCCCTGCTGCATATATTCACTAGGGAGAGAATAAGCAGTCTCAGAATGCTGTAAGAGCCGAAGCATATTATGGGATAACCATATTAAAAGGAGTGTCACATTTACATGCGAGGCGTTTAGCAGATTCACAACTGCATTATATTTACACACTAAATTCAGAGGGTGGGTCAGGTGAAGCTCTCTGCTCAAGGGGTCATCAGCAGTGAAATGAACTGGCAACCTCCATGTTAGAGGTTATGCTAGCTCGCTAACAGCTATGCTAAGTGTCAAGAGTAATAAATAACTGTGTCTATGCCTTTGCCTTGCTAATGCCGTTTGGATGGAATTTAGCTGTTCTTACATTTGCACGGGTGTAGTTTGGGCTCGATATGCCAACAGACCTGACCGAGGGCACAGTCTGTGCGCAACTAACACTCAAACTGTCCATCTATCCCCCCCCAATTGTTGGACTACATCGGTCACATGCCATATGGGCCAAACAGAATTACAAACCACCGTTTTATACAGCTCTTCCTATAGAGGCACCTTTTAATTAGAAATTATAGGCACATATGCACATACATTCATATAAACACATGCATTATGTTACCTTCCTGTGTCTGCCATATTGGGACATAAACTGGTAATGGTGTTCATTAATTTTAAGTGAGAAAACATGAAACACAGCTCTCAAGCAAAAGCAATTGAGGGAGAGGAAAAGTTTCTTTAATTAGATGTATGGATCACAAAAGGTCCCACTGCTGGGGATATTTGCCAGATAGCTGAAATTCTTCCCAAACAGGAGTTTTCTTCAACTAAATATAAGTCACTCTTCCTGAACTTAACTCATAGACCAAACACATGGCAGCCAAACATTGTGTTTAGAAGTGTTCTTTTTGGACCGGCCCTTATACCAAATTACAAGTGCCCCCACACTACCTCCTTACCACTCTGAAGTCCAAACTGAGTTTGACGCACCGCATGCTTATATACCCTGTAGCTGATTGGCCACAGGTGGTCCTGATCACAAAGGCTCAGCCTATTAACCAAATGCTGTGGCTCCACCCACCAGCCTCAGCTCTAAAACCAGAGATGGACTTCTGGAAATGATGGATTTCCATGCAGCAGTCAAAACACACCTCAGACACCACACACACACACACACACACACACACACACACACACACACACTCATACACAAACACATCGTAAACACATGCATTTTGACAAACAAAACACTCCATGCACCCATACACAAACACATGCATGCACACACACACACACACACACACACACACACACACACACCGCATGCACATACACACACATACACACACACACACACACTCATACACAAACACATTGTAAACACATGCATTTTGACACACAAAACACTCCATGCACCCATACACAAACACATGCATGCACACACACACACACACACACACACACACACACCGCATGCACATACACACACATACACACACAAACACACACACACACCACATGCACATACACACACATATTTATTACATTCTTCTCCACACAGTGAGATCTGGATAACATTATTGTGGGTTGGGCTGCAGGTTCAGAAAGGCTGCTTTATCTCCTATCAGTCAAGCAGCCAGCACTGGTGCTGAAGATCTGAAATGAAATTCAATCCCAGCATTCCTCACAAGCCTCAGAGAGAGAGACAAGCAGTGAGAGAGACAGACATACATACAGACAGAGAGAAAGAAAGGTATGCATAGATATACATTTTTCTGCGACAGGAGCTGGATGTGTATGGCATAGAAAAGTATCAGGATGTTCACACACACATTCTCCAAGCAAAAAGTTTAAAATATGAGGAATTTTTAACTTTATTTTAGGCAAAATCCAAACCGTGAAGAAAGCCTGAGAAAAAGGCAGTGTAAACATATGCTTTGAAAAAATACATTAAAGATAACAGAGAAGTAGAAGAAGCACCAGTAATTTCTCCTGTAAAATTCA
Source organism: Albula glossodonta (assembly GCA_019788955.1). Lineage (NCBI taxonomy): Eukaryota > Metazoa > Chordata > Actinopteri > Albuliformes > Albulidae > Albula > Albula glossodonta. The sequence continues at coordinate 223,863 of JAFBMS010000181.1, forward strand.
TGAGCAGTGCTCCGTTTGCATGTTGCTCCAGTGTTGTGCTGTAATAAGAGCCAGCTTTTAAGAACTTTAAAGCAAAGCATTTTGCATTAAAAAGAACGCCATCTCCGCTGTTCAACTTACAACTGCTTTGGCTTTCTTCTTCTATTGTATACAATTACACTGCCGTGTTTCTTAAAGGCTGTCCAGATGGCCACCTTCCAGATTAAGAAATTACATTAAAAACACATTCTTGTATTTTTTTATGCTGTCGTTCTGAACCACGTCCCCTTTGAGAGAGCAATTCCACTTCTGAGAGCAGCATCGGCACACGGTGCTCTCAGCACATGCTCCTTATTAGGGTTGTGTTTGTTTAACCTCGGCAATAAGAGCTTCGGCTTCCACCAGCAATAATGAAAGCGGGGTCTTCGTTTAGATCCAATTTTTTAATTTTCCAAACTTCAATTTCAAACTGCTCTCCCTCCGCCACGAAAATTTGCAAATAAAACGATCATTTTCAGCTCTGCTAATTCGTACAGTGGTGCAAAATGCAGAGATAAAGCACTGACGGCATATTAATCAATGCAGGCAAGAAAAACTTTTCATGTTGTTCCGCCACATTAGGATTGATATCAGCTGCGATTTTCCACAAACCTCGGGCTTTTGATTCCTTCGCACCTGAATGCTTTTTTCAAATTATGAAAACTGCACGCTTCTTCATCATGTTTATTAGATTTGCTGTGTCTGGTATTTTTGGCAGTTTTTGAGTCTCTCTGTCATTAAAAGATAACTGTAAAAAAAAACAGATACACAGTATCTTGGGATTTCTGTTCACTTTACTGTTTAACTGGGAAATAAAATGAAGATGCTCTTTGATGGGTTGGCTAATTACCAATTAGCCTTAACTTTAATTAATGTTTGCAACTGATTAATTTACTTTGGTTTGCCAACATTTATTTGAAAACATTTATTTTTTATATTGCTGCAAACCTCGACAAAAAATTGTGACGTCTGAAAATAAGAAGACTTCATACATTTATAAAAATGTGTTTCGGCTGAACCGCCTTTATGAATCGGCACAGCCTGCACTGTCTCCCTTGTCTTAGCCTGATGTAACACATTGCAAGTGGAGATGAAGAACAAGCAAGCTGAGCAAGCGAAACTCCAAAAGGGCCAAACAAGATCGACCCCAGAGTTTTAACTTCTGTCTCCCCCCCTCTCACTGGGTCTCCATCTTGAATCATCCCAAACTGAGTTTAGCTTCAGTCTACCTCTCCTGCTAATGATTGGCAGTACGACTTAGGACAACAGCTGTACTGTTCTATACAGACGATATTACATACATTTTTGTAATTCAATGCACATTTTTAATGAACCTTCAGACGACATGAATGCGTTTGGAAGGAGTTTATTATGATTTAGCATGTTGTATATTGGTACGGACATTGATCTTGGGCTTGGAGTCCAGGGGGGCAGTGTCATGCCTCACTATTTTTTAGGATGAAGTGAACCCCCCCCCCCTCCCCCCCGAAAACAAGAAGGGGGAAAAAAAAACAGAAGAAAAGGAAGTAGACTAGAAGGTGGAGATGGGGAGGGGGAGGGATGCCAGAAACAGAGAGTGTGATGGCAGAGAAAGTACATGGAAAAATTAATACCTGTGTATACAACCGGATTGGACGGATACTGGTGTTTGATTGAAGGGTTGTCCGAAGGTTGCCTCTCCCGAAATTTGTTATTAACAAACACCAATTAATTCTACTGCCAAACTCCCAATGCTGTACAAGCAATGAAAAAAAGGGGTACATCTGTAAATTGGGGACTGAAAGTGGAGGACAGGGGTATTGTGGGTAGATTTATTCAAGGCCCCAGTCATTAAGATCAAAGTGACAGATGCAGAAACCTTCAAAAACACCCAGGTTCTGAGCACTTTTGTAATCGTGCCAAACATTTTAACAGTTTTGGAAATTATCTTTTTTTTTTCTTCTTTCCATGTTGTGAGTAGAAATAAATGAGCCAGTGAGAAGTTTATCCTTTCATGTTTCTTTTGATATTTTAATTGGCTTTATTATGCACTCTGCGCATGTATATCATTTCAAACTGCTGGATTGTGCCGCAAATAATTATGAATATGAAGCCAAATAGATTGACATTCACTCCATCTTATGAAATTGGAACGTGCCTAGCTGAATTATTACATGTACAGAGTAAAAACTGGCATCTGTCTACTCTAAGAAAGAGCAAGAGTGAGCCTTCTGCTCCAGCAGTAAATTATTATTTAGCCTTAAATTGACAAAGAATATAAACATTCAACATTTCTATATGTTTTTCTTGTCTTGTTTTACAAGAAAATTTTTCAATCTAGAACTAGAACAGTCGCCATTTTAAGACTTTCTAGAGTGTTCTATAGCCCTTTTCAAAAGGTGGGATGGAAGTTCAAAAGCAACCAGATGGCTGAATAATTTATAGTACAAAAACATATGCAAATCAGCTTAAATAAATGTTCCAGCGTTGGGTTTCCTGTCTTCTGTCACAACCCGGGCCATCTGTCACTTTTGCACTCCGGGTTTCACTCGGTTCGGGGAGTCCATGAAATTCCTTTCTCTGACTTGTTCTTCCTTTCTCTCTCTCCTTTTCACCCTGCCCTGTTTCCGCCTCTCGGAGACCAGTCTTCCTCAGGTCCAGGTGGCAGGCCAAGCTCCCATAATGCCGTGCGACTGTGCTAAGGCCAATCATGGGTGGACTCATGGATGAAGGCAAGAGCACGATCAAACCACTCTCTTATCGGGATTTAATTTTTATTTTTTTATTATATTATTGCTTATTTATATTATGTCTTCATTTATTCTGTTTTATTATTTTAGTTATAATTTTTATAATTTAATTATAAAAATTATTATTTTTATTGCTGAGTTGACCGGATTCTCATCCAACACATTTCATTGTACCGTGAAGCTTATGTAAACCTTCATAAGACAAATAAACCTGAGACTTGAAACTTGATGCACTTTGACGTCCAGGCCAAAGGGCAGTGAAAGTGTGGTGCAGTGGAGGTCTTTCCCTGGTAGTTAGATCCATTGACGCAGCTTCACACATTACTACCTCCCCTCAGCCTCAGAGATTCTCTCCTCACTTCATCTCTAACATGGTCTAAGTGCTCTGTGGCTTTTCGCCACTAAGTGCTATTGTGAGCAACAAATCGATTAAACTGCGGATGGATGGGTTGATTATTTTGACTTTATCAAGTATACCTTACTGGGGTCTGTTTGCTGCACAGAATGGTTAAGGGTAGGTCAGGCACTTTGCTAAAAACAAAGTCAGTTCATTCTTTCTTTATGCCACTACAAAGGGCTGTGACTCACCTGACAGACTCATAACTGTGACATAATAACTGTGCGGCTGGGAGTTTTTCACTCTGGTGTGGCCAAACTCCACCCAGCCAATGGGAGTGCACATTTCTAGCTAACCAATGGCCAATCACAATCTTGTGTTGGTGTCAATCCACTTGAACATGAAAATTCAGAGCTGTGAGATGCTGTGGCAGTGCTTTAGTAAATAAGGTTCAAACTTAAATGTTAATCCTCCGTCCTCCAATGAAACTGATAGCATTGTCTTCTCTACTGCTGTGGAAAATTCTTTTTACAGCAAACTGAATGCAACAGGACAGGCTTGACTGATCAAACCACTTTTGCATCCCGTCGGCGGGCAGTCGAGAACAACAAGATTCAAAATGAAAGTTTTCAGACAAAGGAGTTTGAGTGGGGTTGGAAGCAGCAGCTGCGTAATGAGAACTGCAGAGCCGTGCAACAGCAGGCTTGGAGAAATCTTGTGAAATCCCCACGTTAGCGCAGTGCAAAGTTATCTTCATTAACTGATGTTAGCACTGCACTGCATGGCCGCTGCTTCTGTGGGAAGATCAATGTAGATGGACAACAGGAAGTGCAAGTCGGAAAGGGGAGGGGCAAAGAGTCTTAGGAAGGGGGTTGCAGACTACACCGGACAACCTTTCATCAGAAAATACTATCATCAAGCAGATTATAGGAAGCCTTTAAAATGGAACTAGCAAAGAAGACTAACCAAAGGAATAGCTTCATGCCATAATATGGAATATATGCAGGAAGGTAGCCTACTGTACATCAACATGACACCATTTTAGAAAAAAATCAGAACGTTCTGGAAATGGCTTGATATCAGACTACAGAACTGGACTCCAGGGCCTTTAATGACTCTGTCCTGAAGCCCTCCCAGAGTTGCCTCAGCTCTAGAAGCGTTAATCTCTGAGGAAGTGTCACACGTTTACCTGTGTCTGCCATTACCTCCTTACTTACCTGTGTCTATTTACCTCCTTACTTACCTGTGTCTGCATTCACCTCCTTACTTACCTGTGTCTGCATTCACCTCCTTACCTGTATCTGCATTTACCTCCTTACTTACCTGTGTCTGCATTCACCTCCTTACCTGTATCTGCATTTACCTCCTTACTTACTTGTGTCTGCATTTACCTCCTTACTTACCTGTGTCTGCATTTACCTCCTTACTTACCTGTGTCTGTATTTACCTCCTTACTTACCTGTATCTGCATTTACCTCCTTACTTACTTGTGTCTGCATTTACCTCCTTACTTACCAGTGTCTGTATTTACCTCCTTACTTACTTGTGTCTGCATTTACCTGCTTACATGCCTGTGTCTACATTTGCAACAGAAGCAGCAGCACCAGAGAATTTTCCAGCATTGAATGGCCACTTCTACATGCAAGTCCCTTAAAACGTAGTAACTAGGTAGTAGTGATAGTAGTAACGAGGTAAGTAGGGACATGGATAGTAAATGAGCAATAGTTTATTAACAAAGGAAATCCCTGATATTTGACCGCACAATTCCACAGCTGGCAATGTAGTTTGTCTGGTAAGCGAGGCTAGTGATTTAGCCTCTGGAGTACATGCTAAACTGCACTACAACCTTGCTGCAGCTGAAACACATTGACTATGTCACCTAAAGAGATTTACTGAGGATGGCCAGCCAAATCAATGCTCACAACTGACTGTCTAGGTTCATTTCAGTACTTAAACAGCCTGTAAAAATGTAGATATGGCCAACTTCCTTTTGTGTCTCCCTTCTTGTGTATTTAATTTGAAGCCTCACTAGATATTTGTGATCCCTCATATAGCTTGGGAGATGTTAGATGTAGCTTGAGAAACCCTGGACTGAAATAAACTCATAGTCTGTGTCTGTCATTTCATATAAGATAAATAGCTTTGTTCAGTGCAATGAGACAAAAATTATGTTCTATAATGAATGCATCTTTAAACTTTTTTCCCGCTTCTAAATTGTCTTTGTACAGTTTTATTGCACCATGGATGTCGGTTTAACTGTGTGTGTAGATGTCACTTAATTTCTTGTGATACTTGTGACTGTATTATTCATATCAGAGGGGTATGTGAAGTATAAGAAGCCTGTAAGAGTAATCTGTCTCCAGGATTGTTACAGTCACAATAAAATAATTCATATTCACTTGACAAAAGCCACTTCAACAAAGAGCAGAACAACACAAATGCATTATCGGGTGCTGTACCTGCTCTGAGGGTGTTCGGAGAGACGAGGCCATCTCTTTACAGCGTTTGACAACTGCAGGACGGTATTTGTGAATCACCGCTGAGCTTTGGTGGCTAAATTAATTACGGGGCTTACAACAATCTCTAAGCATTCGTTCCAGCAGTTAAAGGAGGGTAACGTAAGGAATGTGAAAGCAGAGCTTACCCGTGTTACATCCGGAAAGTCGAGACAGCCTGATGAAAGAGCAGCCTTTGACAGCTCCTGCAATATTTACAGACACTTGTATACGGAGCGCTTTGTAAATACTTCCCCATGAAGGGGGGGATGCAGCCTAACTTAGGCGGTTGTCAGACATAGACACTTTCCTCTCCAAATCTTTTTTTTTCCCTTTCAACTCCACCTCCCCCCCTTCCCCATCCCCACAACCTCCCTCCCCCACCTCCATTTTTCCCCCCAGAAACATACAAAAGACTACACAAGCATTAGCACAAAAGACGCATTTCTACAGCGTTTGCTTAAAGGGATTTGGTTGGGTTTCAGTAATAAGTCTCATAGTACAACACCGATAAACCCATAAGATTTAAATATCAAATCACCACTTGATTCTGCATAATAGAAGGGCTTAAACGCGCAGCAGAGCCTGCCCGCAGCGTATAATCACTTAATGCGCCAAAAAAAACGGCCGGCGGAAGCTCGGCATCCGGATTTTTAAAACCGTGGGTGTAAGGGGCTAAGGTGTGTTTATTCTCTGTCCCCCATCTCTCCCCCTTCCTCTCCTCTCCATCCCTCCCTCTCTCATTGTCTCTCTCTCCCTTTCACTCATTCTGCTTCCCTCTCTCTCATTCACTCACTCTCTCTCTGTCTTATTCCTTCTCTCTTGCTTTCTCGCTTGTTTGGTTTGGGGGTGGGATGGGAGAGTATTGTGTGATGTGTTGTTGATTGATGTATGCTGGTCTTAATAAAAGGGTATCGAAGGTTTCTCTCTCTCCCCCCCCCCCCTCTCTCTCTCCCTTCCCCCTCTCTCTCACTCTCTCCCCCCTCACTCTCTCCCTCTTTCTCTCTCTCCCTTCTCCCCTCTCTCTCACTCTCTCCCCCTCTCTCTCTTTCACTCTCTCTCTCTCTCTCTTCTCCGCACATGATCTTGTCAGTACAGGTTTCCTCTGTGCTGCAGTCAGTTCTAGGGGCCAGATTAAGTCTGGCTTGTTCTAAGTATTGGAGGCTCTTTGACAAATAAAGCTCTAACTAGATAGCAATCAGAGAGGCCCGGCTCCAAAGGCAGCCGGTTGCCTGGCAGCTCTTTGTAATCTGTTCCGCTTGTTTCTCGTTTGCTTCTCTTTAATCTGACTTCACATAATCCTGAAAGCTTTTTTTTTCTGATCAAGTAAGCGCTTAATTGCAACTAATGAATTCCGTCCAGGATTTGGGTAAACACAACTATCAAACAAGATCATGCTGATTTTTCAACAGCCATGAGATTGGGGGAAAGGAATGACGACAGAGGAAAAAGCAAAGAAAAACATGAAAGTGTTTTCATACACAGGCACATGTACACACACACAGGAGCACACACATACATACACACTTTTAAAAATTCATTATTTATCATCACATTTTTTGGCAAGCTATATTCTCCCTCATTTTTATTTCTTGCAAACAGCACCTTCCTCCATGAAGAATTACTGTAATCTGGCCTTACATGTAGAGGTTGAGGTCATGACTTATGGACACAAATGCTAAACTGAACCCCTCAAAGCCAGCGGTGGCCACAGCTGACCCTGAGGAGCACAAAAGTGCCTTATATTCAACCACCATTTAGGTTTAAAGAAACCAGCTTAATCAGAAACCTGCGTTATCAGCTGTGCCAATTGATTGATTAAGAGCTGAGGTGTAGTGGTCACCGGCACAACCCCCAGAGCTGGGGGATGCCACTTCTGATCTATGCCTTCAGGCGGGGCATATAGCAAAGCTACATCCTCATGGTACAGGTGACCTACGGCTGGGAGTTTAGTCCAAGGCCTGCTCGTATGGGCAGTATGGAGGTCCAAAAATGACAGGTCAACACCTGCCTCACCTGGGTTATACAGTGGCTAAATCATTTGTTTTTAATGATGGAGGTGGGAATGTGAACACACCTGTTTCATTCACAATTATTGGCTACATGCTGATAATAACCTCATTCTATAGTACGTAATCATTCTACAACAATAGCTATCTAGCAGCCGATTACATAGTGTACACTTTTACACAGTCCCTGTTTACACTGACAGACGTTTTACCGAATGAACTCAGGTGAAGTAGCTCTCTCAAGGGTACGACTGGTTCTTTATTTGCTCCCCAGGGGGAACCATGAAAGGTTGTTTTTAAGGTACTGATACCTCTGAAGTGGTACGTGAGGATCTTTACTCTGAGGGTTCTGCAAGGAACCCGCTAGAGATATCATCATCAAAGAAGAACCTTTAAGGGTTTCCATAGTTATGGCGCCAGACGGAACCTTTTTTGTCTGAGAGGCTACATTTAAATGTAACCTAAAACCTCCAATTTACAAATCAGAATCATTCTAAACACTGCTCATCACTGCTGCCCCCCATACATTTAATCTGGTATTGTGTTACTGATGTAGCCCTTTTGGTAAAAAAATACTCCTGTTTTCATTATAGGACTCTTAACTAATCCGTAGCCTCTTCTAAACACACGGCAGAGCTAGCAAATCTCTGAGCAGAAAAAAAAAACAACCACCACCCACCCTCCTCCCCAAAAACTCATTTATTTTCTGTTTGCGCCACTGATTGCAACACTTAGGCAAATCATAAATACTGAATTATAATAAAAAATGTCAAGAGCAAGCAGTGGTGTTAATGTCACTCTATATTTCCAGCTGTGAGCCCACTGAGACTTCATCCATAAAGATAGGACAGATTTTACCCAAAACTCAAGCCGTACGGACAGCGAAGGGTGTCATGACTAAACACCTAAGATGGCCTCTTTAGCCGTATGTAAAAATGTATGTGTCAGTCTGAGATACAGCCTGTAGACCAGTAATGGGATGAGAAAAGAAAAAAAAAAACGGGAAATGTCTGTTGGTTATTCCAAACGGAGAGATTGGTCTATGTCTACTGAGCCAGAACCTGGCCGCTACTTCAGAAGGAGAGATAGCTGGCAGTGAATATGAGCTAAAATAATTATCAGAGATGGACATATTTCTTTTTGAACAAACAGGAAGTGTCCTGTGAGGAGCTGTGATTGGCGGGTCTTAAAGCAAAACCCCGATGATTAAACGAGAGCGTTCTGATCCGCCAAACGACTGGGCCTTGGCCCAAAATAAGGATCCAAATATGCTGAATGATCCGCTTTTTATCTGTGTGTGTGTGTGTGTGTGCGTGTGCGTGTTTTGTTCTGTTTTTTAAAAACATTTCTCTTTTCTTTCTTTCTGGTTCAGAATCGGCGGTTGTGCGACATACCTGATGTGTCCTGTTCTGTTCTACTCTCTACAGACTCTGAGCCAGTAGCTTCACAGGTTATACTCATAAGTCGTAGAGATGAAATATTAGTTATACTGATGTGAACTTTATCAAAAACCAGGTAATAAAATGATGCCATAAATGCTGTACTCTGAATCTTTGATGTCCTAATTATAATTATAAATATTATAACTGTAGGAGGGAATGGAGTCAGCTTGTGTAGTTATGGTGTCACACCTGTGAGTGTGGGGCCCTGAGCTGTGGCTTCAGTACAGTGATGTAATAATGAATACATACACAGTACTTACACTGTACCAACCGTAGTGTGAACCAAGGGTAACCAAACCCAAACCCGGGTTCTGCAGAGCTATCGCATATCCAGCCACCTTTTGGACCCCACCCCTCCAATAAATTAGATGGAGTAGGTTAACAGAGTAATCAGCTAAAGGTCCTAATTGAATAGTTAAGAACAGAGGAATTGCCAAATCTAACACACCCTGTAGCACTCTGGTGACAGCGCTGGCCTCCCCCTTGTCTAAGTCCAAACAGGAATTAAGGCTACCTCATAAGCAGTTTGAACCCGAGTTTAAACATTTGCTTGCAGTTCACCACACTGTCCCCGTGAGGGGCAGCGGAATCGTGCCGGCGATTATTCCGTTCTGAAAGTGGTGGCGATGACGACGTCTCCCGGGCAACAGCCAAACGCGGCCTTCGGTGCATGCTGAGCAAAATCTGCTTTTAATCGTTCAGCCCACATCAGATAAAAGAGAACCCAAAAGTAAATTTACATTCCTCCAAAGTGCGCCATCGCTCAGAGCTCTGACTCTCATCTGCACCGATTAAGGCAGTCTTTTAAATTAGCTTTATAACACTAACAAAGCTCTTATTGCCACTAAAGACTGTAAATGGGAGAAGCCATGATGAATAGTTAATTATTAGCCAGGGGGGAATGTGCCTTTCTCTGTGTGCTTTCTTAAATAAGGTGCTAGGTTCACCGTCTCAACGGCAGATAAAAAAGTATACGTTTGAATAAAACAGCGAGCAAAACCAATGAAGACAAGATTTAATTTAAGAGTTAATAAACACTTAAAGCAATAAAAAGTTCGCTCCAGAGTTATTCACCGGTTTAGGATTGCTTTGGCATTATTTGCCGATCGGGAGTCTGAGGTCATTGGTCTTCATACCTTGTGTGTTTAACGTGGTTTAATGTGGTGTAAATGAGCATGCACAACGGGTATCGTGCTAACGCACATTAATTACACTTTGCTATAAACATTTTAAGTCAATAAAAGAAACCTATGCTGTTACTAATCCTCAGTTTGCAACTCCTAATGTATGCATTTGTGTGTGTTTGTGTGTGTGTTTCTGTGTGAGTGTTTGTGTGAGTGTTTGTGTGTGTGCGTTTGTGTGTGAGCGTTTGCGTGCGTGCATTTGTGTGTGAGTGTTTGTGTGTGAGTGTTTGTGTGTATAAACTTCCCACGACTGCATATTAAATATTCTTATATTCCATTTTCCTGCACAGAATGCAGTGCTAGGTCCTTAATCCTGCTGTCTTGTCACTCTCATTTTGTTATGCATATTCAGCAACGCTTAAGATTGGATAAAGCAAAAAAAAAGATTAATGTCTGGGTTATAATCATTTGTAATCAGTTTATTAATCTATATATATATATATATGATTTGCTCTTGTGTTAGTAAACATTAGTAAATGAAGCTGTGTGTGGTTGAGACGGGCTAATATTGGTAATCACTATAGCCGGACTCCCTGATGCCAGGGACAGGTCACAGCACACCTGGAGGACTGATCTGAGCGCTGGATCAGTGACCGATTCTGCTTACAAATTCGAAGTGACAGTGTAATTTACTAATATTCACCAGCACATCAGCTAATCATGTACTGTGTTAAATACACAGATTACTAATGATCACAAACTACTTATTAGTATGTTATATACTGTACATTCTTGTCAATTGCATAATGTCACAACAGTCTTGTATTAGCAGTTACCAGGAGTTGACTGTAGGCAGAGGTAAAATTGAATATTGTTGGACAAATGTGGGACGGTGACCGTGAGTGTTGTACCCACGGCACGGAAACGGACAATAAGCAGGCAGCCCCATGAGTCCCTCTCCCCGGTGAGGAGACAGCTAGCTGTGACACTCACTGAAAAACTTCACTGAGTTTCCCCTTATTCACCCGCCTGTTAAGTGTCCGCTGTAATTTGGGTCTGCTCCACATTGGGGGGGTCCCCCGGGGGTGAGCCAGGATGGGGCTGGGATTGGTGGAGCAGGTGGGGGGGGGGGGGGGGGGGGGGCGTGATGGGACTGTGGGTAAATGAAATGGCTGATGCTGAAGGAAGTTGTCAGGTGCTCCCCCAGGTGTCCCTTCCTGGATGCCTCCACTTTAGCGTGGCCGTGGTCGGTGTCTGTCTCCCCGGAGCGGCCGCTTTCCGGACGGCCCCGGTCCGGATGAGGCTGTCTCCTCCAATCGCGGCAGAGCTGGGAACAGATAATAGCCTTTGGACTGGGGCGACGGTAGTACACTCTCCCTCCTCCCCCCCAAACTCCCACTGTCTCTCTTTAGCTCAGCTCATTCAGCCGTTCACTCTGCCCCAAGCTTTGAACAATTCCATTCCAAGCAAAAACGTAACCATAAGTAATGAACTCATTATGTAGCCAATAGCTACTTTTGTATATGACAATAACTGCTGACCTGCCACTACTATTAATATCAGTTATGAAATATATCATTGCTTCCAGTAGTTCTACAACAAATGTTATTTATTCTTATTGATAATATTATTATTTTTAAGTTCTACTATTAGTCAAAAAATATAATAATAAAAATAATACAAATGCCACTACCACAACTACTACTACTGCTACTACTATTAATAATAATAATAATAATAATAATACAGTATGCAAATCAATAATATGCAGCAAAATGTTGCTTTTTGAAGTGTGGTTCTTTTTTGTGAAATTATGTACAATGCTAAAGGAAGTCTGTGGGTGAAGAGAGACAGAAAGGAGGAGAGGAAAAAAAAAGGTACACTTGTCACCTTAGGGTATTCTGTGCAGCAGCCAGCTCATGTCCCTCCTCTCTAAGGGGTCCAAGTTCTCTCAAAAAAATAAAAAAATAAACAAACCCCCGCATTCATAATCACTGTGTTCCCATTAGGCTGTGTAATCCACTGAGCTCAACTTCACTCAGTCTGTTGGTACCAGCCTTATGCAAATGCAGCTAAAGCACAACAACACATCCAAACCTGAGCTAGCTCCACTATTTACTGCCATTTTACAGCAGCCAAGCCTGAGCTAGCTCCACTTCTTACTGCCATCTTACAGCAGCCAAACCTGAGCTAGCTCCACTACTCACTGCCACCTTACAGCAGCCAAACCTGAGCTAGCTCCACTATTTACTGCCATCTTACAGCAGCCAAACCTGAGCTAGCTCCACTATTTACTGCCATTTTACAGCAGCCAAACCTGAGCTAGCTCCACTATTTACTGCCATCTTACAGCAGCCAAACCTGAGCTAGCTCCACTATTTACTGCCATTTTACAGCAGCCAAACCTGAGCTAGCTCCACTATTTACTGCCATCTTACAGCAGCCAAACCTGAGCTAGCTCCACTACTCACTGCCATCTTACAGCAGCCAAACCTGAGCTAGCTCCACTTCTTACTGCCATCTTACAGCAGCCAAACCTGAGCTAGCTCCACTACTCACTGCCATCTTACAGCAGCCAAACCTGAGCTAGCTCCACTTCTTACTGCCATCTTACAGCAGCCAAACCTGAGCTAGCTCCACTACTCACTGCCATCTTACAGCAGCCAAACCTGAGCTAGCTCCACTTCTTACTGCCATCTTACAGCAGCCAAACCTGAGCTAGCTCCACTTCTTACTGCCATCTTACAGCAGCCAAACCTGAGCTAGCTCCACTATTTACTGCCATCTTACAGCAGCCAAACCTGAGCTAGCTCCACTATTTACTGCCATTTTACAGCAGCCAAACCTGAGCTAGCTCCACTACTTACTGCCATCTTACAGCAGCCAAACCTGAGCTAGCTCCACTATTTACTGCCATCTTACAGCAGCCAAACCTGAGCTAGCTCCACTTCTTACTGCCATCTTACAGCAGCCAAACCTGAGCTAGCTCCACTTCTTACTGCCATCTTACAGCAGCCAAACCTGAGCTAGCTCCACTTCTTACTGCCATCTTACAGCAGCCAAACCTGAGCTAGCTCCACTACTCACTGCCACCTTACAGCAGCCAAACCTGAGCTAGCTCCACTATTTACTGCCACCTTACAGCAGCCAAACCTGAGCTAGCTCCACTATTTACTGCCATCTTACAGCAGCCAAACCTGAGCTAGCTCCACTATTTACTGCCATCTTACAGCAGCCAAACCTGAGCTAGCTCCACTATTTACTGCCATCTTACAGCAGCCAAACCTGAGCTAGCTCCACTACTTACTGCCATCTTACAGCAGCCAAACCTGAGCTAGCTCCACTATTTACTGCCATCTTACAGCAGCCAAACCTGAGCTAGCTCCACTACTTACTGCCATCTTACAGCAGCCAAACCTGAGCTAGCTCCACTTCTTACTGCCATCTTACAGCAGCCAAACCTGAGCTAGCTCCACTTCTTACTGCCATCTTACAGCAGCCAAACCTGAGCTAGCTCCACTATTTACTGCCATCTTACAGCAGCCAAACCTGAGCTAGCTCCACTACTCACTGCCATCTTACAGCAGCCAAACCTGAGCTAGCTCCACTTCTTACTGCCATCTTACAGCAGCCAAACCTGAGCTAGCTCCACTATTTACTGCCATCTTACAGCAGCCAAACCTGAGCTAGCTCCACTACTCACTGCCATCTTACAGCAGCCAAACCTGAGCTAGCTCCACTACTCACTGCCATCTTACAGCAGCCAAACCTGAGCTAGCTCCACTTCTTACTGCCATCTTACAGCAGCCAAACCTGAGCTAGCTCCACTACTCACTGCCATCTTACAGCAGCCAAACCTGAGCTAGCTCCACTACTCACTGCCATCTTACAGCAGCCAAACCTGAGCTAGCTCCACTATTTACTGCCATCTTACAGCAGCCAAACCTGAGCTAGCTCCACTTCTTACTGCCATCTTACAGCAGCCAAACCTGAGCTAGCTCCACTATTTACTGCCATCTTACAGCAGCCAAACCTGAGCTAGCTCCACTACTTACTGCCATCTTACAGCAGCCAAACCTGAGCTAGCTCCACTACTCACTGCCATCTTACAGCAGCCAAACCTGAGCTAGCTCCACTACTTACTGCCATCTTACAGCAGCCAAACCTGAGCTAGCTCCACTATTTACTGCCATCTTACAGCAGCCAAACCTGAGCTAGCTCCACTATTTACTGCCATTTTACAGCAGCCAAACCTGAGCTAGCTCCACTACTCACTGCCATCTTACAGCAGCCAAACCTGAGCTAGCTCCACTACTTACTGCCATCTTACAGCAGCCAAACCTGAGCTAGCTCCACTACTTACTGCCATCTTACAGCAGCCAAACATGAGCTAGCTCCACTATTTACTGCCATCTTACAGCAGCCAAACCTGAGCTAGCTCCACTATTTACTGCCATCTTACAGCAGCCAAACCTGAGCTAGCTCCACTACTCACTGCCATCTTACAGCAGCCAAACCTGAGCTAGCTCCACTTCTTACTGCCATCTTACAGCAGCCAAACCTGAGCTAGCTCCACTATTTACTGCCATCTTACAGCAGCCAAACCTGAGCTAGCTCCACTACTCACTGCCATCTTACAGCAGCCAAACCTGAGCTAGCTCCACTACTCACTGCCATCTTACAGCAGCCAAACCTGAGCTAGCTCCACTTCTTACTGCCATCTTACAGCAGCCAAACCTGAGCTAGCTCCACTACTCACTGCCACCTTACAGCAGCCAAACCTGAGCTAGCTCCACTACTCACTGCCATCTTACAGCAGCCAAACCTGAGCTAGCTCCACTACTCACTGCCATCTTACAGCAGCCAAACCTGAGCTAGCTCCACTTCTTACTGCCATCTTACAGCAGCCAAACCTGAGCTAGCTCCACTTCTTACTGCCATCTTACAGCAGCCAAACCTGAGCTAGCTCCACTTCTTACTGCCATCTTACAGCAGCCAAACCTGAGCTAGCTCCACTATTTACTGCCATCTTACAGCAGCCAAACCTGAGCTAGCTCCACTATTTACTGCCATCTTACAGCAGCCAAACCTGAGCTAGCTCCACTACTCACTGCCATTTTACAGCAGCCAAACCTGAGCTAGCTCCACTTCTTACTGCCATCTTACAGCAGCCAAACCTGAGCTAGCTCCACTTCTTACTGCCATCTTACAGCAGCCAAACCTGAGCTAGCTCCACTATTTACTGCCATCTTACAGCAGCCAAACCTGAGCTAGCTCCACTATTTACTGCCATCTTACAGCAGCCAAACCTGAGCTAGCTCCACTTCTTACTGCCATTTTACAGCAGCCAAACCTGAGCTAGCTCCACTTCTTACTGCCATCTTACAGCAGCCAAACCTGAGCTTACTCCACTTCTTACTGCCATCTTACAGCAGCCAAACCTGAGCTAGCTCCACTACTCACTGCCATCTTACAGCAGCCAAGCCTGAGCTAGCTCCACTTCTTACTGCCATCTTACAGCAGCCAAACCTGAGCTAGCTCCACTATTTACTGCCATCTTACAGCAGCCAAACCTGAGCTAGCTCCACTTCTTACTGCCATCTTACAGCAGCCAAACCTGAGCTAGCTCCACTACTCACTGCCACCTTACAGCAGCCAAACCTGAGCTAGCTCCACTACTCACTGCCATCTTACAGCAGCCAAACCTGAGCTAGCTCCACTATTTACTGCCATCTTACAGCAGCCAAACCTGAGCTAGCTCCACTTCTTACTGCCATCTTACAGCAGCCAAACCTGAGCTAGCTACACTTCTTACTGCCATCTTACAGCAGCCAAACCTGAGCTAGCTCCACTACTCACTGCCATCTTACAGCAGCCAAACCTGAGCTAGCTCCACTTCTTACTGCCATCTTACAGCAGCCAAACCTGAGCTAGCTCCACTACTCACTGCCATCTTACAGCAGCCAAACCTGAGCTAGCTCCACTACTCACTGCCATCTTACAGCAGCCAAACCTGAGCTAGCTCCACTACTCACTGCCATCTTACAGCAGCCAAACCTGAGCTAGCTCCACTACTCACTGCCATCTTACAGCAGCCAAACCTGAGCTAGCTCCACTACTCACTGCCATCTTACAGCAGCCAAACCTGAGCTAGCTCCACTACTTACTGCCATCTTACAGCAGCCAAACCTGAGCTAGCTCCACTATTTACTGCCACCTTACAGCAGCCAAACCTGAGCTAGCTCCACTACTCACTGCCATCTTACAGCAGCCAAACCTGAGCTAGCTCCACTACTCACTGCCATCTTACAGCAGCCAAACATGAGCTAGCTCCACTATTTACTGCCATCTTACAGCAGCCAAACCTGAGCTAGCTCCACTTCTTACTGCCATCTTACAGCAGCCAAACCTGAGCTAGCTCCACTACTCACTGCCATTTTACAGCAGCCAAACCTGAGCTAGCTCCACTACTCACTGCCATCTTACAGCAGCCAAACATGAGCTAGCTCCACTATTTACTGCCATCTTACAGCAGCCAAACCTGAGCTAGCTCCACTTCTTACTGCCATCTTACAGCAGCCAAACCTGAGCTAGCTCCACTTCTTACTGCCATCTTACAGCAGCCAAACCTGAGCTAGCTCCACTATTTACTGCCATCTTACAGCAGCCAAACCTGAGCTAGCTCCACTACTCACTGCCATCTTACAGCAGCCAAACCTGAGCTAGCTCCACTTCTTACTGCCATCTTACAGCAGCCAAACCTGAGCTAGTGCCTCCATTCACCACACTCTTACAGCAGGGTCGCACAAGGCCTGTCTCATTGGTTACAGTGGTCTGGATTCAATCAATCACAGTTAGTGTTTTTAAGGGCATATGCAATTCAACCTAAATGAATATTAGCCTGTCATTGGTCTGTTAAAGGTTACGCAGCTCAATGAAAGTAGACTTCAGTCCCATGCAGTCTCGAGTGTAGAGCTTTAGAAAGCACTCTGGCAGCTAATGGAGAGAGTGTGGAAGCGAAAACCAGAAAGACTCTTTCTTTGAATAAATAAATAAAGTAAAACGTGGAACTGGATCACTGTGATATGTGGCTTGGGCACAAGCTGCAAAAGCCCTGGCCTCAAACCCCCCCACCCCCCACCCCCATGGTCCACCTTTCTCCCCCACTCCCCTGTGTACCACCGTCACCTGTTGTTGTTCTCTGCTGCCTTGTGTTTGTGTGTATATGTGTGTGTGTGTGTGTGAGTCAGTATGTGTGTGTGTGTGAGTCAGTATGTGTGTGTGTGAGTGTGTTTTTGTGTGTCTCTGAATGAGTGTGAGTGTATGTGTGTGTGAGTGTCTCTGTGTATGTGTGTGAGTGAGTCAGTATGTGTCTGTGTGTATATAACTGTATGTGTGTGAGTGAGTCAGTATATGTGTGTGTGTGTGAGTGTATTTCTGTGTGTGTCTGAATGAGTGTGAGTGTATGTGTGTGTGAGTGTCTCTGTGTATGTGTGTGAGTGAGTCAGTATGTGTCTGTGTGTATATAACTGTATGCGTGTGAGTGAGTCATTATATGCGTGTGTGTGTGTGTGTGTGTGAGTGAGTGTCTGTGTGTGTGTGTGTGTGAGTGAGTCAGTATATGTGTGTACATGTGTGTGTGTGTGAGTGAGTCTGTGTGTGTGTGTGTGTGTATGAGTCTGTGTGGGCGTGATTTGTTTTGGCATCTTTGAAAGGTTCTCTTAATGAGTGTGAAACAATGGCCATTCATCCACAGGGAGCCCTTGATGTGCTACAGTTCAAATGTTAATCACCCAGGCTACTCTGGCAAATTGATAGTGCCCCATTGAGGCCCTGTTCCGCAAATACGTCTGCACTCCACAAAAGCCAGGCCTGTGAATCTCCTTTTATTTCCCCCTCTTTCAGCCGACCTGAGAGCCGTACAAGAGCCGGGGGAACGGGGTCTGCGTGGAGAGGGGAGCTGTTTACTAGGCCTGGGTCAAATAACGATCTGAAATACTTTAACCCATCACACAGCCCAGCTAAAGCTCCTTTAGAATAATCAACACTTCAGACAAACATCTTTCACCAGTCTACTGAGCAAGAGTTTTATTGTGTGATCACACACATTTTTAGTAGCAGCAAGATGAGGTGACACTTCGCAAAATGTTTAGGGAAATTAATTTGTTTGCAGTTTATTTCATGCTATAAAAAACAATAAGCCATAACAAACACACTTCACAGCATAAATGAAAAGAGAACAATGCAAAACAGTAAAACAAGACATCAGCCAAACTACAGTAATAATTTACAAGATAAGCTTACAGGTTTTAAAATGCCCTAAATCTTTCATATAATAATAAATACTGCCTTCATAAAACAGATATAAACATAAATAAGAGACAGAATAAGACTTTGTACCTGAATTAAATACACTCATTGTAAAATCATATATTGGCTGAACTGAAGGGGTGATTCTTCTGTGAAAATTCACTGGCCTGTCAAAGTGTTAAAAAAAAAGTTTGAAATATCGAAATTTGACCCAGGTCTGGCTTTCGCCCGTTTCCACAGTCCACGGGTTTGTTCTCTTTCCTCTACTCTCCTCTCCTTTCCTCCTCTCCCCTCTCCTCCCCTCTCCTGCCCTCCTCTCCTCTCCTCCTCCTCCAGACAGAGTCACAAAGGCTGTGTGCTGTGGTGCGATTCGGTGGCCGCCATGGTCAAAGGGGTTCACTGTGGCCTCAGCTTCGTTACCCTGGAGTCAGTGCCCCATCCGTTCCCCCGTTCCATCATCATGTCACATCCTTACCCAGCGCCCGCCCCACCGAACAACAGCCGCTTGTTTGGACTCCCACCCCGGCTCGCTCTGGGGCACCCCTTTCAAGCCTCTCACTTATTTATTTATTTATGGGAGGGAAAAACAGGGGAAAACATGCAGAATAGCTGGAGCGAGTATCAAACTCCGGCATCGTAACTTCGACCTTTAATCCCAAAAAGCTGTTATCCAATTATCTGTTTCATTTCTTGATATTTTTACCCAAAATATATAAGATTTCAACTCTGATATCCTTTTGATGCATTCATTTTGTTAAGAGAACTGACAGAATACAATATGAAAAAAAACTGAAGAAAATACGTTTACTGATGTAAAAATGGTGTACTTTAGTTGTATACATTAAACCACAGGCATTTGGCAAATAAATAGTGTTCTATAACAGAGTGGAAAGGATGGGCTTGGATACCTTAACAGTTTGACAAGTTAGCGCGAACTTATTTATACACTGAAGGACGTATTTTTGAGTCCCAGCTCCTGGGAGTTGTAGAAAATGAAAAATAAAATAAAAACTGGTGCTGGACATAAGTGCCTTGTTGTTTTATTTTCACTTTGTATCTGAAGAGGAGTTACCATGGGAAGTCGTCTCAGTAAACCCCAAAGCTTCTCCAACACAGCCCCTTTCAAGCTTTCAGTAAGCTGCAGAAATCTTTCAGTTATCAGGTGTTCAAGCTTCAGAATCATACCTGCATGGGATTTTGGCTCAAAAGTCCCTGTCTTGTGAAGTTTTCCTGTTCTGCTGAAGTGGTAGGTAAAAAAATACAAACACTTCTCCCTCTGCCAGCGTGTATTTATTTATTTATTTATTAAAATTTGTCCCCGGTATGAATATTGCTATTTAGATATATTGTTATTTTTAAGATAAAAAAGTATATTTTTTATAGTTTTGCTATGACTCAAACTTTTTTTCAAAAACTTCCCCAAGAAAATGCAAACACTGACACCCACCTTCTTCAAACCATAGATGTGTTATCCCGTACACTGAGGAAGCAAGCTTGCTGAAAACGGAACAAATCTTTAATTGGCTCATAAAATAGCAAAACACACAGATGGCTCAGTAAATCCCAGCAGCGAGCCAGGGAAAGGGCTGCGGGAGGATCGAGCAGGAGCACCAAATCAGCGGAGCAGCGGCTGGACCACAGCAACATGCTGAGGATACCCAAGTGCCCCCAACCAGGGCTGATATTAACAACACGGGACCTGACTGCCACCCTGTCAAAAGTCAGTCACTTAAGCTGTGAATGGTACAAAGAAAACATGCAAAAACACTCAAAACCTCACAAAAACAATTTTAGACATTACATTTTGTTTGTCTTTAAAGGAAACTTTTTCTCTGTAAAGAAAAAACAAAAACTTTTTTTCAAGATATTTCAGGGAAGGATACTTATGCTTTAGGTTTTAGCTTTAATTCGGCACTTTTTGTTAAGATATTGTATTTTTCCTTTGGTAGTATCTATGTGTCTGGAATATTCACTACCAGTGTTGCATTTAAAATACAATCTTTCAGTCTCTTCCCAAAGTGATGCTGCATTTCTCATATCAAACCCACAAGCTTTTTTTGTGCCATAGTAAATTATGAATTCCTTTCGATCGCTTGTACTTTTCTTAAAAAGTCTCTTTTTTCTTTCAGGTGTGTATGTGGAGAGGAAACCCCAGAGACCCACCTCTGTATGCCTGTATCCCGATCACATGGCCCGTGAGGGCTTGAGTGAGTCAAACACAGATCAAAACTTGGGGAGGGAAACGCTGAGACCTGCCCGATCTCAGGAGTGGAAAAGTTCCAGGGCTTGACAGAAGTTAAGGGGTGTTGAGAAGAGTAACAATTTTAGAACTTTTAGTTTAATTTCAAGAGCACTTTCTAGAGTTCTAGAATGATATTAGAATGTGTTAGAATTCAGAAAGTTAGAATTGTAATAGGAAGAAACAAACTGGTGAGATTCTGGAATAATTCTTCATCTCACTCTCACGCAAAAGAAATCAAAAAGCCATTGCCTTTATTTATTATTATACTTTATTTAATATTATAACACTCTTTGGTCCTGACTGATGTGCATGTTGTGATTCTCGCTGTGAGCTCCTGTCTTGTATGCAAGTCAAAATTTTTATCAAATCTCAACGTATCTGAGTATTTGTGGTTGGATTACTTCCTCTAAGCCATTGGTTCCTGTGGAACTTCCTTCAGCGGTGAGGGTACAGAGCCCATCGCTGGTGACTCTGACAGTGATGAAACTGGTGCTTAATGTGAGCCGACAGCCAGCACATGTAGAATCACTGCTATCTCAAGGTGCCAGACATGCTGTCATCTTTTTAATCATGACATTAATTTCAGCACCGATACGAGGGAAAAAGTGCCCCATTATCTTCATGCTAATGCAGGGGGAATGGGAGGACACTTACATTCTTTTGAAAGACACCTGCAAGCCGCCATGACGCCAAAGAAAGCTCCCATTGACATTAGCAAAGACGCAGCCTGTCTAATTTGTGATAAACGAGTATAACAGCTTATAAATGTTCTATCTGGGACAGGGAAGCTTCTGACTATGCATGAATGCAAATGTGTTCTACAAGGTTGTGCGTATTCACAATCACGCCTTTATGTACACATCTTAATTTACTTATTTGCCTTGCAGATGCTCTTATCCAGAGCGATTTATACTGTGTACATCTTTTAGCACTGAATCCCCTTATACAGCAGCTTATTTACTCAAGCACTTCAGGTTAACTGCCTTTCTTAAGCGTAAAATTGCTGTGCTCCACCTGGGAATCAAACCTGCAACCTTGGATGTACAAACCCAGTGACCCCAGAAGCCTACACTGCCCTTAGTATTTGTATATATATATATATATATATATATATGAGCTCCTTGTTTTAACAAACTGCCAGTTATACTAAATACTAAATTATTTTAAATCCTACAATTCCAACTACAATTCCAACTGCCCCCACCTGTCATAGTTTCCTCCAAGTATATCTTCCAGTCTCAATTTCTCTCTGTTCTGGCCACCCAGTGCTGAAATGCACTTCCCACTGATGTCAGGTCAATTGTTTGACAATCTTCTGACGCAGTCTGAAAACTCACCTCCTCAGACTGATCCTGTCCCATTTGAGGTCACTCATCTATGGTTTTCAGTTTCTGGTATGTTTTTTATTGAATATACTGGCGGTACTTATGAGTTGTATTGTGACTTAGCCTAGCATAGCCAAGTTTCAGTTGTGCTTGCTAGCCTATAAATGTGGCTGGCTAAGGTCTGGCACTATTACTCATGTAATCAGGTGGATAGAATTATGTACTGTATGTTCTTTCTCATTTTAAGTCACTCTGTTTATGAGACTTAATCATCAGCTATGACGTGGCCGTTTATTAGCTGTCACCAGCAGCTCTGTAGGGTGAGGGTCAAAAGGGGAGGCAGGGGTAGGGGGAGAGAGAGTTTAACACTGAAGAAACCAGGTTTTCCTTCCCTGCCATTTTCTATACTAAATGAGGTTATATAGGGAAAAAAGTTACATAACCATTTGAACTGAATTCAGGTTTTGGTCCGTGCTGTTCGCTTTTGCCTTTAAACACTGAAGTTTCAGTTAGATGCCTGTGGCCAGGCGTCGCCTCACACACTGGCCAGCCTATTGGAGGGCATGGGGAGTGACTCATTTGGTGCGCACGGTCTGTCAGTTCAGTGTACATTTGTGTTCCGATCTTCAGCTTCTCCTAAGACCCACCCTCACTGTGATTGGGTAGAAAATATCATTCAGTTACCACAGCAACTACTGCTTGTTCTTCTATTACTGCTGCTTCTGGTATCACTATTGCTAGTACTATTTCCTTGGCTTCTACTATTACGACTACTGCCTCTGCTGCGGGTACTACAGCTACTGCTGTCGCTTTGAATGCTACTTATACAACTACTACTACTGCTACCGCTATTACTACTACTAATACTACTGCTATTACTACTACTACTGCTGTTACAACTACTACCACCACTGCTATTACTACTGCTATTACTACTACCACCGCTGCTATTACTACTGCTATTACTACTACCACTGCTGCTATTACTACCGCTATTACTACTACTAATACTACTGCCATTACTACTACTACTGCTGTTACTACTACCACCACTGCTATTACTACTACTATTACTACTAAAACCTCTGCTATTACTACTGCTATTACTACTACCACCTCTGCTACTACTACTGCTGTTACTACTACCACCACTGCTATTACTACCGCTATTACTACTGCTATTACTACTACTACCTCTGCTATTACTACTGCTATTACTACTACCACCTCTGCTACTACTACTGCTGTTACTACTACCACCACTGCTATTACTACCGCTATTACTACTGCTATTACTACTACCACCACTGCTATTACTACCGCTATTACTACTACCACCTCTGCTATTACTACTGCTATTACTACTACCACCTCTGCTATTACTACTGCTGTTACTACTAGTACTGCTACTGCTGTCGCTTTGAATGCTACTTATACAACTACTACTACTGCTACCGCTATTACTACTACTAATACTACCGCTATTACTACTACTACTGCTGTTACTACTACCACCACTGCTATTACTACCGCTATTACTACTGCCACCTCTGCTATTACTACTACTAATACTACCGCTATTACTACTACCACCTCTGCTATTACTACTGCTATTACTACTACCACCTCTGCTATTACCACTGCTATTACTACTACCACCTCTGCTATTACTACTGCTATTACTATTACTAATACTACTGCTATTACTACTACTATTACTACTACTACCACTGCTATTACTACTGCTATTACTACTACCACCTCTGCTATTACTACTGCTGTTACTACTACCACCTCTGCTATTACTACTGCTGTTACTACTACCACCTCTGCTATTACTACTGCTATTACTACTACCACCTCTGCTATTACTACTGCTGTTACTACTAGTACTGCTACTGCTGTTACTACTACCACCACTGCTATTACTACTGCTATTACTACTAGTACTGCTACTGCTGTTACTACTACCACCACTGCTATTACTACTGCTGTTACTACTACCACCTCTGCTATTACTACTGCTGTTACTACTACCACCTCTGCTAGTACTACTGCTGTTACTACTACCACCTCTGCTATTACTACTGCTGTTACTACTACCACCACTGCTATTACTACTGCTATTACTACTACCACCTCTGCTATTACTACTGCTGTTACTACTACCACCTCTGCTATTACTACTGCTATTACTACTACCACCTCTGCTATTACTACTGCTGTTACTACTAGTACTGCTACTGCTGTTACTACTACCACCACTGCTATTACTACTGCTATTACTACTAGTACTGCTACTGCTGTTACTACTACTACCGCTGCTAGTACTACTACTACCACCACTGCTATTACTACCGCTATTACTACTGCTAATACTACCGCTATTACTACCGCTATTACTACTACTACCACCACTGCTATTACTACTGCTATTACTACCGCTATTACTACTGCTATTACTACTAGTGCTGCTACTGCTGTTACTACTACCACCACTGCTATTACTACTGCTATTACTACTAGTACTGCTACTGCTGTTACTACTACTACCACTGCTAATACTACCGCAATTAGTACTGCTATTACTACCGCTATTACTACTGCTAATACTACCGCTATTACTACTACTACCACCACTGCTATTTCTACTGCTATTACTACCGCTATTACTACTGCTATTACTACTAGTGCTGCTACTGCTGTTACTACTACCACCACTGCTATTACTACTGCTATTACTACTAGTACTGCTACTGCTGCTGCTACTACTACCACTGCTAGTACTACCGCAATTAGTACTACCACCACTGCTATTACTACCGCTATTACTACTAGCAATACTACTGCTATTACTACCGCTATTACTACTGCTATTACTACTAGTAATACTACTGCTGTTACTACTACTACTGCCATTACTACTACCACCACTGCTATTACTACCGCTATTACTACTAGTAATACTACTGCTACTACTACCGCTATTACTACTGCTATTACTACTACTACTGCCATTACTACTACCACCACTGCTATTACTACTGCTATTACTACTACTACCACCACTGCTATTACTACTGCTATTACTACTACCACCACTGCTATTACTACTGCTATTACTACTACTAATACTAATGCTATTACTACTACTACCACCACTGCTATTACTACTGCTATTACTACTGCTATTACTACTGCTATTACTACTAGTGCTGCTACTGCTGTTACTACTGCCACCACTGCTATTACTACTACTATTACTACTACTAATACTACTGCAATTACTACCGCTATTACTACTACTAATACTAATGCTATTACTACTACTACCACCACTGCTATTACTACTGCTATTACTACTACCACCACTGCTATTACTACTGCTATTACTACTACTAATACTAATGCTATTACTACTACTACCACCACTGCTATTACTACTACTAATACTACTGCTATTACTACTACTATTACTACCGCTATTACTACTGCTATTACTACTAGTACTGCTACTGCTGTTACTACTACCACCACTGCTATTACTACCGCTATTACTACTGCTATTACTACTAGTACTGCTACTGCTGTTACTACTACCACCACTGCTATTACTACTACTATTACTACTACTAATACTACTGCTATTACTACTACTACTGCTGTTACTACTACCACCACTGCTATTACTACTACTATTACTACTACTAATACTACTGCTATTACTACCGCTATTACTACTGCTATTACTACTAGTGCTGCTACTGCTGTTACTACTGCCACCACTGCTATTACTACTGCTATTACTACTACCACCACTGCTATTCCTACTGCTATTACTACTACTAATACTAATGCTATTACTACTACTACCACCACTGCTATTACTACTGCTATTACTACTACTAATACTACTGCTATTACTACTACTATTACTACCGCTATTACTACTGCTATTACTACTAGTACTGCTACTGCTGTTACTACTACCACCACTGCTATTACTACCGCTATTACTACTGCTATTACTACTAGTACTGCTACTGCTGTTACTACTACCACCACTGCTATTACTACTACTATTACTACTACTAATACTACTGCTATTACTACTACTACTGCTGTTACTACTACCACCACTGCTATTACTACTACTATTACTACTACTAATACTACTGCTATTACTACCACCACTGCTATTACTACTGCTATTACTACCACTATTACTACTGCTATTACTACCGCTATTACTACTGCTATTACTACTAGTACTGCTACTGCTGTTACTACTACCACCACTGCTATTACTACCGCTATTACTACTGCTATTACTACTAGTACTGCTACTGCTGTTACTACTACCACCACTGCTATTACTACTACTATTACTACTACTAATACTACTGCTACTACTACCACCACTGCTATTACTACTACCACCACTGCTAGTACTACCGCAATTACTACTACCACCCCCTGCTTTTAATACAGCTATTACAATTACTACTGCTGCTATTGCTACAACTTATTTTTTCACAGATTAAAATGTCCGTGTGTGTGTGTGTGTGTGTGTGTGTGTGTGTGTGTGTGTGTGTGTGTGTGTGTGTGTGTGTGTGTGTGTGTGTGTGTGTGTAAGGGAATTGCCAGCTCTACAATGCAGAGGGACAATATGAAGTGTAATGCACTGGGGGTAAATATCATACTTTAATTTTAAAACACAGGTACAAAGGAGTGTGAGGGCACTCACAATAGGGGGGGGGGATGAATTTAAAGTAGATGTTTAATTGTGTGGGTTTCGAGAGTGTTTAAAAGTCTGCAAACGACCAATGGGCTTAGGATCCAGAAAGCTTTTTAAGGGAGACTGTTAGTCTCACTACAATTTAAAGCAGAAAAATAAAGAGGGAACTTAAAAAAAAAAGTTACTGTGAATATTTTCACTGTACACCCCAGATCCTGTTTAAGTGGAGAGCTGGGTTATTTTTACCTCGTTCGTTCTCGGGTGCAGTGAGAAATGAAAGGCTTGAGAAAGTCCATTGTAATAAATGAGGAGAAAAACTCAAAGGGCCATGTTTTGAAATGTATAATTAAGCGCTGTGCAGTGTCCCTATTTGTGTGGGAGTTTGCCATGTAATAAGTTATTAGCTAGGTTATATATCAGCAGCGAAGGGTTGCAGGCCCATGATTACAAAAGATCCCCAACTGCTCTGAGAGGCTTTGTGCCTCCATCTAAAGACATCATAATCATTTCAGCTCAATTAAGCCATCCTGTTAACAAAACCGAGGGGCGTGGCTGGGCCTTCGCGGCCCATTTTTCTTTCTCTACCCCTTCTGTAACTCACCGGCTTTGAAATAGCAGCGTTATTCTAATCACTATGTTTGCGCTCTTCCCTCCTGCGTAATGAATACGAGTGAATATCAGTCGTAACTTTTTTTTATTTGGTGGACCTGTGACCTTTTCGAAAGGCTTTCCATTTTCAGAATGATGATTTTTCTTTTCATTTTGACTGAGCAGTTATCAGTAAACGACACTGGAGTACAGCTGAAATGTTTTGGCAGGTGGACTTCTGAAAAAAAGGAAATGTGTTTACATAGCGATAATAGTTCAGAGCTTTCTAACAAGTACATATTTAGCATGCACTTATGAGTGTTCTGTCAAACTTCATTACTGTGAGATGTTTTTGTTCAGTCCTCAGCCACTTTTATCTTCCTCTCAATAGTAAAACAGCCAAAGCTGGATAAGACCCATTAAAAAAAAGGAGAAAAAAAGAGCAAAGAAATGATGACACTGTTTGTTATAAGCTGTCACTTGTGCTAGATGAAACAATTGCAGGATGACAAACAAAGTTACAGCATTCAGCACAGCACTCAGTCTGAATCTACAGGCCGTTTCCAAGGGGTCTAAGGTCAAAGCAGACACATTTCAAAACTCAGGACATCAATAACACGGTTATCTCATTATAATATACTGCTGATGCGCTATCAACATATTAACTAAAACTGGCTTGTGAGTCACAAATATGCATGACACATCATATTAGTAATGCCTACATTCTGTGAAGGATCCTTTAGTCTTTAGCCTTACCTCACTTGGTGAGATTTTGGCCCTTTGGGCCAGATACATTATCGCTGCAATAGCATGC
The DNA here is from genome assembly GCA_019788955.1 of Albula glossodonta. Taxonomy (NCBI): domain Eukaryota; kingdom Metazoa; phylum Chordata; class Actinopteri; order Albuliformes; family Albulidae; genus Albula; species Albula glossodonta. The sequence goes on from JAFBMS010000181.1 coordinate 252,034, forward strand.
CAAAAGTAAAGCTATTACAACATAATAACACATGTATTACAGTGTAATTACCAGTGTTGTGCTCAGGCTGTCTGAGGGGCAGAGGTGAAAAAAAAAATAAAAAGGGCGCAACCTGCATGCTGAGGGGAGGGCGCATATGTTTTCTCTGATTGGCTTTACATTTACATCACGTTTGTGATGCCCAATCAAGTCTCCTACATCCTCTCCTTTGCAATATGGTCAGCACGGGTATTCTGAAAAAAGAAATAATGAAAAATAAAATTGCCCAAGACTGTGTCATGGTCTTTAGAGGAAACACTTGCACTAATTGACATCTGGTCCACCAGCAAGACTCAAGAGCAGTTGGAAGGTGGAAACAGAAAAAAGTGTTCCAAGAGATAGCAGAGTCGCTGGCAGCACTGGGGATTCGTTGGCTCTCCAAACAGTGTGGAGAAAAAATAAAAAAGCTCAAACACACATAGAGGGTGCAGAAGGACAATAACAGCAGAAGCAGGGCTGCCAGGAAAACAGACCGATTGTACGAGGCTATGGACAGAGTTTTAGGACTCCGTCCTTCCATGCAGAATGACGTTGTACTACATATGTCCTTCCCCTCCATGGCAACACAGCTCCTGGAAGTGGTGGTGGATGATGAGCTTGGTAAATTATGGCAAGTAGTTTCATACATACTTATTAAATATGTTAAAGTATAAGTTACATTTTTTAACCGTCTGCCGTAAAGGCCAGCTAAATGACTAGCTATGCCTTAAAAGGGGGTTTGTGATGTAGCTCGCTAGATAGGTGGCTGGCTCTTATGGCCGGCTAGTTAACTAGCTACTCTAGCTACACTCGGATAGCTGCACTTTGTTCATTAGCTACAGAATTAGCTGGCATTTTGTTGCAACTAGGTGCCATCAAGGCAAGAGAAAGGGTCGGCTAGCTAGGGCTGATAAGGTAGTCAAATAAATGATAAAACAGCTTTCCGTATGATAGAATATAATTTCAGTGATTGTCGCACGAATCTCATTCCCCAGTGACTGTTTTCACTTTACATCAGCTGTTAGTAACTGGGACAACACCACCAACCCTGGAATCTCAGCATTAGAGGCAAGAGCCCCATCACCAGTGATCCAGCTTCACCCGGGTCCCAAGACATTCCCATGTCCTTATCCCCGTCTCCCGGCAACAACCCCAGACGCAGCACTCTTGGCAAGAAAATAATTTTGCTACATTGTGAATGATTCAATCATAAGGACTCGAATCATTCAGCCATTCATATTATGAATACTGTCCCAAAAGCATGCCTGGTTATCTACTTCCGGTCATTGAAGGTGTGAATGGTGATAAGACAGGAATGAGGTGATGAATGGGCTACTGCTCCCTGAGTATTTTAGCTTACTGGCAGCCAGGTCAGTAACAGACAGGTAGATGACACCAATCACTATATGAATAGACAGAAATGAAGTAATGATCAGCTGCATTTCCAGTGTAAATGTATATTCTGTGTAAATTCCCGACCAGCTTCAGATTTGTGTAAATTTTATTTTTACTAGGCTCTAATTCCATCGTCAAACGATATTTTCCCAGGAAAAAGTAGGCACCTGCAGAGTGTCCATAATGAGATCCTGGCTTACCTGAAAGAGCCTGACTCGGCACACCTGGCTCTCCTGGAGGCCCGGCGGAAGCAGCTGCTGGAGAGTCGACAAGCTGACAGAGACATGGAGGCAGCCCAAGCCACTGCAAGGTTAGAAGGGAGAAGAAAGTTTTAACAACCAACTCATAGCCATGTTTGGACAGCTTGTTTGAGACCTAAGAGAGAACCGGCCACAAGCAGCAGCAGAACTACCACTAGACTGAAGCAAGCAGCATTTTTAGGCCAGGGGCATGTTTTTCCCTTTTGTTTTTTGTTCTTTGTTTGCCAAACAAATTTGATTTGTATAATTATATTTATACAATATTATACAATTAAATATGATTTAAAGTTTTGTCTGTTATTACATACAGGCCAGTGCTATCACAAAGAGCTGAACTGGCATTAGAGTAACACGAGACAACAAAAGATTTATGATTCCATAAAATGTATGTTGAAATAGAGAGTTAAACAGATGAATAATGGTTGACAAGGTTACACAGGTCTACTTTAGATTAATAGGAAATTACTGGCAATAATGTTTATCTTAGACGTATTGCTTGTTAATTACATGTTGATTACACATTCTTGTTTGTGTACTGTTATATCTAGTAATGGGGGAGGCCATGGAAGGTGTTTGACTTTGACATTCGGGTGTTCATGAAACCACTCAAGTCTGTTTTAGTAAAGTTCACAGGAGTTTTTATAATATTTGAATATGGAAACATGAAAACTAGCATAGGATGTAAATCTGCACCTCTCAAAGCACTAGGGCCTTCCTTTCTTAAGTAAGGACTGGCCCTTCTACTGATATGACTAGGATGTAAATCTGCACCTCTCAAAGCACTAGGGCCTTCCTTTCTTAAGTAAGGACTGGCCCTTCTACTGATATGACTAGGGTGTAAATCTGCACCTCTCAAAGCACTAGGGCCTTCCTTTCTTATTTAAGGACTGGCCCTTCTACTGATATGACTAGGGTGTAAATCTGCACCTCTCAAAGCACTAGGGCCTTCCTTTCTTATTTAAGGACTGGCCCTTCTACTGATATGACTAGGGTGTAAATCTGCACCTCTCAAAGCACTAGGGTCTTCCTTTCTTAAGTAAGGACTGGCCCTTCTACTGATATGACTAGGATTTGAGATGTTCTGGAGGAGAACGGAGGCCCATCTCCTTATTAGCCAATAATTATCAATATATTTTTAGACTTTTCCTTCAGGATGTATACTTGGAATTGTGTCTCTCTATAAATTATGTAGTGCATAACATGAACTTTTTTCGATCTATTAATGAAAACAGTTCTACGCTGAGACAAATTGAATATGATTTAAACTATAATTAGAAAGGTTGAAATCAAAAAAAAAGAAAAAAAAATGTGAATTCACTGAACGGACTTCATTAAAAACATATTAAATGTGTACACTGAGAGGATGTTAGACTCTAGCTGCTTAAAATTAACACTTACCCATGTGTCTCTGTGGAAATAATACGGTACATAAAATGAACTTTTTTTCAAATGAGCACCTTGTGCGGCTTTTCTCACTTCCTAGCCTGATTTACCCAGACCAGGGACGGCTGGGAACGGTGTCCCATCCTGAAGGGGTTCAGTCACGGCCGGTCTCCAATGTGTCTCAGTGCCAAGTATTTACCAAGTGCTTTCTGACCTGGGGGGTCCACAGCGCTGACTTGTTTAATGCATTTCAGAACTAAGTGTTTCATTCAGGTCCTTATCCTGGGGGGGGGCCGCTGCAGTGCCGGGTGGTCTTCAGAGTGTTTCAGTAATAAACAATTCACATAAATCCTTACCCTTGGGGTGGGGGGTGCTGTGGTGGTGACTGCTGGCTCTCAGTGTGCTTCAGCAGGAAATTAAACACTCTAACTGAACTCTTCAATTAGCTAACGAGTTCACACATCTCAGCTTCCAAGGGTTGAATTGGCTCCTTGTAGAAAGGGAACCTGTAGGCCGCCGCAGCCCTCCAGGACTGGAGTCTGACGGGCCCTGGCCTAGATTCACACCGGCACCAATGAGCGATGCAGAGACTGAGCGACAGGCGGGCTGGAATTAAAAACGCCATCCGCCTTCCGCCGCCAGGTAATGCGTTTCTCCCCCTTTGCCAGCTACCTGCAAGATGGAGCGGTGTAGTTGCGCTCATTACAGCGGCGTGGCAGAAGCACACAACAGTGCGAAAAACAAAGCTTTCCCTCGCAACCGGTCTGACTGCGTCTCTCTGCACAGGCATGAAGAAGCGATGAGATTTTTGTCAGCCCCATCTGATAACGACACCCTGTCGTGCCCACAGCAAATCCTTCTAAAATCTGGCAGACCCGGGAAAAGCGCTGCTGTGGGTTTAATCTTTTTTCATCCTTTGTTTTATTCTACTGTTTCTTTTTTCTCTTTGGTGGTATGTTTTTTTTCCTGTTTGTAACTGGTAAGGGGAAATGAATGCCATTTTTAAAAATCAAAAAAAAATTAAAAATCCAAACAAATTCTGTCATGGTTACAGATACCCATTCTAAGCCTGTTGTATACATATTTGTGCTCTGATGGTTATAATTTTGGGTTTAAAAAACACTAATTTGATTAAATTGAAAAATTAACACCAATGACTGGCTACAGTTCAAATACTGTTTTTAAACTGGATTAAGGTGAGTAAATGTATGCACTTGGTGGGGCTTTTCCTAACTTTCCCAGCTGTCTGTGAATATTTCTGGAAGCTGTGTGTATCTCTGAAACCTATGCGTGGGTTCACATCCTACCAGTGATACTGGCAGCTGCTCACAGCAATTAATACTATTTATAGGTTTTTTTTACCTGTATGCAAGGTTTTTTGTATTTGGTATTTATTTTGCTCTGGGATCAATTAAGTACTCTGTCTATCTGTCTATCTGTCTGTCTGTCTGTCTATCAGTCTCTCCAGGACAGAGATGATAAGGCAGCCATGATGTAAGAAGTGTTGTTTTCTAGGGCCAGGTTGCGGTGAGGTTGGCGCCACCTATCCTCTCAACATGCAGACCCTCTTACTGTTTCCACGGTGTTCCCCATGTTGCTGGGACACCCGCAAATGCATATGGCTGAAATAAGACAGCCTGGGGTCTCTCTCCCGCAGTCCAGATGGCCAGGTGACGGTTCCTGCGCTCCCACCAGGTGGGCCACGTCTTCATTTACGCGACCGCCCTGCTAATGACCCCACGCAGCTTACCTTGCTCCTCCACCTCCTTTTACGACGGCCCCACCATGCCCCGCCCGTTCGCTGAGATTAGCGTAGCAGGCAGGTGTCTGCGGCCGGCTCCTCGTAGATCTCCATGCCCAGAATCATGTGCTCGTCTGGGCCAGCGGGGGCTCGTCAGGCGTACATTGGTTTATACAGGAGGTCCTCGGGTTACGACGGTCTTGAGTTACGTCATTTTGTGGTTACGACACACTCCCATAAATTACTTAAAAAACCTAGTTTTGACCTAAGCGGTTTGGTTCGTAAATACGACCACAGAAATAAAGATAAGAAATTGTTCTCTCTTTTTTTTTATTAATGTTTCATTTAATTACTGTATTTTATTTGTCCTTCATGTGTTGTGTGTACCGTGTGAGTGACTTAAGGTGTTAATTTAGGTATAATTTACGTATAAATTCCGACTTACGTCGAAAATCGGCTTACGACAAGTCGTAGGAACGGAACTCATTTGTAAGTCGAGGACCCCCTGTATATTATTTAACCTTTACCAGGAATTATTTCCTTGAGATTCAGAATTACTTTTTTGTACATAAATGAAAAAATAACTGCTCACAGGAGTTTACATCCATTTTGCTGTCTTTGAGCAATCGAGCTTATGGGTCCTTCATGAGAGCTGTCTGCTCTGACATCCTTATCAAGTCTCTCTTGGTAATATGTATGGGTGTTCTTTCTTGTCCTTTCACCACAAGCTGCTTCCATTAAAGACCACGAGGTCACAAAAAGCGAGGTCACGCACACTTAACTGCATCCGAGTGCAGCTGAATGGCCAGTGTGAGTACACTGTCTCCAGAGCAGGTCTTCAATTCAATTTCATTTTCCATTGGCCTGTATTAGACATAGACACGTTGGAAATCATAATGTGCAGAGATTATAAAAATAAAGAAGATGAAAACACAAACACAACTACAATAAATTCATTGAATGTAACACAGCAAAAATGGCTACTGGAGTAAGATTCTGGCACAGGCATACATAAGGTGCAAATGCTTTTTTTCAAGCCAAAGAGACAATAACAGAACAGCATTTAGGGTGACACCATTTTCTCTTATCACAGTTCAAGTTCATTGTGTCTGTAAGAGCAAATTAACTTTCGACGGGATCAGAATAAATAATCGCCTGCTCATATCGTTGCCTGCATTTTTATATATCTTTTGTTGTTTTTTGTCTCTTTGGGATTTAAATTGGGCCAACAGTCCAGCCATGTTACCAGAGGCATTGAGCTAGTTTGTCAGCACTTTATAATTCATTTTAAAATCTTTATTGTTTATGTTTACAAGTAGAGAAATTGCAGATTGATTCACCAAACTCCTCCGATTCGAGCTCACTAATTTACTTAAGTCATAAACCATGCACTTCCTCAACTTAACTATATCAGTGGAACTGCAAAACCTTACTGTGCTCATACTGATTTATAGGGGCAATTAGTGAATAAGACTGTTTTTATTGTATGGTGAATAAAAAACAGAACTGATTCAGGGAGCGCACCCATTAAATCTTATTTATGATAATATTAGAAAAATTGCTCCTGGCCTTCCTGGACTTACATTTAAGATCTTATTTTATGTCTCTAATTATTTGCAGATGATGAATTAGAATCAACAGTTTTTTTTCTTGTTCTTCGTGTGTTCTTCGGTCATTCAAATGAATTCCTTTGCTTCAGATCGATAGGACAACAATTACTAGCCTGCCTTCCACAGCTGTCCTAAGTTGTGAATGTGCGTTTGAAAAGCTAAAACGATCCTATGTTTTTAATACTGACAGCTACGGTGTGAACCAAAATGCAGACTTTTTCTACAAAAAACCACTACAGGGTTAATATCTGAGTAAAAGCATAAGAGTATTATGGAAAGTCCAATCACAAATGCATTACCATTTTTTGATGGTTGAAGGGGAAAAAGTCTTTGGGGATGGGGCGTGGGGGGGGGGGGGGGTAGGGGGGGGGGGGGGTGACTCGAAATTTCTTCCCGCTTATTAGCAAACCTTTTAAACGAGCCCTGCAAATAAGCCCTAACACGGTTCTGCACTGTGTGTATTTTTAATTGGGCCCGATTTTTTGCCATTACGACCCATTCATTAGCATTATGATTAACGCCTAGCGCTGTAAATTAGATTAATTTATACCTGTGGGGGGAAGCGATACCAGACAGTCTCCCACAAGCATCAATTAAGTTAGCACAATGCTTAAAGGACGACGGCTGTATGCTTATTAAAGGGTGACAGGGGAGGGTCCGTGAGGTTGAGCCAGACTGCGCCAATAATGTGTCAATGTGCTCTCCGTCCTGTTTTTTTTTTAAAAAAGGTGAAACTGATTTAAAATGAAATATATAAAAAATGCGGCTTCAGTCTCGGCCTCGATGAAAAAGTACGGTAGAGTGACAGCTAGAGACTTCGGTTCGGAGGGAAAAGGGCACCTGGTTTTTCTCCAAATTAGCCTGCGCTGCCGCGCGGACGGCCAGCCGGTGAGGAGCTGCTGACCCCAGAGTCGTTGGGCCTCTCAGCTCCGTCCCAGCCTCACTCTGGCTAATTGGAGCCATTATTAGCTTAATTAGACAAGCCTCAGACTCGGATATGGAGATCGGCCTTCAACATCTGCTGCAATATGGTACTCAAGGAGCAAACCTTACTACTAATGGAATATACTTCATATATTTCCATGAAATCCACTATCAAGACCAGAATGTATATTGCAACAATGCAACATGAAATGACAAATATATAAATAGCTGCTGTTTTCACATATTGCAATGTATGTGAAACATTAAGTGTGTTTCTAACATTAAACATCAGTATTGCTGTGCAATTCATTTTTTTTTTTTTCACGACCATGAAAGTAACTGGAGGCAAGTGCACCATCCAACAGCTAGGCTGCTAGTTACTGAAAATACAATCAAGGAATGGCTATATGCTGTATATAGGAAAGTGTTGTCCAGGTTGCCAGGATATTTTTAAAACCAAAAACTAATCTAACATACAAAATGGAGTCTGGACTGACAGGAGTGACCTTTGACCCCATGGTATATTCATGCTGTTTCTGAACTCTGCCCATGTGCTTTCCTTGAGGGAACTTCATATTTCCTCTCTATACAATTAAACACTGAACATTTTCTCTGAAGAACAATTCATATAGTTGGATACCTGCCACTGTTCTGACTATGCAAATTTTCCTATGAAACTCTAATTCATTCAGCACGGTATCCAAATTAATTCATGTAAACCTTTGGCTAAACACATCAACCCTTGTTCCTATTTAACAGCACAGAGCAACCAAATAAATGAAGCGAATAAGTTTTGGTCGCAGCTTTGTCCCTTCTTTCCTGAACCTCAGTGTGCTGTATGTGGTAAACTGTATAGGGCGGGGAAATGAGAAAAATAAATACACAAGCTTAAATGTTAAAAGGAAATAAGAATATGAGGCCTTTTAAAAGATGAAACTGTGTTATAGCTGTGCTTCCGCCTTTTAACTGGGGGAAAAGGATGGGGTTGGGAAACAATTAACCTTCTTAAACAGAGCAAAGTCAGACCAAGTGCACAGCTCACCCCCCACTCCCCCCCCCCCCCCCCCCTCTCCCCCCCCCCCCCCCCCCTGCGAGGCCATTAAATTTTAAACTGAGCGTAAGCCTCCTCCCCCCTCTGAAATATTAAACTCAGCATAATCCTGCGCCTGCTCCCATTCTAAGGCCTGCTCCTGCTCCTGCTCCCATTCTCAGGCCTGCTCCTGCTCCTGCTCCTGCTCCCATTCTCGGACCTGCTCCTCTCTCTAAGCCAGGGCCATGTGTATTGGCATCAGCCGGCTTCTGCTGGGGACAGGGGAATGGAGGGGGGTGTGGGTGGGAAGGGTGGAAGTTTGTGTTTTGGGGAGGGAGCGCAAGGAGGTGTTTGTTGTTTTTTTTTTCTTCTCCTCTTCCATAGAAGGTAAATAGAGAGAAAAGATACAGTTTTTGAGCCTGATTGACAGCTGTAAGTTTCTCTCTCTCTCTCTCTCTCCCTCTGGAATTCCCCGGTCTCTTGCAGGAGATGAGAAATTGAGAAATTTCTGGGGTGACAGTTAACAAGCGACAGACGGAGATCGAGAGACAGGGGGAGACTGTGGAGTAGTTGATCCCCCCCACCCCATCAACGCTACCTCTTTTTCAGTTAGGAGGGAGGAAGCATCCCTTCCCAGGAGAGTCCCTGCTGCAGGCTGCAGGTGGTGGAGCTAAAGACCTGAGCCGTCCCTGAAACCCAAGGTCACCTGAAGGTCGTGAATTGGTGCATAAATGAGCAGAAGCCATTCTCTCTCTGTCTTATTAAATCACAGACTCAGCGCTCTCTTTGCAGGACTGTGTTACGCACGTGTCAGGCGGAACAGACGTAAGACATAATGATCGAAACATTATTATTTTTTTACATGCTTCTGAAACACAGTCGCTGTTTCAGAGCAACTATGCTAATTCATCGCACTCAAACGATCCCATCGTGGTTTGTTTCCTGCTCCGATGTAAGAGGGATCATATCAGGACATCGTTTTGAAATCGCCTGATGGCTGTATATTAGCATTAAGGCTATAACCTTCGCTGACTGCATTTATACGCGCACGGTACCCCAAATGACAGGATCTGTCAGTCTGATTAAGGCCATATTCTGAATAAGCTGTTAACATTCTCTATGAAATATGACGTCCTCTCATCTTCCCATCTACATGATAATCACAGAATCCAAAGTATAAACCCTGCAGGACATGCATAAGCATATAATTTCGCTCTAATGTCTGTTATTTTAGTTGAGATGATTGCTTTTATTTATTTATTTTTTTTTTTTTTTGAAAAATGAATGATTGGGGAAAGATCATTCTGATCAATGTCATCAGTTTTCTCAGGGACATTTTTTTAGTGACACATCCCTGTAGCAGCGCTTTCCTCCTCCCCGAAAAAAAAAAAAAAAAAAAAAAAAACAAGAACAAAAAATATTATATTTTGCTTATTAGAGGAATGTGACACATGTCTGATACTGGCAACTCTCATGAGTGGGAGTCTGGCATGTTTCGGTTATGATTATGAAAATATGGTGTTTACATGAGTCATGTCAGAGTCTGCGTGTTTGGATATTTGGATTAGCACAGGGATATAACTATGCCTGTAAACATGCTTTTGCTGGTGACAGCTGGCAGGCTGCAGTTTCTGGGTGTGGAGCTAGGGGGCGCTGAAGGAGCAGTAACCCCAGGCGCCCTGGGAGAGCGGAACCCTCCCCTGCTTGAGCAGGCCCGGTCCAATAGGGGCCTGGCCGCTGGGGATTCCTGTCACACTGAGCTGATGATACAGCCCAAAGTCCAACTAAGAACCGGCTTTTTAAAATTGGACTGTGCCGGGTTAGGGTGATGGCATGGGTGATCCCTTTGGGGGTTTATCTCCTGTGAGTGCGTGTGTGTGTGAGACTGTGTGTGTGTGTGTGTGTGTGTGTGTGTGTTTCTGTATGTGTGTGTGTGTTTAGAAGAGCAAAACAGCCACCTGGTGCAATTAAATTTATAATGAGTGACTATTGTAAATCACATTCATTTGTCTTTGGCAACCTGAGCTGCAGTGTGTGTGCATAATTATGTGTGTGTGTGTGTGTGTGTGCATATATGCATGCATGCATTAGTGTGTGTGTTTTTTTACACATATGTTCATGTGTGTGACTGCATGCTGCTCCTGTGAACAGAAAAATATGATGCTGCAGGTGAGAAAGAAAGATTAAAAAGTAAGATGTGGGGATGGAGACATTTTTCAGAAAGTTTCGGGTCCCCCCTCCTCCCCCCGCTACACCCCCCCCCCCCCCCCCAAGGGTGGTCTGGAAACTTAAGGAAATGGGGTGGGGGGTGGAGTGCTCTTCATGCTACAGCTCACCTGGGAAACCTGACAAGAACCCAGCTTTATGGGTCTGTAATTCCCTCCATGTGCAACACTTCAGTTAATGGAAGCCTCCATCCCTGACTAACCTCATCAACGGCTTACTGCCAAGAAAATTATCCATCTAAAAATGGCCGCGCTGCGGGGAGAGAGGATGGGGTGTGGGGGGGGGGGGGTGGACTGTTGAGGCAGGACAGTAGGAATATCATTACAAGGTTAGATGAGATGGGATATTACAAATGGTAATCAGCGTGGAAGGGCTCGGAACACATAAAACTGGGGCTCGTGGGGGTCCTGTTCTGTTCTTTCCCCTTGCAGAATCTGGGTGATATGGATCAGAGAGGCTAGGATTGGGTGGAGGGGGAGGGGGAGAGGTCCTGGGATGTAGAGGATAACAGGGGTGAGGGGATATTTTGGGGGAGGAGCGTGGGGGTAGGGGTTGCTGTTACCGACCTAGGGAGTCATCCACGTTTTTAACTGAAGGGCATGTGTTTATGACAGTTTGTGTCGTGCCGCCGGAGTCGTCCTTGGGTCCAATAAGATTTTAAATGAGTCGTTGAGGGTCTGTTCTGAATTGAACGAAGGAGGACATCGCCATGGCGATGATCCTTTGGTCGGCACAAAAACAAACGGGGGAGGGCCCCTGATAGAACTGGAATGTCCTGTGTAGTCAACATTATGGGAAATGACATTTTTTTATGTAATTTTTAATTACCGTATTCTGTGGTGTTTTCATGTGTGCCCATACCCATGTGTTTTTTTTTTGGTACAGCATTTGTGTTTTTTTGTTACAATAACTCTGACATTACCTTTTGTTTTTTACTTACAATATTTGATGATATTTTTTTGGCTTTAATTAGTCACCGCTGATAATACCACTGGGCCTTTGGCCCGTCTGTGTTATTTTACTCACTCTGGAGTGCAAGCTAATTGCTAACAAATGCAGCATGTCTGCTTATAGTTCACCTTGTAGTCTACCTGTAAATGATGTTGCTACTTGTAATATATGTTAGAGCTTTAAAAGTAAATGTCTACATTGTATATATTTGATGCCAATATACTTCTTAAAAATGTAATGCAATATGTTGCACATTTTCTATTAATTGTGAGCTGGTGTAATTTGATGAATGTGTGATGGATGAGGAGGAAATGTCCTCTTTTTTTTTTTGATAAAACAACAATGAGCATAACAAGTTTCTCACTCTGATGTGGAGTCCACTCTGCCCAGCCTCCAGGGGAAGTCCTTCACTAACAAACCAACGGTCAGCTGCTACTTCAGGAAAATACCACAGAATAGTGTGTGTATCTGTGTGTGCATGTGTGTGTGTGTGTGTGTGTGTGTTTTCACTCTCACACTCTCACTAAAATTATTTTAGTATTGTATAAGTAAATGAAAGAGTCAGTGATAAACTAACATCCTGGTCTTCATTTCTGCTACTGGCAGGAATGAAGTGCTAGTTTTTGTTGTTACGTAGAACCCAATAAGCAATTTGAAAAAGCCGATTACCAAGTTAACTCATCTCCCCTGATTTCTTGGGTCTGAATTGGTTTTAGAATTTGTGATGAAAACAAAAACCCATCTCACAGAGTGGCTCTCCACGACCAGGAACGAGGACCAGGGGCCTCAGCCAACCATACTGACCATCCCAGCCAGCACCACCCAGACCATGGCAGCCCCAGGCCAGCCGAGTAAACAGAGCTATCCAGACGTCTGGAGCCGAGACGAGGCCAAACCCAAGAGGCTCCTCTCAGCCTGCACCCCGCCCCCTCCAAATGTCTGTACCCATCCTCCGCTTTCTCTCAATTGGCCAGGGAACGATTCCCCCTCTCCTTGAGCCGCAGGGAAGATGTATTGGTTTGAACAGAACCTAACACATGCCTCAGCTGCTCCCCCCCCCACTACACCATTAGGCCCACGACAAACCATACAGCAGGCACATTCCCACAATGCCCTGGGGCTCCGCGGTTGGCCGTCCCTTGTGCGGCCCCATTACAGACTGGCTGATTTGATTTGTAGTTGTTTATCAGAGATACTATAGGTGCAGTCCTGTTTTCCCCCTGCTCTTTTTCTCAGAGAGAGAGAGAGAGAGAGCTAGAGACAGAATGAGAGAGAGAAGACCAGAGAAAGATACAGAGAGGTAGAAAGATAGTAAGAGGAGGAGGGAGTAACATGTAAAAGGTGCATGCTACTTCATGCTGCATTCAAATTTTACAACTTGCATAGGTTCTCAAATTGCCTAATAGGTCTTATGATTTTAGAAATAAAATAACGAGACAGAAAGACAGGGAGAGAGAGTGAGAAAAAAAATTTCTCTTTCTTGTGTGAAATTTATATGGAATGTTAACATATAAGGGAGGGGTGGAATGCGTTCTCCTCATTCATTCAGGTGGTTCCGCTTCCCCCTCACCGGAGAGCGGAGGTCACAGATTATGTGGTAGTTCTCCTGCCGACGCTAGTCGAGAGGAGGTGATGGTCTGTGGTCACACAGTTCTTACAGCGATTGGAAACACTGATAAAACCCTGCCTCATCAGGAAAAAAGTAGCCGCTACAGAAGTGATGCACGAAAATCCAGTGAACAGATACTTGACAGTCTTCACATTTCTGGACTGGAATGTGCTCGAAACATGTCTAACCTTACTTTTATGAGTTAAAAGCATCTTAAATCTGAAATGGGAACATTTATCCAATGCGTTAGAGATGACCTCCAACATTGCCTGTGCTGGCTTCCATCCAGGTAATCCAAGAGGAAACCAAGGATGATACATACGGGAAAGGTAAATCTGGACTTCAGCTTATGGTGCATATTGAAAAGTTACAAATGCACACATGAAACGGTCCATATTTTTTAGTGTGTGGAGAACGCATCCCAGACGGCAGCCATTTTCCCCCATTGGTTGAGCCACTCGTCCTATTCACCTGTTTGCCTGTGATTATAGCACTGATGCCGTTGCTCTTTCCCACCGTCACCTGGAGCATCAATCTGCGCAGAAACTAAGTGTCACAGCAGTATTTCCCGCTGCGTGATTCATAAGGGCCTAATATGGCCTGACGGATCCATCACAGAGTCCCTGCTAATACAGCACGTCTGCAATCACAAAAAGCGCACCTCCCTCCATGCGGTAGATTAATATTACATTATTTACTGTACATCATTATACGTTTGTTTAGCAGGTGTTCCTATCCACAGACACCTCTACAGATTTACCTTTTAGTGCTATGTATGTATAAAGCTGAATGTTTACTGAAGTGATTTGGGCTACAATAGCTCACCCCACCTGCTAATTGAAATAATTATGCTACTAGTACAACTAACAACAACAATAATAATAATAATAATAAGTGGAAAAAAAACATTTATTATTATTATTATTAGTAGTAGTAGTAGTAGTAGTAGTAGCAATTGTTGCTGTAGTTAGGGATGTTAGTATTAGAAGTGTAGTCACATCATTTTTAATAAGACTTTGAGTTTGCAGCAAAAAACATTTTTGGTTTCATTCCCCCAACATTAAAGAATTTTACAACCAGAATAATAATTTATGAATCAGAGAAACATTTAGATTAAATTATCAGTTTGGAGTGGAAAAATGTAGAACAGTGTATTTTTGGACACTTTTTCCTGTGCCAATAATTTCTGAAACTATTAGTCTCTCAAGATGCCTGCTGTATTATGGACTGTACAGGCTGTGCGAGGCTAAAAGAATGTCAACATGTCTCCGGTAATGTTCTCTTCCCATTTTAAATGGACTCAGCTTTTCCATCTGATCTCCTGCGGTGCCATCACCGGTCCCAGTGGCCCCGGCCCGGTGAACCCGGCTCCACTCAGCACACTTCTGCTCAGTAAAACTTCCCTGTCCAAATGTCGGGAAGGTGGGTTTGCAGCAGTAGAAAAGTGTCCCTTCGCAAGGGAACACACAGACCAGTGCTCCTCACTCCTGATCCAGGAGGGCCACAGCGCATGCTGGTTTTTGTTATCGCTCAGCACCTAACGACCAATTAAAACACCTGGTTAAGCAGGTAACTCACCTCGCCTGGTTTCCTGGGTCTGAACTGGCGGTAAAATGTCAGGGAGAAAACAGAAAGCAGAGCCTTCTGTATCTCTCCGGGACCAGGAATGACGATCTCGGACACAGACAAGGCAAAACACCGTAAACAAATGTTACAGTTTACAGACAGGTAATTATGAATATCACACACTCATAAAATCTGAAGATCTGTAAAAGCAGAGACTAAAAGGCGAGCCAAAGAACACACATGCCTGTGAAATGCAGGGGAATGGTGAACGCATTGCACGCTATTCAGAGGAGGGCTTTACTCCAGCAGTCTTTCATTTTTCTACACCCTCGGTAGCTCCTCTCTTTTTTTCTTTTTCTAAGTGCCACAATACCCTTAATGAAAGGAAAACTTTGTTTTCATTATTAATTACTTCTTTTTTTCTCCTTTCGGGATTATTTTGAATTATTCTTAACTAATTAATACACAATAAAGGATATTCATAAAAGTACAATAAGAATGTTAAAACAGGCATCAGTCAATGAGAGGAGCGAGAGAGAAAAAACACAAAGAGAGCACTGTCAATAGCCATATAGATGTATAGAGATGGTTCTCTCTTCACCAGACAGGCTTTGTGATGGTCATAAATACGGTGTCGGAGCTGGCCTGGTCTTTCACTGCTGTGGGCACGCCGAATCTCACTTCATTACTGGGATCATCTTTAAAATAATAAGACCTGTTAGGCAATTTGAGAATCTACCGGAGCAGCAAAAATTCAATGCGGTATAAATCTCTCCCTCTTTTTACCTCTCTCTCTCTCTTTCTGTCTCACCCTCAACCTCTCTCTCCCTCTCCTTCTAACCTTCTGTCTCTTTTTGCTATTGCTCTAGCTCTCTACCTCACTATTTCTCTGCCACTCTCCTTCACTCGTTCCTCCTTTCTCTACTTTCTGTCTACACATCTTTCGTTCTGTGTCTCTGTCTGTTTCTGTCACTCTTTCTTTCTCTCTCTCTCCCTTTCTTTCTACCTCTCTGTCTCACTGGGCATAACCCTGGGGTCTTCCAAACATAACAACAGTTTTGAAGGGTGTGGAGGGTGGTGTGTGTGTGTGTGTGCGTGTGTGTGCGTGTGTCCGTGTGCACACATATCATGGCTTTAATAATTTCCTATTTTTGATTTTCATCATATGGTATGTCATGCAGAATTGCTTATTCATGAATACAGATGTGTTTTAATGATGTGTTAAAGGTCCATGAATGTAAATTTCCAGTAAACTCTAAAATGAGCTTCTTCTGTTATTGATCAAATCGTTTCTTCCTGATGATGAGTGAGTGTGTGTGTGTGTGTGTGTGTGTGTGTGTGTGTGTGTGTGTGTGTGTGTGTGTGTGTGAGTGTGTGTGTGAGTGAGTGTGTGTGTTTGTGTGAGTGAGTGTGTGTGTGTATGTGTGCATGTGAGTTTGTGTGAGTGAGTGTGCGTGTGGGTTTGTGTGACTGTGTGTGTGCGTGTGTGAGTGTGTGTGTGTGTGTGTGTGTGTGTGTGTGTGTGTGTGTGAGTGTGTGTGTGCGTGTGTGAGTGTGTGTGTGTGTGTGCATGTGTGAGTGTGTGTGAGTGTGTGTGTGAGTGTGTGTGTGTGTGTGTGTGTGTGTGTGTGTGTAAGAGTGTGAGCACTTCGATCTGTGACCTCAGCCTAATCAATCAGAGCGCTGTTTGGACACAGGTGAGAAGCTGATTTAACCTGTTGAGTTTCCCTCCCTGGGGAAAGTGAACAAAGAAAAGCGCAGCGAGGAATCGATACGCCCTGCTCATCAAGAGAGCAGCATCGTCACACCAGCTGTCTGAGTGCATTCCAGAAAAACAATGCTTACTCTGAGACTATCCGTAAATCCATAAGAAAAGTCTCTGCATATCTATACATGTGGGAGAACTGAAATACACACTCTTTCAATTCTGGGAGATGCTGTGCTGTGATTGGACAGACCGACAACATTGCGCTGTAAATTGGACAGGGCTGACGATGCTGCGCTCTGATTGGACAGTCAGGATGCAGCAAACAGTGCGCTATGCAGCTGAGCTGAAAAACTGCAGAGCAATCGTTTGCAGACAGAGAGCTTGCGCAAAGGCCTGTGTAACTGCGCATGGGCACGATTCTGCACCCGCTTTGTGATTTATCAAAACTCCAGACCATGCATGTGCGCAAACAGTTAGAGGTGTTTTGTTCCTGACTGAGGTCAAATAAGAGAGTACAAATGTGTACAACAGCTATTGAAAGGGTACCGTTGAACCGGATCAATTCAAAAGGAGGGAAACAACAATCGGTCGACTGTCATTAGGTTTGATTTTGCAGTCTAAAATAGCCATTTGTTATTTATGGAAGTCATAAAGATCCCCTTTACAGTTCAAGACTGTGGAGAAAGGCTATAATGAATCCTTCAACCCTTCCTATTATGTTTGGATTTCAGTCACATCGGTTATGTTTGCTGATCAATTTTGACCTTTCTTGGATAAATCACTTCAAAGCAATCATAATTCAAATTTTACCCTTGCAAAATGAATTTTTACCTCAATTACCAACTAATCATTAATCTGCAATTATAAAAGTATTTGGTGCTTTTTTAAATTTATAGCCAGAAAATAGAATATTGACCTAATTGTTCAGTAAACTTTGCAGAACAAAGCATACTTTTATTTATACTTTTTTCCTGCACTCCTCACAAACCTCAGACACCATGCTGAGCCATTGGAACAGATTTGACCTGAAACGTATCTTTGTACCCTGATGGCGTATAAATACTGTTAAAACACACTATTATTCAAAAGAATATTAATATCACATGTTCATATCCTCAGTGTTAATGATGTCATAAAGGTTAAATGACATTCCAATGATGTAAAATTCTCATTCAAAAAGATTGATTAAATAGAGAACTGAATAATAAACAGAATAAGCATAATGTAACTCATGGCTGGGTAATATGACAGTGTGAGGAGCACATCAAATAAAGTGGAAGCGATGCCGTACATTAGCAGCCTGAGACTTGGTGTTTAATGAATATCTAATGCGGTGTAGGTGTAAATAATTACATTAATCACACACAGCGGGTTCTGTGCTCCTCTATAGGCTTAGCAGCAGTGCTGTGCTCACAAGCAGCCATACAAGGAAAAGCATGGCGCTTTGATGCGAATCTTTCATGTGTACGCTGGATTATGAATTTTGAGCGTATGCTGAAATTTACAATGGAATTCATGCCAAGTTTTATAAATGAGGCCTCGAGAGGCTATGCAGGTGCCTGAAGAAAGAAAAATGTAAAAAATATATGTGAAATAGTTGTGCTTTGAGATGGGTGATGAAAGATAACCCACATTATCTCCTGGTTTTCAGAAAAGGAAAAGTACGATGACCGACATAAAAGTCGACATCTAAAATAAAAAATGTAATTGTAGGTAATTTGCCCTAACACTGGACTGGTATTCCAATCTCTGGTGATTTTTTTTCTGACAATGTACCTTTACTGAATATTTTTTTTGTTCTTATTCTCTGTCCAGAATGTGGATTTCCGACAGCACTGTGCACTATAAAGCATCAGTACTGAGGCGGCTTGTTGTACTGCAGTATTCAAAAAACATTTTCCTGTTCAGCACGCAAACCCAAGCGATGTAATTGGAAGCTCTCAGATCTTTTTGAAACTCTGTTTTATAGACTCTGTCAGTTATCTTATTTTCTTCCTTATCTACCCAACCTGTGCTCCTGACAGAATCCTGAGTATGTGAGTGTTTTGAAAAAGGTAAAATAATGGGTGCCCAAATTGCAGGTTTGTCAGTCTGAGAAATGGCAAAATTATTGAATGTGTCAAGAGGACCTGTATTGAAAATAATGGCAGCAGATGTCAATCAAGGAAAAACTGCATTGGGAAAGAGGAACAGTGGTCACCGACGGGTATAGGTGGACACATAACGAAATAGTTGATAAATAAAAAAAAAAATAAAACAAAAACCACTGGCTCCAAGAATAACTACATAATTGCATCTACGTCAGTGGAGTCACCTTCATGACCCATATAAAAATATTACATGGCGAGCTTGACAAATGTGATATTTATGGTGGAGATGCCATTCTGGAAACCGCTTGTAGCCAAGGCCATCGCACAACATGCAGCACCTGGTGTGATGAAGACGACATCCAATTTTGTGATTGGTGGAAAAAGTAACATGGCATTTTGGAGGAAAAAGCGCTGACAACCACATTGCCTGTTCTGAACTGACAGTCATAGTGGTGGGTATATAATGCTACGGGCAGCCATCTTGTGGGGGTCACATAGGCTCATGTAGACTGACCTGGAAGACCAAACAAGACAGACAAGACATGAATTTAAATTGATATTAAATGTATATACACCTGGAACATAACGTTAAAGTGTACTGAACTGAGAGCAGGTGATGAATTTATATCCCTGACTACTGTTAATCATCCTCTGATCCTTTGAATCAATCAGAGATGATGTGATGGCACAGCTATTACAAGAGTTTATAAGTTTAATACTATGTACAGCTAAACAAGTGTACAAGCTATGTGCAGCTATGTACACCTATAAATATTTATGCACAGTATGCCAGCTTCAAAGGTAACATGATAGATGTTGGGAAATTATTTTATACTACTGCTGTGATTGACAAGTGCTTTATAAAATTTAAACATCATTGAGTACTCGTGGTTGTTGTCCCTGAGGATATTATATTTAGCTTAAAAAAGGTCAAGGTTACTCGATGGGTTTGTTAATACATATCAGAGTCATTCACCTGTGTGCCAGGACTGCTAATACATATCAGAGTCATTCACCTGTGTGCCAGGACTGCTAATACATATCAGAGTCATTCACCTGTGTGCCAGGCCTGCTAATACATATCAGAGTCATTCACCTGTGTGTCAGGCCTGCTAATACATATCAGAGTCATTCACCTGTGTGCCAGGCCTGCTAATACATATCAGAGCTATTCACCTGTGTGCCAGGACTGCTAATACATATCAGAGTCATTCACCTGCGTGTCAGGCCTGCTAATACATATCAGAGTCATTCACCTGCGTGCCAGGCCTGCTAATACATATCAGAGTCATTCACCTGCGTGTCAGGCCTGCTAATACATATCAGAGCTATTCACCTGCCTAACAGAGCCTGCATTGTGCTAAGATCATGTTTCTCCAATGAACAGAGGAGGAAAGGAGCATGAAAATAAAGTAGGCCCCAACAATAAGGGCCTTGGAAGACAAAAGACATTTTTTTTTACTCAAGGAGCAATTGAAGTCATGCTTACAGTCTGCCTCAATGGACCTTTTATTCACACCAACATCTGATTCCTTTCCCCTGTCCCCAGCCCCTCTTTGGCTTAGTCTTTGCTTCCTCTTTTCCCTCCAACTTTGAGTACCCACAATGCTATTTACCCGACAAGAAATGCATGTTGCTCTCCTCCTCGTCCTCTACACACAGATAACCATGACACTTTCAGCCTGAAGCATGGGCTGTCCTTTTTAATGACAGCAGAATGAAACAAAAATAATACTTAGCGAGAAGAATGCTCAGCTTTTCTGTTGTTGTTGCCCTCCCTCCTCTTAGTCAGAGCTGATGGACTGGCCTCATCGGCTTTGTGTCAGAGAGCATCAAATTGCCCCTGATGTTCAATATGCTGCCAATTTAGAAAAAAATTCCCACAAATGATAAAAGGGATGAATTAAAGATTTAACAGATTATCAAACCCTGTCAAGCGCTTGTGTTACTAAAAAAACATTCAGTCAGAACAGTCACCATGTATCCAGGGATACCAAAAATAAATATGAGGGGGTAAAAAGAGTGACAGAAGGAGGGGAGGCGAATGAGAGTTTGTTTCAGGGATTATGGGAATCGTGCTGGCAGGCTGGAAATGTTTTCGTTCCCTAAAGGTGTGCAAGAATATTCTGGAAAATGAAGCATTTTTATATATGTTCCCAGTAGTTAGATCTACATTTTTCAATGTATGTGTGTGCATGTGTGCATCTGTGAGTGTGTGTGCAAGTGTGTGCGTATGTGTCTGTTTGTGTACATGTGCATATGTGCATGAGTGTATATGCATTTGTGCAAGTGTGTGTGTGTGCATGAGTGTGTGAGTGTGTGTGAGTGTGTGGATTTTCATGTGCGTGTGTGTGTGTGTGTGTGTGTGTGTGTGTGCATTTTCATGTGCATGTGTGTGTGTGTGTGTGTGTGTGTGTGCATGAGTGTGTGGATTTTCATGTGCGCGTGTGTGTGTGTGTGCATTTTCATGTGCATGTGTGTGTGTGTGTGTGTGTGTGTGCATGAGTGTGTGGATTTTCATGTGCGTGTGTGTGTGTGTGTGTGTGTGTGTGTGCATTTTCATGTGCATGTGTGTGTGTGTGTGTGTGTGTGATCGTGTGTCTGTTTGTGTACATGTGCATATGTGCATGAGTGCATATGCATTTGTGCAAGTGTATGTGTGTGCATGAGTGTGTGGATTTTCATGTGCGTGTGTGTGTGTGGGTGTGTGTGTGTGAGTGTGTGTCTGTTTGTGTACATGTGCATATGTGCATGAGTGCATATGCATTTGTGCAAGTGTGTGTGTGTGCATGAGTTTGTGGATTTTCATGTGCATGTGTGTGTGTGTGTGTGTGTGTGTGTGTGTGTGCATTTTATGTGCGTGTGTGTGTGTGTGTGTGTGTGTGTGTGTGAGTGTGTGCATAAGTGTGTGCATAAGTGTTCATGTGCGTGTGTGTGTGTGTGTGCGTGTGTGTCTGTGCATTTTATGTGTGCGTGTGTGTGTGTGTGTGCATAAGTGTGTGCATTTGCATGTGTGTGTGCGTGTGTGTCTGTGCATTTTCATGTGCGTGTGTGTGTGTGTGTGCATATGTGTGTGCATTTTCATGTGCGTGTGTGTGTGTGTGTGTGCATTTTCATGTGCATGTGTGTGTGTGTTTGTGTGTGTGTGTGCATTTTCATGTGCATGTGTGTGTGCATGTGTGTGTGTATGTGTGTGTGTGCATATGTGTGTCTTTTAGGCTGGCATTTCATCAGTCTTTGCAATTTAAGACATGAAAAGACTAGCTGGCTGGGGGTGGAGAATTGGGCCGCACCAACCCAACCCAACCTGATGACATGGAGTGGCACCGTCTCCATCACTGCATTACAGTTCCCGTCATTAACCAGCCACCAGGTGAGAGCAAGTCAAAGAGCTGATGAAGCGTCTGCTCCCCCTGGACCGGAGGAAAAACACTACAACAAACTCTAATGAAACACTTTTAATTAAGCTGTTAAGATTGGAGCACCTTTAACAAGGTTAAAAAAAAAAATAATAATAATAAGAAAAGTTTCCTTGCTCTCCATGGGGCTTCCAGAGAGAGTGCTGAAAGGTTACTCACACGCCACCAGCTGGGAGCGGAGCCAAAGCCGGCTCGTAAATTATGAATGCAGACGCTACCTTCCCTCAATCAGACCTCAAGTATTTATGATTTTTTTTCAAAAAAAAAAAGATCACATCAGAGACGAAGAGCTTTCAGCATGCAGACGAGGTATAACTGCTATGTTAGGCGGCAGCGGTGAGAAAGCACAGAAAATTCGCCTTTGTGGAGAAAAGACAGGAAACGCATGATCTGAGACGCACGTTATGAGGCATAATTTGGGCATCAGTTTATTTCTCTTTCTTCTTGGTTAATCAGATGCTAAGTATTGTTAATGTACATTGCTAATTGGGTTTGATCATCTAATTTTAGTTAATAACGCACAGTACAAGAAAAACAAATGAGCTTTCCTATTCATTTACGCAATTAATTCCTGTTTAAGAAGGAGCTGTCAGTGTTCAAGGACTGTTTTTTTTTTCATCCTTAATGAATTGAAATTCACTGCTTAAAGGCTCTCCTTGGCATGCATCGTAATTAAATATCGCCAAACATGCGTTCACTGCGCGGTTCGGCTGATACGTTCGCTGATCGAAAATGACTAGATCCCTTTTTTTTACATTTTTCTGTAGATGATACTGTGAGTAAGCTTACTCTGCTTATTCCCTTCTCTCTCATCTTTCCAAGATCCCTTATCCGATGCTACATCCTCTCTTTCTTCTTGTTGTGACTAAAACCTGCTAACACGTGCTAACCTAGCGCGGAGTGTTTTGCTAGGCCTTTCCCCCCCTCCTCCCCACCCCACCACACCACCACCCCTACCCCCCCCCCACCCCACCCCCCCCCCCCCCCCCCCCCCGGCCTGTTCTCCTCCCTCAAGCTGTAAGGTTAATGAAGTGATTTGAAACCAACTTATAAACCCTCTCGCAAAGCCATCTGCGGGTGAGGGAGCTGGAATGTACCAGAAAAAAAAGAGCAAGCAGAAACCTTTGTGATGTAGAAAATGAGGTGTATTGATTTATTTTATTATTATTTTTTTTTTCAGAAGCACAGTAGCCGTTGTGTAAACAAAGCGCCGCCAATCTTGTTGACACAGAACATGGTGACAGGGCACACAGGTGCTTGCAGCATGTTCTGACCCCAGCCTTCTATACGCCGCAGGGAGGGATGGAAGAACCGACTCTGCGTTTGCTATCAGAAAAAAACAGCTAATCTCAGTCATTTAGCAGATGCCCCTATCCTGAGCTCTTATGTTACACAACTTCAATTTTATCACACTGTCCATTAACACAGCTGGAAATTTTGCTGAAGAAAGTGAGGCAAAGTACATTTCTCAATGCTAAAAAACAGCAGTGGAACATAGCTGGAAAACCACAGCACACTGTTAATATATAATAGTTATACAGTGGGGTCCAAAAGTCTGAGACCACTTGTGGAAGTGTTTCTATTTTGCATTCTTTTATAATTTAATACAAACTGTTTTATTACATATTATATTCACAATTTGAGCTGGCATGGACTCTACAAGTTTGTGCAAAACCGGATGATCCATGTTATCCCATCATCTTCAAGTGCCCAGAAATTTCAAGGCCTTTAAGTGCCCCAGTAAATGTTCGACAGGGTATGACCTTTTACACAGAGGAGTTAGTATGGTCAATGTGGCATATTTCCTTAAATATGACCAAGAAATAACGCAGAATCTTAATCGTTCTTCCTTTCAAATGTCAGAATTTTTCTTTGTTTAAAAAAATTGAAAAAGAGAAATGATTTAAAGAGGTCTCAATCTTTGGACCTCACTGTATTATTGTTAATGTATGGTACCGTAAATAAGATTTATATAACAATCTGCATCCAGCTGACCTGTCTTGACACAGCAAACATAATGACCTGCACCTGACCTGATCCCGTGTTTTACAATGCACTTTACAATGTCCCCATGCCTCTCAGGGCTCTGTTAATACATCTCAAATGTCATTCTCTCTCTTCTCCCTGAAACCAGCATCGTTTCTTGTCACTCTGTTCATTAACTTTGAACTACAGAGAGTTTCGGTTTTCTTTGCTGGCAGACTTAAAATAAAAATGGCCGTAATAAAATATCTAAAATCAAGGCTGCAAAATTAAATTTTCAGTGCCTCACAATCAATGCAAATTATGTAGCCAGTTCCTCCTTCATTTTCTTTGACAGGGCTTAAAAGTTTCTGCCAGACTACTCTATTGTCCCTGTGTCTTCATGATTTAAAATCATGCTTTCCAAGTGTTGCTCTGATAGATATAAACTCTTTGCATTATCACAATGCTGATTATGTTTTGTACTACCAGTAATACTACAACTACCCCTGGCACTTCTACTACAATTTTTACTACTATGCAAGTACTACCACTGCAAATAATAATAATAATAATATGCCATAGCCAGTGCAATCTTTGGTCTGAATCATTGAGTGATGGGTAGTATATGGGAAGCCCTCAGGTTTTTGTTTCAATGAGACCATATTTCCTCATCGCGAGTTCAGAGACGGTGTGGATGGTTGAAATCAGTTTAAAATGGACTTATCTCAGGTCAGAAATGTTGTTTTAGCGACTAATAAAATGATTCCGCTTATGGTTCATCATTTACCAAAATACCTGATCAGAGACAGAATCAAATTTAAAAAAATGGTGTCACCATTTCCTTCACCACAGAAATAAGAACAAAAGCTAAATTTAAGATACATTCACTTTTCACACAACCCCTTAAATTCAGTACTGGATAAATAACATTTTTTTGAAGCCTCAGAAAAAAGCAAGGCCAAAAACTGTGAGTAACGACCTCCCGAAATTCGTTATTGATGCATGCTACAGAGTGTTCAGATACAGTCCTTTCCAGGTAAAGGTGAAGGTCTTTTCTCAGTGTATGTCTCCTCCAATCCTATCCATCTGAGTGGTGGACAAGACGTCAGCTGCGCAATAATGTTTGGCAGACCCTGCGCTTACAACCCCCCCCCCCCCACCCCTCAAAAGACCAGCATTATTACCATTTCCCGCCATCAGGCTAATCCATCCCTCCCCAGGATAGAAAATCAATCACACTGATTGCAACTTTATTTACTTACCAGGACCTCCTTTAGTGCGGCCCATTCTGCTGCAACATGCATATTATTCTCATTAATAGAATCGTTTTCCTAAACGGTGCACGTTTTTGCTAATTGCTTTCCCCTGATGAAAATTTCAGATTCTAATTACTAATGTCTCTCCCTCTATATCTCTTTCTCTATCTCCCTCTCTTAAATTGTTCATCCCAAAAGGCACTGCTGAGAATGGTGTTAAATGTTTATGTTCCATGTCAAAAGCTGGGCTGCGCTAGTAACCGGGGAACACTGGTGGCAAAGTCACACACGCCTCTAAGTCATGTGTTTGTCTGAAGAGTAACAAGAAATTCTGAGCCTTTCATCCATGAACTGAGTTACCTTTCAATGGATTTTTAACCCTTTTTTTTCTTACCTATTGCTTGCAAAATGTGAGCAGAAGAAAGTGAAAGAGGGAAGGAAGGATATGTTGGAAGGGCATGTTGCCTAGCATGGATGAGTGAAGCGAAGTCCACGGCCCTGGGTGAAACCGGGCTCAGATGTGGAACCTGCCTGGCGTGGTTGAGCAGTGGGCAAGGCTGGCTTACAGTTCGGGCCGTGCCCAGCGGCCGAGTGGCCGGACACAGGGGCGTGATTGTTGTCATTATTACGCATCTGATGGAGCAATAGTTCCCATGGAGGCTGTGCAGGCAGCCGTGAGCCAGGAACAGTAATCGAAGTGACAAACTGGAAAACCTGACAAACGAGGCTGTTGGGGGGGGGGGGGGGGGGGGCGGGGGTGTGGAGGGTGCTAGCGGCTAAGCAGAGGGGCCAAAGAGAGTGAGTTGGCGCCTGAGACGTGACCGACCTCTCCCTGTCCTCTCCACAACTTCACCGATACTTAACATCATAACACCGCTATTTACAGCGGCCCGTTAAATAAGGCAATATTTCAGCATCGATTTTCGTGCCACTCTCCTAAACCCGGCCGGAGTTTGATAACTCAAGCATTATTGATTTTTCTATAAGCAAAGGTAGTCTGTGAGGAGGGAGAGCATAAACAAAACAGTGGCGGCCATGGCGACCAGGCAAAAGCTGTGTGGGGGGTTCCTAAACACCCCTGCCATCACACAGGGGGTGTCGTATAATGACCCTATGGGTGTGGGGGGGGAGGGGGGGACACTGCCTTGTCTGGGCTCGTCTGTCACTCGCCCGCCCAAAACCGCGCATGATGGAAGGCGTCCTGACAGTCTCAGAGAAAAAGAGCCCCAGCAGAAATAATTGATCACAGAACAAGCTGGAGGAAGCAACTTGTGGCTGCCGATTTTGCCTGCATCATTTATGACCGGGAGACCAAACGGTCGTACCAGAGTGTCAAATTTTCATCAATCTATCCAACGGCTGGGGGAAAAAAAAGAAAAACATTCAAGGGGCCTGTCACAATATGGTCTTGATGAAGCTTGGACTGGAACTAGAGCGCCCAAATGCACTCTCATAAATAATAGCGTGGTTTTACTTTCGGGAAGGAAACTGAGAGACCGGTGGATCGATAAAACAGAGCCCATGCAGTTACACCACCCAGGCCGCATCATTGACTTTGGACGTTTTTAATGACCCAAAAATAATTTCTGTATGTTGTTAAGTGCGTATTTTAAATTATTTAGACGCATTGTACATTTTTATGTTTTATGGAGCTTTTTTTTAATGATGCAAAACAAATTTCCAAGCAAACAGACTATAAAGTCTTATGGCCTTATCCTATTTTCCCACTCCCTCCCCCCGATGCCAGACAAATAACAGAACAAATGCCACAACCACCAACACCACCACCTCCCCCACCACCAACACCTCCACCACCACCTCCACCAGCACCATCACCACCAACACCACCACCACCACCACCACTTGCACCACCACCACCACCACCACCTGCACCACCTCCACCACCACCACCACCTCCACCAGCACCACCACCACCAACACCACCACCACCACCTCCACCACCACCATCACCACCACCACCACCACCACCACCACCACCACCACCACCACCACCACCACCACCAACACCAACACCACCACCACCACCACCCCCACCATCACCCCACACCCCCACCACCCCCACCCCAAACCACCCCCACCACCCCCTCCACCAACACCACCCCACCCTTTCACCACCACCACCCCCCCCCCAACACCACCACCACCACCACCACCTCCACCACCACCAACACCAACACCACCATCCACCACCACCTCCACCACCACCACCACCACCACCACCACCACCACCACCACCACCACCACCACCACCACCACCACCACCACCACCACCACCAACACCACCACCTGCACCACCACCACCACCAACACCCCCACCCCCACCACCACCACCAGCACCACCACCTCCACCACCCCCACCACCACCACCACCCCCACCACCACCACCTCACCACCACCTCCACCACCACCACCACCACCACCACCACCACCACCACCACCACCACCACCTCCCACCACCACCAACACCACCTCCAATACCACCACCTCCACCACCACCTGCACCACCGGACAGACGGTTGCAGAGACAGCAACCTCCAATCCCTACCCCCCCCCCCCCCCCCCCCGCCCCAGTCTTTTAGTGGCTAGAGAGGAGCCTGTTTCTTAGGAGCTGAAATGAAAGGGGGCGGGGGGATGATGATGAGAGTGCTGGCATGTAGAGGAAGGTGACCCGCCCAGAGACAATGTCCCAAACTGCCAGGACGGAAGCAAGGAAATGCAGAAGAAAAACTGCTGGGGAAAAACAGGCTGTAGGTATATTGTACTACACAGGGAAAAAAAGACTGTAAACGTACAGCGAAAGGTTAAAGCAGCAATGCAGTATCATACTTAAAGACCAGGGCTTGCAGGTTCAGTTCCCAAGTGAGACACTGCCATTGTAACCTCGAGCATGGTACTTAACCTGAATTTTATAAGAAAACATCCAGTTGTATATAAACGGTAAATAAACTAAGTAGGATCTGGATAGGAGAATCTGCCAAATGGCTAAATGTACTGATGACTGGTGACAGCCCAGGAGGCTGCAGATTGACTGGCCGTAATCAGAGAGGGCGTAGCCCGTCCTCCATTCATGGTGCAAAAGCACATTTTCTCTTAAAATCACAGGCCGTCAACCTGTCCGCATCATGGTAGTTGCAAGGCAAAGACGGCACAGCTCAACTCGATGGCTTCAGAGAGAAAATTAAATAGTGGTTCCCACTGTCAGACCTCCCTTCACTCAACAGAGTGCAATATAAAAGTGTTATTAAACCCACGTCAGACTCGTCTTGTTATCGAGAGTCATGAGTGACCGTGGCAGAGGTTAGCTTCTGGGAAATATGGAGAATCCACATCTCCAGGTTGAGGAATTTTGTTTTTAGACCAATAAAAAAGGATAACGGACTGGACAGGTGTTTCCCTGCTGAGGTACTTCTCTTGCAACAGACACAGGAGTTAGTTAACCCCCCACCCCCCCCCAAACTCAAAAGGAGGGGTAGAGATTTTGCCTCCTATGCTGAGGGAAGGCTCTAAACTTTCTTGGTCCTAACGTACCTGGCAGAGAGACCCGTTTCGTCCTCCATTTTCCTCCTGATCTCCTGGTAATCATAGCTAGGCTGAACTATCCTGCTTAAGGCCTACATACTGTATAGGCCTACATACACAGTACAGGCTTACTAAAGACCTACAATCTCCCTGGACAGCCAAAAGCCTTCATATAGGCCTACATATACATTATGCACCTACTAAAGACCTATACTCTCACCAAATGGGTTGAATTAGGCCCATATGACTCCTGTTTTTTTTTAAAGAAAATATACCACATACAGTAATTCTGAAACTGTGCTATAAAATGATCCAAGTCCCCATGAAATGTGACATGGCATTTCACTGAGAGTGTTTTGGCTGATGAATTCCACTTTCCTTACATATTTTCATACTTCTACACAAGTCGTGGTAAATGTTTCTGCACATTTTACATGTGATATCACTAAATTGTTCAAAGAATACCAATTTGTTTGAGAACTTTCTCCGTCACCACTTTCTCCGCATTTGTTTTCTGAAGCTTTTTTTTTTTTTTTTTTTTTTTGAGAAAACTGGGAAATGAAATTGACTAGAGGGAGCTATTAAATGGTGTTTGTACCATGTACCATGTGTTCACTGTGGATGGTGTTGTATTGTAAATGACATATTTCTGGAGGATGGGTGTATGCACAAACATCTTTGATAAGGATTCCCTCCTCAGGGGACAGCAAAAAAAAACATTCTTAAGAATCATCCTTCTCATTTCATTTTAAATGTAATATTTTTAATCAATGTTATTTCCAGGGAAAATTAGACTTATCTGAGGAGGACTGGTGCCAGCAACACATCTTTTAGGGGCTGGAATAAATGGGGTTCCCCTTTTTTGTCTGTGTTCCAGTAATGAATAGCCTAGGGGAAGAAGCATATTTGTGTGTGTGTGTGTGTGTCTGTAAAAACACCTCTCTCGTAGGCTTAGAGGTAAATGAAAACCATGAGGAGGACAACTTCGCCAACTGATATTTTCTGGCAGTCCTCTCATGGGGACAGAATGGGTATGGGGGTAGGGACTCAAGCTTATATTACTCCAACTTATCAGGAAATTTTGTGAATTCATTTGTTTTTTTTCTGGTGTGGGGAGGGGGGGGGGGGGGCTTAGGGGTTGTTGTTTATCGCCTCACCATATGGCTATCCCCTGATTCATTAATTTTCACTCTATGTACTACTCTAACTGGATTGTGAACCAGAGATGTCAACCTCCAGATACTAGAACAGTTTTTTTGTAAATTTTTTCAGCATTTTTATGTACCGAACATTGTCCACGAATCACAAAAGATGAGCACCATTAAACTACAAAAAGTTCGCCGAGCGTACCTGATATTAATTAGCTCTCTCCATGAGTGTTCTGTGTTAAATATCCCATCGGGACAAACCAGCTTGGGTTTAAAGGCTAAAACGGTTCGGTTGTTGTGGCATCCGGATGGGTGGGCATATGTACCGTTAGCTCTAATACATTAACCGTTACCGATGCTACCGTTGTCATAGCGCTGAAATTCCACTTTAACTGGGCTGGCTCGATGTGCATTTAAACTTTAAACTTAATCAATGTTCCATGCACTAATGAGAAGCCTGGGTTTACACGCTCGCTGGCCTGGCCATGTTAGATGTCTATTAAGATTGATTAAGCATTCAGGGGGCTTAGCGAAGTGACAGCAGGTCCCCCCCCCACCCCCCATCCTCCTCCGCTGAGAGACCTCGCCGAGGTCGAGGCATCGCTCATTTCTCCCACTTAGCCCATCTGTGCTAGGTCCGAGTCTTTCAGTCCTGATAAAATTTTTTGCCTTGCATGGTTTATTAATGTCTGTATGATATGGCGATTGTTTAACAATGACTTCAGTTACGAGCGTTCACATCGCCTTTCGTTTATTTATGGATGTGGCTGTGGTAAGTTTAGTGTGGTGAAATCGGCCGCTGCGGTGGCCACTGACTCCGGGTCAAGTTCATTTTTATTCCCTTTTACCTCCTATGAATGAAACTTTTAAATAACCCAAAATTCTGTCTTACACATTCTGACTATGACAGCTGGTTTATTTTTTTATTTCTATTCACAGTTTAAGCTTTTTTTGCACATAACTGTGTTATGACTACTTAATTCCCAATCTGATTAATAAAAAAAATATTTTTTAATTAACATGCAAATAATTATCGATTTAAGCACAGAGACCTGGGGCTTTTTGGAAAGGTATTTTATCGAGCTTCAAATGACACGTCCCTCAGTGTCAGTTATATCAGGTTTCAAAACAGTAAATATGGAGTAATAGTAATTCACAGGACCTAAACGGCAGGATTGATCTCACAGAAACGTGATTAAAAATTAAAAAAAGGGCGGGCTCTCCATTCCGAGCATGTTTCCATCGTACTCCTCCGCCGTTAAGACGCTCGAGCTACCTGTGGAAGTGTGACATTGCCAGTTCGCTCCATATTGCCATTACCGTTTAACTGGTCCTCTGGGACTACTTACACAGGAATTACAAGTTCCTACGTTTCCTCGCCATATGTTCCTTCCCCTTGGGAAGGATGCCTAAGGCTTGCAGAATCCCATTTTCCTTTCTTTGTGCATTTAAGCAGCAGGTTTCTGACAAGCCGATTCGCCATTTCAAGACGGGTGGTGGGGAGATGGGGGGTGGGGGGGTGGGGGGGGGGCGTTTAAAAGGAACTAGTCATTAGCAGTGGAGCCCTTGCTTGCCTTTATATCTTTTCTGAGCTTTTTTTCCACACACGTAAATTGAACTACTGTTCTTTTAACTGCTTCCCACCAATTCAGGAGGAGGAAACTGTGGATGGGCTATCGATATGATTGACGTGACTGTCTGCAATCACCTCTTTTACACGCCGCAGATGCGACACCAGACTCAAAGTTGCCTTCGCCATCGTGTGATCGGTCCACACGCCCGACCCAACTGAGACAAGCCACCAGACAGTGATAAGAGCTTAAGCCCTGTTTTTCCCTGGCCATTTTTTGCCTCGCCGGTGCAAACCTCCGGGGGAATTGGGCGGTAACGGCGGGGCAGAGACGGGACTGGAACCCCCAGCAGTGGGATCCAGAGCTGCTGTGCAAGCAGGTGGTCTCCCTCCTTCCTCCCCACCCCAAAGGCCCTGCTCACCCTCTGTTTCATTCACATAACGGGGCACTAATAGGCTGAGAGCGTCTCTGGGAGGCCTCCGTACCATTTGTGATGATCCCACTACTGTGTGGATGTATCTGACAGGACTGATGCTGTAGCAGAAAAAGATGTGCTGTGCTGTGCTCTGCCCGGACACGCAAAGAGGACAGGATACAGACACAGACAGGACGGAGAGATTCAGTGAGCGAGAGAGATTTTTGACTGCAGGAAAGGATATCCAGACGCAAATGTGGACACAGGACTTGTACAGTTTACCCACCTATAATAGGAATATACTGTACAACAACCTATTAGCTTTGGCTTAGCATATTAATATTATGAATACATATGGGCTTTGGACTTACAGTACGCCCACCTCCTCAGACAGTATACCTAACTACTAGCATTATTACCATTAATACATATGGGCTTTGGAGTTACAGTATGCCCACCTCCTCAGACAGTATACCTACCTATTAGCCTTATTACCATTAATACATATGGGCTTTGGAGTTACAGTATGCCCACCTCCTCAGACAGTATACTCACCTATTAGCCTTATTACCATTAATACATATGGGCTTTGGAGTTACAGTATGCCCACCTCCTCAGACAGTATACTCAACCTTTAGCATTATTACCAAGAATACATACAGTGGGGTCCAAAATTTAGAGACCACATTAAATTGTTTCATTTTTTCCCAATTTTTTCATGTAAACCTCGAAATTATGCTCCTCTTCATCGTCTGTTCATAAACAGAGATGTTTTAACAGAAGGATAACAACTGATCTGATTGGCCATAATGATGCCAGACCTTCCCTGCCAAAAAACCCACAACGACATCTAATGCGTCCATCTTAAAGGTTCCTCCAGTTCATTTTACTTCAAGGCTGTCTTAAAAATATTCAGAAAAAGGGAGACAGAGCAGTGTGATGTAGATTGACTAGATGGAAAAGTACGTCACCCTAATTTGCTCAACAACATAACAAATAAAATAGCTATGTTATATCTGACATACATTATGGCCAGCAGGAAATAATTTTAGATGGAAATAATTCTGGTCAGCCAAATTATTCATACATTTGGTGATATGTTCCCTTATATCATAGTGCAGAGCAATGTTCAGACGATAGGATATTATATATTACGCTGGCTGAAAAGCGTGGCCATGTATCAAGTGGCCCTTCAGATCAGCTTCTTTCACACCTGTGCCACAGGTACAATGCTGCCTTTTCTCATGAAATTGGCCATAGCTGAGCTGGACACGTCATAATTACCACCGTGAGGCCACTCGTGTCTTAGAACTGCACCTTTCTGAAAAATGTCGAAGCAGTGAAGGATTCTGAACTTGTTGATTGACAGCGCCCCTCCCCATGCTGAAAATGAGAAACTGTTCTGTGCCTTTTTGGTCATAGGGATCTGTGAAGCCAGTGGTACAACTCAGTGGGTTTCCCATCATGAGCGCCCCCTCCCACCCACCCACCCACCCATAAATAGCTCACGACACATGCAGAGCCTTCTTGGCTACTCGACAAAAGAAAAGGAGCGCATTGAAAAACTGGCACGCGTATCTGCCCCTCCTAATTGTAGCTTTGCAGAAAGATTTCAACGATTTACAAGATTCAGAAAAACAAAGACAAAAAAAAAAACAAAAGAGAAAAAAAAACATTTGAAAATTGCCCCTAAACCCCTTACTGCCCTACATTAACATCGCAAGGATGTGCAAAAAAGACATTCCATAAATACATCTGCTTGATGAATCAATCTGAGAGGCCAAAATGGAAGAGGAAGGAAATAAAGAGAGGGAGGGAGGAGGGAGGGAGAGAGGTAGAGAAATACAGTAGGCCTAAATCTTGGAGGAACATTTCACTGGCAGGGACCCTGGCCGGTGGACACAGGCCTGCAGAATTGCACCTGTGTGTCAACACTGATATTTCCAGATACAATAGAAGGCCTCACAGAGCAGCAGGGCAGCGGTGGCCTTGTGTGGTGCAACAGGCCGAGCACAGGGTGCAGGGGAGAGAGAGATGACTTCTCTTGTGATAGCTTTTTTTGAAATTCTTTTACGGTTTTTCTTTCTGCAGGGATCAACAGCACAGGAAGAAAAAGAAGTCGCAGGTGCAATTGTGTAAATGTCACAACGAAGGATGGAGGCGGCGTGCTCACCTGGGGCTTGGAAACAGCAAGAGAGCGGTCTGGATCCGCTCCCAAAAAAACAGTTTCCCATTAATGAAATACAGAATAAGACTGGGGTTGAATGGAGTTGCAGGCACACTTTATTCAAAACATTTGAGATAAATATCCGTTTTCATTCAGAAAGATATTCAATCATTAAATAACTACATTTGCATAGTAACATATAAGAATATGTTACTAATTGTGTTACATAGGTATTATATACTTATCATCTGTGCACAAAGAGGAAATATCCATTACTTCTACGTGAGGGTTTGTATTTGCCTGATATTTCGTGAGAATCACTGTATTATTTAAACACGATATCATAACCTACTTTCCTTTGTACGGTTGTGTTCTGTGCTCATAAGACTGGGATAGGAATCTGTTTTGATGTTTTGGAGAAGGAAAAAAACATGAGAGTAAATCAGAGCATCGCTGCAACTGTTCTTGTGGGAAATGAAAGTAATTTCAAAGGCTTTGCTGCCTGAGATTCCGTTGGAAAACGAGGAAAAGCAGATACATTTCTCAAGAGCACGGGACAGTGAAGGTAACGGAGGGACACCTGGATGGGGGGTTATTGGTAAGTGCTCATAAAAGAAAAGCTTCATGCCTCAAGAATTTAATTGTGGTCCATAAAGCGATCATTCAAAATGATATTTGTTGTTAACCCTAAGCCAAATCACTCAAATCTGTAAAGCACATTAGCTGCAGTTGTGAAACTGTGTCATTTTGAATGCTGCTTTTGAGCCTTTTCAGCTGTGGAGTGCCAGATTACCTTTTTACATATATAATGCACACCCTCATAATGAATGCAGGCTTTTATAAATTCCTTCTGTTCAAATAAAACTGGCTTTCTTTGCTGGAGGATGGGTAATGAGGACTGTGTTAAAGGGTGTCTGAAATGAACCTTTCAGAGTGTATGAGAGAGAGAGAGAGAGAGAGAGAGCGAGAGAGGGAGAGGGAGAGAGGGAGAGGGAGTCAACTGCAGCAATTCCAAGAGATGCAGTTTATAGTCCATGGAAATTGCAATTTGTTCTGTTCCTTCAGTGAAGTGTGACTCAGGCTTCACTCACCTCATAGACACACACTATCACAAGCTTCTCACCACGTCTCGTTGCTGTATTCATCAACCAAGCTTGAGGGATATCAAATGATATTGACGCCCCCCCCCCCCAATCAGCCATTCCATGCTGTTTTTCCTTTTTTTTGGAGTTATTTTTTTCTCCCCCTCTTGAAAGTTTCTCACTCCCTCCGTTCGTTCACCCGGCAGACGAATCCCCCCTCTTTTCGGTGAGCAGCTGTTGCAGGTTATTGATGACCTCATTAGAATGCCGCCTGCGGCATGCCGGCAGACTTTGAAGGACTTTTCCATATGCGCCGAAACGTGTGCCACCCGCCACTGCCACGGCAATGCTCGCCCGCCCGCCCGCCCGCCTGCCTCTCTTACCGCCACCTCAGGGCTGGCACCACACCCGTAAGCCGCGCAGATACCGCCGGCCAAAGGCCACTTCCCCGCTTTTAAGTCTTGTCTTTGGGACATAAAACATGATATATTTGGGACATAATATAATGGGAATCATATTGGAATTGTCAGGAGAGCTAATTCAATATGCTGAAGCCTATCACCTGTGCTATGTATGCTGACCCTGCTGTCCATGGTGCTGAATAGATTATAGGTTGATTACCCGTCACCCTAAGCCATACTAAATGTGTACGGTGACTCCACTGTCCATGGTGCTGAATAGATTATAGGTTGATTACCCGTCACCCTAAGCCAGGGGTGTCAAACTGCAGTCCTGGAGGGTTGCAGTGGTAGCTGGTTTTTGGTGTGTTTTAGCACTTAATTGATTAATTAAAATGACTGGCTGGCTAAAGAGTCCACACACCTGGTTTCCAAGGCCTAAAATGGCTGCCAATCGAAAGGAAAGAACAAAAACCCGCAGACACTGCGGCCCTCCAGGACTGGAGTTTGACACCCCTGCCCTAAGCCATACTAAATGTGTACGGTGACTCCACTGTCCATGGTGCTGAATGCTACCTAGGTTGGTTGCCAGTCACCCTAAGATGTGCTGCATGTCCTTGCAGCGGTTTCTCTCCATTGTCCTGAATTCTTCCCAGGCTTTGGGAGACAAAATGAACACTAAAAGAGAAAAACTATGACCTTTGAACGCAATGAGAGTGATCACCATGTAAACTGATGGAGCCAATTGGCTCCAGATACATGGTACCCATGAGTGAGTGGGAAAGAGTGTGTCCTAACCCTCTTCCGAACCTTCTTTTACATTCACATTTATATATAAATGATTCGGCGGAAGCTTTTAATTAAAGAGAACTTGTGGGAAAGTGAGTTATTTAGCCATGGGAGAAAACAGGACGGGCTGAGAATGAGGAGTAGTTTGGTATAAGTACTCCCTACCCATTCTAGTCTCGCAGCTGGATCCTACAGACTTCAGTGCAAACTGTTTTAAAACCTGAAACACACTTGCAAAGTACTGTCTATGGGAGAACCTATGGCATCTAAAATCACTGCCCTCCAATCAGTGTTAGCAGACTTTTACCTCAGATAGAATATCTGTCAGGCAGCAGCGGCCTCCCAGAGAGCCAGCTTACAGCAGCTGCCATTCAGCTGTGCTCCAGAGTGCAGACTTTCTAGGAGGTGTAATGATAAATTTAACTTTCTATCACCTCAACGCAATATTTTACAATTTATGAAAACATAAGAAAACAGCAGATGGTTGTGTAATGTGAATTTCTGTATTATTGATGATTTATTGTATTTAAGCATATTTTCATAATGGAACAGTACACATTCCATACAGCGGTACAGGAGAGATCGTTCCAGAAGTGAGAGACCTGCTGGTCTGTAGCTGGTTAGGAGGTGCAAGCGTTGTGGCTTTTTTCCCCATTACAAATAAGTTTGGTGAGAAAATTTTGAGAAGTAAAGAAAAAAGAAAAAAACAGACATTATCACTTGCATGTCACACTGTACCAAAGTTAGGGACAAATGTTGAACCAACTATTTCATATAAAGGTTTATTATATTCCATATAGGTCTATAAAGCCCCCTCCCCCCACCCCCCAGCTCCATCCATGCTGTCAGGTTTTATACCAGCTGCTGAAGGCTTCTCAGTCAGCTGACCACTCAGGTGCATTGATTCATTGATTCATTGATTGAAACAGTCAACACATTTTATGTGTTTTTATGTTTTTTTTTTTTCCTTGCATGTTAACACTTTATTCCAATGGACCTCCATTAACATTGGCTATTAACCCGCCACAGCATGCAGTGATGCTAGCGGGTTGCCATGGCACCCAGTCATTATACATCACCATACTGGCTTTAATTATATATTTTATGGCGGTGTGGAGAATGTGTGTGTATGTTTATGTGTGTGTGTTAGTATGAGTGTGTGTGTGTGTGTGTGTGTGTGTGTGTGTGTTAGTATGTTTTTGTGTGTGTGTGTGTGTGTGTGTGTGTGTGTGTGTTGTGTTAGTATGTCTATGTGTGTGTGTGTGTGTGTGTGTGTGCGTGCGTGTGTATGTGTGTGTGTGTGTATGTGTGTATGTGTAACTCCCATTATGACACATCTTTAATAATAATGCCAAGCTGGAAGGTTACAGCCCAAATGCAGTGAAGATTGCTGACAAACGCTCTGAGTGTTGATAGTAAATTGTGATTTATGAAGCCCAATGCACACTGAGGTCTAGATTCAAGCTACATTTGACACTGGGTTTTTTTCTCGTTAAAACCGTAGTTTGGCAATGTTGATTTTGGCAGTCATTGAATTCACCACACTGCATGTCTGTATGTGTGTGTGTGTGTGTGTGTGTGTGTGTGTGTGGGTGGGTGCACATGTGTGTGCGAGCATGGAGTAGCATATTAGGTACCAAAAAGCTCTACTTCCGACCTATCCTGCAAGGCCATTCTGTCCATGATATGATCACACCCCAAAGGAGGCTGTGCCATTATCAAGGGCCTGCTGGGGGCAACTACACACACCTGGGCTGATTTCTTGTCAACCTCTGGTGTGGCTCCTGTGAATTATGCTGACTCTGTCTATAGTTCTTAATGCTTCCCCAGCTTTTACCGATCAACCTCAGCTGTCAGCATACAATGCTGCCACTGTCCATGGTGCTGAATGCTTCTTCAACTTCTTACCAATCACACTCCGCTTTGCTGTCCGTGTACATTTGATACCCCTGTCTATGGTTCTGAATCCCAGGATTTGGGAGAATAGAGAAACTTTAAAACAGGGAAACAAGGCTAGGATTCTTGGACTAACTGTACCATGTCCGTGTACTAATGCTAATCTGCAAACACAATCCTCATTTAAACAAAGTTGGAACAAAACAGCAAATATGTCCTAACCCTCTTTTATTTCTCCCATGGGAATAAAAAGGAAACTGAAAAAAGGAGAGATAGGTCTTTGTAACTCTTTCCCCACCCATTCCAACTCACAGCTGTGTACAGTAGATTTTACTACAAACTGCATTAAAATCTGAAACATACATGAGAATTAACAAGGCTGGAAAAACCTTTGAGACATTAAAAAAAACACAGTTTCATAAATGTTACCAGATGTTAAAATCAGATAACATCAGACGGACTATCTGTCTCGAAAAATACCAGCCATACATTTCAGCAATAAAACGGCATGCAGGATGGAAATTAATATGATTATGTTAATTATTTCAACTCACGGTGCTGTTAGAAGCGATACAAGTTCCCAGCATCTGCTAAGTACAAATTGGGTTAAACGAGGAGGGGAGAAAAAGGAAAGCGCGCACGCGTTTTCCCAACTGTTTTGACTCTTGTTTGGCAACATTAGTATTTGAGCTGGAGTATTAAAGAGCGTCTTTATTAGGGGTAAATCTCAGGAGTATGCAGTGCATTCCAAATCACTCAGACTAATTAAAACTACACTCTCTTCAAAGGAGGAAGAGACTTTAAAGACCTCATTACAGTCTCTTTTTTCAGGGTATGTTAGCTAACAATATTACTATTATTTTCTCATTATTAGTGAGACTATTGTAAGCAGATTAGAGTCTATGGTAATGCACAAGAGAGACTCTCACTTGAGAACTGGGGAGAGAATGAATACTTTTAGTTTAATCATTTTTTCCCTCCCTCTTGTAATACGAGTGGGATTTCATCTTATACACACACACACACACATACGCGCGCGCACAGACACACTCATGCACACACAATAGTAATTGCGATACTTGTTATATGTCTGGGTTTGACAGGAGTCTAATTAAGTCTTCAGATCTGGCTGTGTTCAGCCCTGACCCCTGAGACGTATAAACGTACGTATCGACTCACTTTATTTATTTGCTTTGGCAGTTTCTTCTCACCGACAGCAGAGAGAAGCTTGCAGTTACTCAGCACGGTGAGCGGAAGAAGTGGCAGGAAAAGTGGGAAGTGGGACCGACACCATGCTGCGCATTTGCGACCAGCACGCTGTCGCCACCATGGGAGTGAGCCAGCTGCTCCTGAATAAAACCCCACTCCAACCACCCCACCCCCAACACCCCCAAAACCCCCACCAGCCGTCCCTGGCAGCCAAGGGGCCTGTGCTGTGCACCCAACCCCTTCCCATGCACCCTGTGTGCCCCCTGCCCAATCCCCACACCCCCAAGCCAATGAAACTCCCTGCCAAAGCTCACCAACTGTCGCCTCCTCATACAACATTAATGAGCATCTCGCGTTACAAAGCGCTCGCGTCAGGCCACCTCCCCCAAGGGTCACCGCGGCAACGGTCAGTGGCCGGCCAAGTCATCTGTGAGCCGCGGTTTTGCGTGTCATTAGAGGGGCGGAAGGGCCAGACAGTGGCGATGAGGGAATTTTGGGGGTGCATGCTTTCGCAGGCTCCGGGGCCCGTCTGTGCAGACCTGACCCCATGCCAGTATCCCCTTCTCCCAAGGCCTACCGTGAGGAGCCAAAGACAACTGCAAAGACAGACCCACGCCCCTGGTGGGGACACACGTATTCAGACAGTTCATTCACAGAGGCAATTTAAGCATTTTTTCTTCCAGATGATGTATTTTATTACTCTTATTTTTAATCTTCTGAAAGAAATATTGTAAAAAAAAATTTTTTTGGAAATGTTGAGTGATTCATGAAATTCCCCATTAATGATTTAGCCATGATTTAGTTACTGAGTTACCATGGTTACCGTGGCTTTGTTCCGACTACCTGTACTGCTGTTGGAACCAGCCATCTCCCTGTTAAAATGAAATGTGTGTTATCAAATTGTACATTTTGTCTTTTATGCAAAAAAAAAGCATTGTGAAAAAGATACGGTAAACAAAATGTCAATTGTCAATATGAATAAAATTGTTTTCAATCAATCTCATTCAGGCCACTGTTCTCCATTCCTTCATTTATTTAAAATCTTCTCAGTCTGTCCTATTGACTATATTTGTTACCTCTCTCACGTTTCAATTTGTAAAATAAATATAAATTGAGTTTCCTGTTACTGTAAGCATTACAGTCAGAATGTTAGTTACAATGCTAAGAGTTACAGGCTTGGCTTTTGCAGACTCTGTCGATCGGGTGTCTTCAGTCTAGTGGAGTGGGGTTGGGGGTTACTTCCCAAGCAGGGAAAGTAGCAAGGTGTGGAATCCAGATTGTGTCTTGATACAGAATAGTAAATCAGTTGCTTATGAACTTTTTCCCCCCTCTGGAAAAAGAGGAGAGCCTGGTTCTAGGTGTACTTCAAAGAACCTAGCTGTAGGCACCAAGCAACCTTGGAATAAAACATGGATGGTTTTCTTTTTAAGGTAGAAATAAACTACAAGATCAGACGCACCTGTTTGATGACAAGCGAGGCCTGTCTTACATAACAAATCAAAAATGGAAATACCCATCAGCATTAAAATCTACAGAGCTGTTTAAGCCACACATGCATTAAAATTAGTTTTGATTACAGTATTCCCTCACTCTGCTGTAGCTCTCTGATACCAGTATGAGACAAAATTGTGTAGGGACACATTCAGGACTACTCGAGGCCCACATATGACTGTTAAAAAAACTCAAGCAGCTTACTGAAACCTATTCTTTACAGTTTTTTAAGTATAATGGATGCTGTAGTCACTGCTATGCATGTTTATGATATTTAGGGGTTTTTTTTAGAAAAGGTAACGCAAAAAACTGTAAAAAAAGAGTGGGCAAAAAAGATGTGGAAATTAACTTTGAGAGCAGAACTGGCTTCAGTTTGTTTTCATGTATTCATCATCTTGTATTTTTTTGGAGGTCTAAGTTAGCAGATCATTTTCTGAAAACCTTACACATATTAAACTATTTAGTTTAGATGATGCCCTTATACCAGCTGTAACTTAATTAAAATTTGGAATCTTGACTTGACCTGTTAGTCATTACACGTGAATAACAATGTTATAAACATGATATTACACCTGATTTAAACAGTAATAAGCACAAATCACTCCCTTTATTTCCCTCTATAGGAAACAGTACTTACTCCTTCTGATTCATTGCTCACAGGCATCACATAATGACTGGTGAGGCATTCAGTGGTTCATATAACAAACATGTAGCTGTTCTTCCACATATATCCAGTAAAGTGTTAAGCAGTGTTTGTATTGCACTGCTGACATCAATGTGTTGAGCTGGATAGTGTGTGGAGTGATTTGCTTTCATTTGCTTTACACAAAAATGCACGAAAGCAGCTGGGAACTGAACCGGCAGATGCTCAGTCAGTCTCTGTTTCACAACACCTTCACCGTGCCCCCCCCCCCCCCCCCTCGCCGGAGAGGAACCGGCACCCTGTAGCGTTTTAAAGCTCGTTTCAGATCCATGTCCAGTTGCTTGCATGAATTTCCTGGACTTCAAAAGCCAGCCCCTAAGAGCCTCTGGGCAGTGTTTCCTCTTCAGTGGGTGACCTTTGCCCTCCCTTTGGGAGGAAGTGCAGTGAGCTCATTTCTTTTCTCTTGGCTGGTGCCCTGCTCTTTCTGCCGCTCGGTGCGCTGGCTCTAAAGCAAGGCGACCTTCAGCGGCTTAAAGAGGGGACCAAACAACAGTCTCACTGAAAGTACATGGAGTAAGACTGCCGCTATTAACGCAAACCAAAGGAAGAAGTTTAACGGTGAGATATAATGAAATACAATGACTGCAGTATTAATTCATTCAATTACATTTAATTAAAAATAAAATGTCGTAGTCATCTTTTTGCATCCCGCCAAAAAGATTACAACACCCATCAATATGTTCAGCCAATCATTCAACATTGGCAACACTCAGCCAATCACAAATAAATGACCACTGTACACAGAGGAACATTATTATTTCATTATTATTATTACTATTAGTAGTAGTAGTAGTGGTAGTAGTACCAGTAGCAGTAGTAGTGGTGGTAGTAGTAGTATTATCACAGTGAAGGGAGGGAAACTCTCTTCAGCTCCCACCTGGGTGAGACACGGCAGCCATTTTGTGCCGTATAATGCTCAGCGCACATCAGCGGAGAGTTGAGAGAGAGGGCATAATTAAGGCTAACTGAACACAGAGCAGAGCACTGTAAAGAGCTGTGCTGTCACATTCTTTAGTTATATGTCCAAGTGTTACTGTACTGTATAATTAACCTCTTGTAGAGGCTAAATAAAGTCATAATTAATTACAGTGTATATTTTCAGACTGACTGCAGAGGATGGCTCCCGGTTATCTCAATAGGGTACCCTGTGAGCAGCATATGTATATTTTCATATATTCTATGTAAATTATACTAAACTATGTAAGCTGTTGTTCTTTTCACTCTCCTGTTGCATTTCTTGAAAAAGAACTCTCTCACCTGGAATCTGATTGGCTGCTATATCCCCTCCATGCAGTTAATACTCGGCACAAAAACACCTTATAAAAAGACCTTATAAAAAATATATCAGTGAATGCTTTTTAAGGTATTCTTATTTTAAACCTGTGTTCCCTTGTGTTTATTCATTTCGAACTTCTGTGTATTTCTTGACTGCATGTAGGTCTTTATGTACAAGCAGGTGGTCCTCACCAGTGTTCAAAAACATTTTGTTACATTCATTTACGTCTTATGCAACCATTTTTTCACAAAAAATTTTAACTCAATACCCCAAAACCAGAGGCATTCACCCAAGTCATGGGGAAAATAACAATGTCACTGATTTATTTGTGTGTTTGGGCTTACTCAGGAGCTACTCCGTAATAATCAGACGTAATTTACTCAGTAATCATTGCCGGATTGTTTCAGAAAGAAAACGTTAAATTCTCTGATGCTCTGCTAAATGTCTGTGTACTGTCATAAAATCGGAGCCCCGGTGCAGATAAAGCTGCTCTTCCATTAAACAAAAGGATGAAAATAAAATATTCTGGCCGTAAAAAATCGTTCGTGAAAATCCTCAGGCCATAAACTTTACAGGAACATTAAATTCACCATCTCTGGGACGAGCCAGCATTCGTCAGATAACAGAGCATGTAGCACAACAGAGCTGGACCTGGAGAAACTTTAAGCACTCCCTGCTCTCCTCAGTGACCTGCATGTCACCTGACCTTAACAGTGTGCTTTTGTCACAATGGATGACCAATCAGAATAAAGGTCACCCACTGGCCAATCACAGTCTGCTGGCAAATATAGCTTTTCTCTGTCACTGTGGCTGATACCCAAAATTTGCAAAACTTCTGTAAATCTGACAAACAGTGCAAATGTTAGTTTTCTTGTTCATAAGCACAAATGAGTTCAGTCATCACAGAAGTAAAATTTACTCTTGATAGTTTATTGAACATTATTCTTTAAAATTATTCTTTTAAAATTTTAATATTCTTTAAAAAATGAGGACAACCGTTGATTGGACATAGACAATGTATCAAATCAAGAACGCAGTCTGAGCTTTAGTTTCCATGGAAATGACTAACTTAAACTTCAGATAGATACATATGCTTTGCCATCCTTGGCAATGGCGAAGGAGAGTGAAGCGCATGAAAAAAAATTGTGTTTTGTTTGAGATAAATAAGAAACGTTTTAACTTTGGTGCGGAGAATGTAGCACTTTGATAAATGCTTGTTTTTAAAGGGTACCCTTTGTGAGTAGGTGTAGATTGACCCCACTTGCCCTTCCTTCCCCCCTCTCACCTGCCTTCTCCTCCCCCCCCCCCCCCCCCCCAGTTTTAGCTGCTGAAACAGAAAATGCAGTGACCGCATTTTTCCATAGCATCTTGCTATTCGCTGCCCTGCCCTGCTTTGCATGGGACTGTTACAAGATCATCGAGTGCAGCGGAGCGATAAATCCAGATACCCCGGGAGCCACCGTCCACTCCAGTGACACGCCCGCTGATGTCATCCTGCTAATTTCCTACAAATCTCCAGCCCCCTCCCCCCCAAAATCGTGCAATTGCCCTCTGTGATGGAGCGTCCTGGCCCCACAATGGCATCCATTCGTTTGCACATGCAGCCATATGGCTCCTCTCAACAGGAAGGCGCTCTGCTTTGGGCCCTGCTCATTGGACGGGCAGGAAATGAGTGGAAATTCCCTCCGCCAGACACACAGTCAGCCGCATCGCGATGGAATGGAATCACACATTCGTCGATGATGTAAGATTAAAGATACGACATATGAGGGCAGATGGCTGAGCCCCGGTCGGGTTCCCTCTCTTTATTTTTA
Source organism: Albula glossodonta (assembly GCA_019788955.1). Lineage (NCBI taxonomy): Eukaryota > Metazoa > Chordata > Actinopteri > Albuliformes > Albulidae > Albula > Albula glossodonta. Next base: position 296,684 of record JAFBMS010000181.1, read on the forward strand.
TATTTTTCCAACGCTGTTTTGTTCTCACCATTTAGCATTGTGCCTTACACTACCCATGACTATCATCTGTCAAAATGCTAACCAATAAATTGTCTTTTTGGTTGTGAAAATAATATTAACAAACTATTTTTATAATGGATTGGATAGGCTTTTGATTGCTTGTCTCTGTTTGAGGGCCAGTGGAGAGGTAAGATGGGGTTAAATGTGACAAAGTTAATGCGAGATGTTGCTCTGGCTGATTAACATAAACTATTGATATGCATCATTTTGAGATTTCAAATTATTTGGATATTAAAATGAAACAAAGGGGTCATTTTTTTTTAGATATCTTGCCCAGATCGTCTGAAGATTGCATACTTGTTGTGTCTTATCGAGAGAATATTTTCTGAACTGATGAAAAAATTGCCATTTCAGCTAAAGAATGTAATAGACTTCATTCTGGCCTTGAATAAAGCAAAGGTCTCTGCCTCAAGTACATCATGACCTGGCAACCTACTCCATGTCTTACCTTTTTTTTACTAATGCAGAAATGGCTATAACTGCAATAATAACTGCAATTGCTTAATTCGTAGATTGAAAGACATACAAAATTGCTAGCTCACTCCTTCCATTGGTTCACAAAATATTATTTTCCAAATGTGGTGGTCCATGTGCACTAGCTCATAATATTATAAAATTGCAGATAATATGAAGGACAAGCATAATTAAAATAAGGTGGTGGTGTCTGAAATCAGTTTCAATACTACAGAGCTCAGTGATTACATGTCACTGATGGATCATAATGTAAGAGGAATATTTACAGTGTACATATCATCCATAAGCAAATAATCCATCTGGACTCTAACAAACAGGTCTTCATAATGGTACTATGCACTGCTATTTTCTTCTCAAAATTAAGGGGAGAGGTTGCCAATGACAACAGATGGAGGGTTCTTTTTTTTTTTTTTTTTTAGTTGAATAACTTCCTGTGTGTTTAAAAGGCTAAGGTTTGTTTTTGTTCCTTATCCTTGTAGACATTCAGTTGAAACACTGCCTTTTTGTCCCCCACTGGAACAAAAGACTTGAAGCACTACAGGCTTGGTTTGGCCTCTGCTAATTAATTCAGTTCTTTGAACGCTGTTGGGTACACAAAGCCGCATGCAGACCGCCAAAAGTCCGAGTCAGCCCCTGGTCACCTGGCATCATGCACGTTCAGTCAACATTTATTCTTAACTTTGGCTCACAATTAAATAAGAGTCTGTTTTTATCTTTAGCGTTTGGCCAAGGCCAAAAACTCCCTAAAGTGTTCCTGTGGAGGAACAGCATAGCGCTCTTATTCCACTGCGGGTGAAAGTTAAAGACACATGTGGATTGAATTTTGCACTTGGTCTATGTAATGGGAGAGTGACTTTTAGTCAGACTCTAAAACACAATTCTTTGAGTATGTTAGATACAAGCATGAACTAAAGCATTGGAAATGTGTTATTTTCAAAATATTCCCCGAAACATACAAAAACAGTTTCAACTGCATTGCATTCACTCATTTTTTATTTTTATTTTTCCCATTTCATCATTATTTTATTTGAGTATGTTATTATGATATTATTGATCGATTGAATTGCACATGCCCTAAACAGCCTGTGCATTTGACCGAATCCAGCCGTGAATGTGGCCGCAGGAGATGTTTCGGCCGGATTCTTGCTGTAAGAGACAGCTGTTTTGCTTGGGCATGGCTCTGAAAGTTAGCATCGGGTCCCGCTGTGCGGTTTGTTTCTTCTTTCCACTGAGGGAGTCAGTGAGGTTCAGTGCACAGGGTCCTTTAGAAATGCATCCGGCAGTGGCCAACCCCCCCCCTCCCCTCCACCCCCACAAAACAAAAAACATTGTTCTTCCGCCCCAGGTCTATCCGACTGAGCGGACACACCATGACGACCACATCCTCCCCCCCCCCCACGGGCAGTTGATGCATGGCCAATGGTTAGCGCCATGTCGGTCAGCTCCACGAATATCCCACATGCTTAGACCGAGTGGTCGCCTTGGACGACCGACTCAAGGTTTCCGTGATACAGGGCTCAATCTGCGGCTACGTAGAACTTCACCCCTGGCAACACTGCCGCCCTTTCTTTCTTTTGTTTTTTTTTTCTGGAGTTTGGTGGAGCAAGACGTCAGAGTCACTCTCCGGCCATGGTGTCGCTGCAGGCGGTCAAACCTCAGACCCGTACTGCTTTCATTCTCAGTTTATTATTTTAATATGGAAAGGCTACAAATGCTGAGAGGTTGAAAGGCTTCAAAAGTCGCAAATGTTATCGTCGTTTTGCCTTACAGTTTAGCCTTTACATTTACATATTTTAAAATCTCTTTAATGCATTTTTAAAATGTACATGTATGCCTGTGATATGTGGATTGGCAAGCCTGAGAAATATAATATGTTTTCTTTATGTTTTTGACAAGATTAAATTTCTCTGTGGTGCAGAAATCTGTAAGACATTGATACATTTACTGTAGAAGAACACCCCAGTAAATTCCCACATCTCATATTTATAAATTTGGGGTGTTAAGAGTCCCTGTCTGCTTGTACATTTTAGGATCACACAAAGAAAGGACTCAACGTACCCTTCAACACATTCGTCCCTTCCATAAAAGAGGAGTATGGCATTCTTTACTTAACATACTGTCCTTATGAAGGGAGGGGCTTTTGCCATAAAAATAAATGAAAAGATGAAATTAATAACCATCAAATTGTGCAACGCTGTGCCCCTGCACTGTAAAGTGCTCTGACCCAATTACGCTGCGATTATTTGAATTAATGTGCTTTAACTCCCTCACAACCCTGACAGCAAGAAAATCTCTCTCCCCTTTTTTCACGTCACCCTCCTGTCTATCCATTTCTCTATCCGTCCCCTTTTCTCCATCTCACGCTCCATCTTTTCATTTTACTCCCTCTATCATCTATCTGCCCACTCACTTTTTTTGTTGCTTCCTCTTTTTTTCTCTGTTCCCTTCCAGATTTTTTTCATTGTGCCTTTTTTTCTTATCTCTGCCTCTTGCTTCCACTCTCTCCATCACACACAACTCTCTCTCCCTTTCTCTGTCTCTTTCTGTCCCTTCCCCTCTTCAACCACCACCCACACCCCCCCCCCAAATTCAAATGGAATAAATTGCTTTAATGGAAGGAAATGCAATCGCTCTTTCATTCACTCTCTCTGTTGTTCACATACTTTCTCACTCTTCTCAGTCCCTGCTCTTTTCATCTCATTCCGCAGTTCTCTTTCCCCTCCCCCCCCCCCTCCCCTCTTCTCCCCCCCCCCCCACCCCCCCCCCCCCCTCTCTTTTACATACTCCTGCTGTGCACTTTCAAGCTCCTTTCTCTTCTCCCGGGGGATTAATTGATAGTGAAAGATAATAAATCTTCCAATTACGAGCAGGGCTCTTCTCCCTGGGCCGTTTTTCAGCCCGAGTGACAGACCCGGAGGTTTCCCGACTTCAGTCAAACTGCCGACGGAGCGGCAAGGTTAATATTTCTCCATCATCGTCTCCGCCGGGCCGCGTTGCGAGTCAACGGGCGACAGGCCGCCATTAGTGACTCGAGATGTGAGAGAGTGCTGGCTTTCGGGAGGGGGACCAGAGACCGCCCCCCCCCCAAGTGCCCAGCGGCGCACACACACAAGGGGGAAAGGTGGACCCTCACCAGGGAGTTCCGCAAACGAGCGGTGAAAACGAGCGGCGAAAACGAGCCAGAAACGATGAGCTTCTACCTCCACGCCAATTATTGGACCTCAACGCCCTTGGTACTGTCACCCACTTTCGAAACACATTTTTAAAAAAATTATCTCTCTTTTATTTTTTTCAAATGAACTTACTATCTGACTTTTAATTATTTACTTTCTTACATTATTATTGGAGTTACCTGTGTTGTAGTTCACACTAAAATTACATATTTACATCAATTTTTAATTACGGGTTGATTAAAAAAAATTATATATAACTAATAAACAGTTTCAGTTAAGTATTAAAATTGCATAATGCAAAAATGTTAGGTTCATGACACCAGTAAGGACATGAGAACATTTTTAAAAGACATGCTGAGGATATGTTTCAATTCCACGATGAAATGGAACATTTTGACAACCTCGCTAGAGCACATGAAACAATGTGAAACATTCTCTCCAAAACCAGCCCAGCACAAACGGCATAGACATAAGCATCCTTATTGCCTGGAGTCAGCTCTCCTCTTTTTTCAGACGGCTTTGTGTCAAATGTGAAATATTTTGGGCAGGGCGTTAATGAATTTGGCAGAGCCAAGACTGAAAATAGTAGTTCCCAAACAGCTGCTGAAGGAGGCTTCTGACATTTCTCCTCCATCTCCCTTTGGTACACAAGGCTGTCTTTATGTTGAATGAGGCTAATTTTGGGTAACACGGTGTAAGTGTTCTGGAGAGCCTGACCGGTATTCAAGTGAGATCTGACCTCAACTTCCTCTTACAAACAATGTGCAGTGAAACCCAGATTTTACGCGCCTCGATTTAATGCAAATTCGGATATGAGGAGGAATTGGATGATTTATTTTATTCGGAGATAATTTACTTGCCAGAAAGTAAATGTGCAAAAAAAAAACAGGTCAAATAGGGAGAAAATAATAAAACAAAAACAAAATAAACAAAAATTTATTGTGTTTTAGGATGTTAGGTCAACATTGGGTCAGTTTGAATGCTGATTTTCTTGAACCCTGATTCAGCGCGACCCTGCTTTTTTCACAATTACATTTTATGGACCTCAACGATCACGTTATAACGGGGCCACACTGTAATTGTTTTTTGTTCTTTCCTACTTTGGTATGGGATGTCTATTCCTGTCCTTGATGCAGGGTTCTTGGGTAATACCCAGACAATGTCTCTGACTGCAGACAGGCAGACTTTTCAGTTGTTCACTGTGACGATTTCAATTGCTATAAATGATTCTGGAGGAGAATGTAGCTCTTCTGCCACAGGATGAGGCTCCTGCATGTTGTTTCTCCAGGTGAAAGACTGCAAGTACTTCTTGACTGTTGTGAGATTGTATTAAAGCCATAATCTGTAAATCTAACTCAATACAGTGGAGAGAGAGAGAGAGAGAGAGAGAGAAAGAGAGAGATAGCATGCTAATGAAAGGGAGGAAGATAATAACAGACAGAGAGACTGAAAGAGAGAGCAAGAATGAGAGCCAGGTCGGAATAGCACTAGAGAATGAGAGAGGGAGAAAAAAGAGAGGTGGAGGGAAAGCGAGAGAGTGTACATATCTCCTAAAATAGACCGGCTTGCCTTTGTGTACACTCGACCACGCTCGGAAATATCTGTGAAATAGACTAATGATCACTCTCCGTGTCATTGAGGGTACCCTTCAAGCCAAGCGGGGAGCGAGGCAGGAACCACAGAGGCCAGAAAAACGCATCCATATTCCATTAGCGCACTCCCGTCCGACTTCATACAAGCCACGAGTACCCCACACATTAGTCAGTCACTTATCACTGAGAGAGAGAGAAGGAGGGAGAGAGAGAGAGGAGAGAGAGAAGGAGGGAGAAAGAGAGAGAGCAAGAGGGAGGGAGAAAGAGAGAGAGAGGGAGAGGAGAGAGAGAAGGAGGGAGAAAGAGAGAGAGCGAGGGGGAGAGAGAGAGGGAGAGGAGAGAGAGCGACAGAGAGGGAGAGAGAGTGAGGGAGAGAAAGAGAGAGAGAGAGCAAGGGGGAGAGAGGAGAGAGAGAAAGAGGTGAGAGAGCGAGAAAGAGGGAGGAGAGAGAGAGAGAAAGAGGAGAGAGAGCGAGAGAGAGAGAAAGAGGAGAGAGAGAGAGCGACGGGGAGAGAGAGAACGAGGGAGAGAGAGAGAGAGAGAGAAAAACAGCCTGCTTCCACTCCGCTCAGCACGTCTGTAAACAACTTACAATGGCCGCTTATTATGCTGATGGTTATCGCATTTTAAAATCTTATCTCTCCCTCACTCTCCCCCCCCCCCATTTTCACCCTCCGAGTCCAAGTGCCTCAGCATCGCCACCTTGTAAATAACAGTTTTTTAAAATTTAAAAAAAAGAAAAATTATAATAAATAATAAAAAATATGCGTATCATTCCTTTTTTTTGGCGGTCTGCCGTCTTTGAAGTAACTGTGAAATGGTCTTACTTGGTATCAGTGTGTTATGAGGCCTAGGTGGAACAACAACATGACTTCAAAGGCAGTGAGTATCCCCCCCCCCCCCCCCCCCCACCGCCAAACCCCAACCCCAATCCCGCCACCCCCACTGGCAAAAACATATTACAAAAAAAAACTGTGATTCACGTGGCAGATGGCAGCAGAGTTATCCTATGTTAACTTCTTGTCTCCAGACTGTTTGCGATGTTCGGACATTCCACGGCGGGGGCTATGGCGACGGTATCAGTTCCTGCCCGATTTTTATGGTGTCAGATCAAAAGTGTCTCTCCACCATGGGGGCTGCTATCCCCACCTTTACCGCCGATGTTGCATAATTTCACTGGATGGAGTGCGCGTGACGGTGACGCGCTATGTAAACGATGACAAGCTCCCACCCTGCGTTTAGAGTGCAAGGAGACACCAAGGAGACATTGCCATGGCGAAAGCCAGCATCGCCATGGCGAAAGCCAGCATCACCGAATAATCAGGGCTTTTTGGCATGATGGTAGTGAGGAGTTTTCTCTCACTGCCTCATCACTGCCGATTTCCCGCCACCACAGCCAGGGTAAAACGTTGTTTTTATTTTTCATTTGACCCAGATCACAGACCCCTGTGGGTCTCTGTAGTCCCCCAGATTAAGCCCAGATACCTGTTAGACACAGGAGGAGAGTCTGAGCCAAGGTGGGAAACACACACCTGTGGGTGTGTGTGCTACCTGCCTGCCTCATCAACAAGTATAGCACAAGCTTACCTTATCTCACTTTAGGTATTCAGCACACGGTCTTATTCAGAGCAACTTACACAGATAGCATGTGTGCAAACAGTCCATTTATAAAGCTGGATGTTTTCTATGCAGCAATATCGGTGAAGTAGCTTGATACAGTGTGCAAAGGTGTTACCCACCTGGGACTTTAATCTGTGACCTCGGAGTCACAAACCCAGCTCCCCATGCATTACACCACACGGTGCATGTCAAGATGAAACCCGATGAAGATCCTCACCCCTGCTGCTTCAGGGAGTTTGCGATTAGCTCTCTTAGCTGGGGACCTCGGTCTTTAGCGCAGCGGGCTAATTAGGCTGATGCCACGTGGAGCAGCTAAAGACAGCTGTGGCTTGAACCCCTCGTGATCGCTGAAATTTAACAGGGAAGAAAGCGGAGAGTTTTGGTGTTTTGGTTTTGGTTGGGGAGGAGGAGGAGGAGGAAGGGATCATTACTGCCCATTTCCATTAGAATAATACCCAGAATCCTGCGCTTTACAGCCAGGGGTCAAACTGTAGGCGCAAAGGCCGAGACGCCAGAGGCTCGCTCAAATTCGCCAAACTGAGGCGAATATTCCAGGCAAACAGGTTTTCTTTGAATTTTTAAATTTGGGCATCTTTGTGGAAACATTCCAAATTGTTTGCTTTAAACAGTAAGGATTGATAATGATCGCATACATAAAAGAGGCTTTCAGAAAAAGTATCAACCTTACTGACAGTTAGACACTTGTATTATTGTAAGAAGATTAAATAAAATCGGACAGTTATGTATATTTTCTTATACTTATGGGCACGCATCTCCCTTAGTCCAGCGTCTGTTTGTTCACTGAGAACTTCGTCGTCAGACCGTTTGTGTGTTCGCAAACGTTCGCAGTGAACTCAAAGCAAACGAAAAACTGTTTGGAAACGTTCGCAGTCTCAAAGCAAACGAAAAACTGTTTGGAAACGTTCACAAGCGTTTGCCTTTGTTTGCTATTTTGAACACACCTCAGGTTGCCTCCTCAAGTTTCAGAAATGTTTTTACTGAGGAAAATAAGGCCCTGTGGGGCGGGAGCGGCAGGACGGCCCCCTGTAAGAGCGAATCAAACCCGGCTGTTCCCATCTGAGGTAAAACTGGACTGAAAAGGTCAGCTCTGACACAGAAATGTCACTTGTGAAAGCCCAGCCATTTTCAACAGAGCCTCGAGCGTTTCGCATCGATAGGGTGCCGTCTGGCTGACGGTCACTCGAAAGGGCGATACCGGTTTCCGAACAGACTCCCCTCTGTCCCCTCTGTCTGTCTTCAGATCTGAGGGGCGTAGATTTCGGGGCCCAGGTGACACATGGGTATTGGGCCAATGTGCACAGGAGGAGGCCCGAGTTCCTGTCACGCTTATTAAAATCCCGTTCGTCTCGAAAAACGCTCCCTGATGTTTCTCACCCGTGTACAACTGGCACTTTGTAAATGGTTTTGCATGACAATTCCAAAATCCCAAAATTCACACATCAGTGAATAAGTATGAGTATTTTTGCTACAAAAGTTATTTTTATACCTAAACAATGCCGTAACATACTATTATTAGTACACATTCTTGCATATTTTGCAGATGTGTTGTAGCTGTTTGTTTTCACTGTTTTTCCAACAACTTCCATGAACTCCTGTGTCACCGCAATTTGTTTTTATGGATATTTCTTTCTGTAATATTATGAATCAAGTTCAGCTGGAGTGTGTCCTTAAACAGAACTATGTCTCTTTATTTTATCTGCTTGTCACTGAGGTGGAGAGTCCTGATTTGGGTTGAGCTTGTGGGTGGCACAAAGCATTGATTATTAATTTAATTATTAATAATCAATATTATTTTAAGATGATAATTAATTAACAATTAATTATTATTTTACTAAATTGTATGCTTATATTGGCCTCTGAGTACAATTCAATCAATCAATACATTTATCAATAAAAAGATATTTGCTATCGTGCGCTTCACCAACTGCAAATTGAGGACCAGACTGAGTATATTTTCAAGAAAGGATAAAAAAGCAAAAGGTAAATCAGAGGAAACAACTTCAGAAAAATCCCTGACTTGAGGAAAAGGAGGTGAGGTGATTTACTCCAGGTCATTTTGTCCAGGTAAGAGCGGTTTCAGGTGCAGTGCACACCTGTGCTGATGTCAGTTTCAGAAAGCTTTACAGCACATACAACATTTTGCGAAGTCATTCACAGAAAAAGGAAAGAAAAAAAAACACTTTATATTTTTTTTTATTTAAAACTTTAAAACCATATTACCCATACAGCAAACTGTACAATTGAATTATTCACAGTGTGTTAAAAAGAAAATAATTCAATACCTTTCTATTTCATTTTATACCCTTTTTGTATATATCATTGTTTAACTTTAACTTCAATTAGTCTAGGAGTGGTCAGCATGTAACACATACAGTTACTAGGAAACAAAAATTGTTACAAAACGTTACAAAAACTATATTCATAGAAATTCTGCATGTCCACAAAGTAAACCCTGGTCGGCACCAATATATTAATCTTATTGTTTGAGAGGTTTTTTGTCAAATGATAAAGCGGATAAATGCAACCCCAAACAACAAGTAAATAAAAGTTATTTGTAACCGATAAACCAATGCAACTCATATCACAGACAGCAATGTCTATGGAACACAGATTGTGTTTTTTTTTCTTATTTTTCCAATTAATTTTCTCTTTATTTCCATACAAACAGTAAAATAAAAGCATACACACTTCCCAACAAAATATATATATTTTTTGTTCTCTAAATAGGGTTAACATGAATACCAAAACAGAAATGTATGTCTTGCCCAGTAATTAATTTTGGTCACACATACAAATTTAGTCCTACTGTCTCTGAACCATATATTTGACCCAGTAAATTTGCTTTAAAATATTTATTCGAGGATTCCGAAGGTAGAGATTTACCTGCTAATCTTGGACTAGCTAGCATCATCACAGTGAAGAAACCTAGGGCAAGGTTATGAACGTCTCCACAGATTTTGCATTTGGAGAAAAAAAAAGGGTTCTGCAAGAGTAGGCAGTGACCAGTAATTAACTATCTAACTCTAAACACTAGAGTCTCACGGAGGCAGCTCAATAGGAACTGATAGAAAAACCGATCTGCTGACTCTTATCAAAAAGGAATTTATTCTATGGTCAGGGACACCTAACATTAATACGTACACCTCAAATGAATGTGGCGAGATAAACACAAGGGGGAGGGGGAATGGTTTAGTCCCACCCATCCTCCAAAATATACCTATATCACACTCTACCCTGTCTAATTTAATATATACCCAGGGCAGGGAGGAGCAACACAGGGAAAATGGCAGGTTAGGGCTAGTTACCTATGCACAGAAATCAGACCAAGGTTGTCAGCTGTCATTTAAAAACCCTTAAATTGTATGACCATGGGTAGTAATGGGGGATAATAACAGGCTTCATTCACCCAGAAATGGGAGGAGCTACCATATAGTGTCAGTGTCACTCGATTACTTAGACCAATGATAACATTCTCTGTGGGGAGACAAACATTTTTGATTGGTCCAAACAAGTCAAACTTGGACAGGTCAGTGTAGCTCCACTCTAACAGGAGTCGTGAAACCTCATTTAAACCCCCACTAGCCATGGCTCCCTTTGTCCCTGTCATCAAAATACTACACAGTTATCGAGTACTAATTACTTTTGTGGTGCCATACAGTAATTAGGGACATTCAGATATAACAAAAATCATACATACAATATGGATATGTTTTTCAAAGAACAAAACAAAAGATGTATATACCAACATATGAAAGTATAATTTAGCAAAATATCTTTTTCATCTTTTATATATTATTATATTTGTAGAAGGGCCTTTTTAATTACAATGACCTCCAGAACATTTTTATTTATACAATGGGGTTTCACTGATTGAACAGTCAGACATGTTGACTGAGATCATTTTAGGCGTAAGTTAAGTACGTATGAAAAACGGGAGCGTTTTTCCCATGATTCTGTCTCTACCCAAACACCTCACAGAGGCACAATGTCTGCAGTCATCCTTTTAACCCACAAAGCGCACCTAAATCTCAGATACCAAAATCAATCACCCATTTTCACTGGTGATATTTCAGGCCGGGATCAAATCAAAACCAACGCGTACGTCGCCGGTGCTAATCTCGAATGGGAGGGAGGAAAAAAAACTCCTACATACTTCAGTCATTGATGAGTTATTAAGGTTATACACTGACAGAGTCTCCAATACCAAAGCAACACAGAAAACATGGAGCAATGGGTTGAGAGACAGACAGCTCTGTCCACACTGGTATTTGATCCAGGCCTTACATGGTGTACCCAAATACCATTGCAGAGGGGGCAGTTAATATCAACGTTCTTGGTGAGAGGACTGTACATTACATTTTTCTGGACTTTAATTACCCTTCCTGGGGAGTTGGGGGGGGGGGTCAAAGTTCATTGAAAATTTCTTCCTGTCGTGATATGGAGTATTCTACAAAGTTGTACAAAGGCTGCACAATTCTCGGTTTGCTTTACCCTTTTTTGTAAGAGCACTGAACATCTCATAGAATGCAAAAATCAAGGCCTTATGCCCAAGTTGAAGCTTGGTACCTACAGTGAGTCAGAGTCCCTTATTTTCTTTTCCTCTTAACAGACACACTCTACGGATTTTACATCATCCAAAGAGACGGCAAGCTAAAAGTGGATCCTCTGCCACCAAAAGAGCTTTGAGATCAGCGCTTTGAAAATAAACAGGCAAAAACAATGAGCCGGCTCCAAGGACATCCAGAGCACAACCTGGGAAAACACTGAGGAGGCCGTCACAGAGAGCCAGAACAGAAACATGTTGAAAAAGGCCATAAAATCAGACAACCAATGGCTGGGTGGATCAGGTGGCAGTTCGCCCCCGGAGTCAAATGTGAAAATGAACCATCTTAAAGTCTTCAACGTGGAAAGCTAATGTACAGCTAGCAACACTTGTGTTTCCACCACAGTGTCATGGCAAAATTATGAGAAACCATGGCGACATGGTCAGTCATACGCTCAAAAGGGGCATCGTGCAAGTTTTCACCTTCATGGCAACGGATATGAACTGGATCAACATTCAAATAAATATCAAAACCAAACTACTGCTGACTGAAGTGTTAAGGAAACACAAAATGTCGAGGACCGTATAACTTATGGACATGCCCCATTTCCTTAGTAGAGAGAGTGGATTGGCCCTTCTGTGCCTGCATGAATTAGGTGGAGGCAGAGAAAACTGCTCCTTAAGTCACTGAACAACCCGGTGCCATGGTAACATACAGTGGCAGACTGCAATATGTCAATTTGTAAGACATGAAGACCAGCTCAGGTGCTAATTTCTGTCTCATCGATTCTGATCCTCTAATCCCTGCTGTTGCACCATGGGTATTTATAGAGTATGAAAAAGGAAAAGGAAAAACGTACACGCTGCCCCTTTAATTGATTTCTTTTAATGTCACTCTATTGCTGTACTGTCATTCTCAATGTTGTCTCATGAATTCTTACACATGTGTATACGCTGTTTCGTCGGGCTGGGGTCCCTTTCAAACAGAGATGACAGTGTCGGGTGGGGGTTGGTAGTTGGTGGGGCGGGGGCGGTTTTCCTGGCTAAATAAAGGATACATAAAGATATCTGGGGGAGATGCACTCTGTGTGGTGGGGGCCTGACATTTCTGGACTTCTAGTCTCAGGACTGAAATGATCACATCAAAAGATACAAATAAAAGTGCTGTGAAAAAGAAATAAATACAAGAAGACCAGGTTTTACAGATGAAGCTGTGTGTGTTAAATGGATATGGGATCATGTGACTTGATTAACCCCTTTTAACAGGAGTGTTTGAGGTGAGAGGCTGGGTGCTGCAGGCAGGCCGGCCTGAGATACGTGCAGAAGACCAACATGGTGCGATGTCCACAAAGAGACACAGGTAATAACAACAATGGACAGATACAATGGAGGAAGGAGGGAGACAAACAGTCACATGTTGAACTGGAAAATTATGGGGGGGGGGCTGGGGTTAGGGTGTTTGGTGTGTGTGTTGGGGGGGTTCAATCTTGGGGTTCAACATAGAGTGTTCATGGAGTTTTATGTGTGTGTGTGTGTATGGGAGGGGGGGTTGGGAATCAGGGTGTTTGAGGATGTGGTTGGGGGGTCCATCGTGTTTGATGTTTGGTGTGGGGGCGTATAGGGTGGTCACAGAGGGCTGAGAGCTACAGCAGACAGATGAATGAATGATAACAGCACACAGGCCACTTCAGAAAAGGACCAGGAAACTCATGCTGCGAACAAAGGCAGCCCAGAGAAAAGAAGAAAAAAAGGGAATAGAGGAAGCTTAAAGGAGGGATGTTTTTGTTTCCTGCTTGTGGGGAGGGGTAAATAAAGTTATTTACCCTGGGGAAGGTGACACCGACACATTTTCGGGAATTAAATCATACAGATATACACAATGTTTCTTCTTGGCAAAAACACAGTGCGGCTCTTAGAAGAGGTTTTGAATTTTACTGTCATTACCCATAATTCTCTGCTGACAGCCTCAGAACAAATTCAACAGGAAAGAAACACAGATCTGTTGGGAATGGCAAACACACTAAAATGTGGGTGAAATCTTAAAGAAGGAACAGAACAACACAGCCTTGGTCATGTTACATGGACGCGGTGAACTGAATTAACTTAACGTACTCGCTGAAATAATAAGAAAGAAACAAATCCAAAAAGTTTTGCATTAATGAGATAATCTCTGACATGAACATGGAAAGATCTATTTAAGGAAGCTGAAAAATCTGTTATGCAAAAGAAATATAAACCACTTACATTAGCAGGTCACAGGTATGAAGCTTTATTCATACCAGCAATTTACACAAATTTGAGGGTGTAAGTGTTCTAAAAGGCTAATATAATTGTAAATTTTTTTCCTATTTTGTATTTTTAGGACACAATGAATATTAATTCATTCACATTAATTCAATACTGAGGACATATCTTTGGTAATTGATGTCAATTTGCTCTTCATATTTTTCTCATTTCTTCCTGTAAATGCGTAGAAAATATCTGCTTGCAAATTATGCAGCAAAGTAGACACAAATTAAATCAAGTTTTTTTTTCTTGCTCAAAAAAAGGAAACAAACACTGGAACAACATAACAGAAATGGCACAATGGGAAAACTAATAATAATTTGTTGCTCATACCAGGGTGAAAAAAGCCTCTCCCATTTAAATCCTCAGAACAGCTCACTAAACCCTGTCGATTTGTGCAATCATTTTGTCAAATGAAGGTCTGCAAGCCCACGTTGGCTGCTAGCCCACGTTAGCCACAACACTGGTGACCAGGCAGCTCAAATACAGGGGTTTCCGGAGTTTTCTTTACACTGCAGATCCCAAGCGAATGTCCTTTTACAAAAATGGTGTCCTGTCATGGTCCTGGCCATGCTTGTTTTATTATCTGCTATTTCAGCCTCCCAAACAGTCCTCCACATGGCGACCCCGACTGGGACGCGATAAATTCCTAGAAGAAGTCTGCACAGCTTTTGTTTTTTTTGAGGTAACAGGTCATTTTCCACACTGCCAAAGGACCTCTGTATCTCTGAAAAAAAAAAACAACAAAAAAAAACCAAGTAGTCGTTCAGAACCTTGACTGACTGAATTGAATGTGCTATGTGTGACGTCACTGCTTTTCCCAGCTGAATGAAGCTCCACTTTCCTCCCAATTTCGGTCTTTTTTTATTGCCATGCTTGAAATAAGCTTCTCTTCTGATATAGATATTTTTCTCCCACTCCACTTCTTCCTGTTTATTCTGTTTTTTTAAATTTTATTCGTTTTTTTGGGTCTTTTTTTCCTCACAAAGGGTGCCCATCCCTTATGGCGATGCCAGGGGTCAACGGTGACTTGTGACGGCGAAAGGACGGGTTTGGGGTGGGGGTGGGGGTATGAGGGAAGCAGGGGTGAGTCGGGTGTTTGCTGTTACTTTTATTTCCTGTGTCACGCACGTAAACATCAGACTTGGGTGCACATGGTGGTTTGGAAATCTGGGAGAAGCCGCGCGATCTCGGAGACGGCGGCTCCATTCTCATTCTGGATCGGACTGCCGTGGAGGGTTTTGTAGGTGCCGTTGCCATTGGTGGTGGTTTCGGCGGATTGGAACGGGGACTCTGGGGTCTGGTGTTGCCGCGGTGATTTGGTGATCGCCATCGCGCCCGCAGTACCGTCGGCCTGGGCGCGTCGCTCCGTCGGCCCCTGGCAGGCCATGGCTTCCTGTCATGGGAACACGGGGGTCATGCCCGTGCCGCAGGTCATGTTGTCCTTGCCCGGTAGCCGTCGGTCGTTGAAAGTGTGCATGTTGATCACCGCGTCCGTCTTCACCATCACCGGTGGCTGGGGCTTGTGCTTCACCCGCCGTTCGCAGGTGAAGGACAGCCGGATCTCCTCCGCCATGGCACTGCAGAACGACCTCTGCGGTGGAGAGAAAATAATCACAGCATAGTTTAGTGGGATCTTCAAAACGTACTGAATATATATCACAGGAGGTTATATTTATCATTTATATGTCAAAATAAGACCACACTTACAGTTCTGTGTGCAGTTTTAGGCACCAGAAACGTTCTGTTCCCTGGAGTTAGACCTCTGAACACATGTCCAGTACATGAACATAAAGATACATAAAGAACATAAAGAAAGCTCTGTATATTGGACCGAATTACCAACTGGAAGTGTTTGTTTTTATCTTATCCGACAGTTTGATGAGTTTAGGAAATATGAAAATGAACTTCCATCCCAACTTTTATCATGACCATCTCACCAGCTGAGGGACGTTGTTTGCTGCAACATGAAGCTGAGTCCATTGTAAACAGGACTCTAAGGTGTCCTTCTGCTAGCTAAAGCTATTTTGTAAGTATCAGAGGTAATTTTTCTCTTAGCTAACACTTGCAAAGAATAATGATCTTACTCTTTGTTTCTATTCTGAAGCTGGTGGCCATTCCCTGCACTGTGCACTGAAAGGTAAAACTGGAAAGCCCACGGTCCTGACCTAGACATTAAGCCCCGGAGACTGAATGAGAAATTTAACATTTTTATTAATGTTTGCTGTAAAAACTGTTCAAACAGCAACAATATGTATTTATTTTAAAGCTCAATGATATTGAAATGATCTATGAAAATTAGATTTAGCCACACTGTATCCTGAACAGCCGTCCTGACAGGTATGTATAACAGTCCATTAACTGCCCATGTAAAGAAAAGTCAAAACAACATTGTATGGACACGCGCAGTGTTCCACCTGGGCGGAGAGAAACCACATCGTTTTCCATTTCAATATTCAAGCTGTCAGACCGAGCAGAGAGAGAACGGGAGAGAAATCGCACTCTAATCCTCCCCGTCGACCAATGAGAGAAGCCCATTGCCTCGAAGAACGTGTTGCCAGAACAGCGGTGTGAGTTGCCTTGGCAGCGTGACACGGGCTATGACTAATAAAGCATTAATCTTCCACGCTCCAGTTTGCCAGTTTGTAATTACGCTGATTAAAATAACACAAAGAGTGAGGCTCACCATCGCGGCACACACGGGCTGAGCTGAAAGGATGCGGTGTGCTCTCTGAAACACCTTTACAGACGCTACAACACGCAAAAACCACGGGCGAGTACGCAGGAGGGACTCCAGGATCCTGGAACTGCTTTTCTGTCAGAATTATTAGCCAGTTGATTAAAAAATAAGCTCTGCTAGACTTAACCAGTAAGCCATTCAGAAGTCATATTTTAACTCGTTTTTGTATACGCTAAGCCCATGAATTTGTTTAAATCTATGCATAATAGTTTTCTTTTGAAGTGGATTGATGTGGTTTGGAGTGCCATAAAGCAAACTCAACAATAAGAGCATTACAGACTCGCCCCCTCAAAAAGGAAGTCTCAGTTTCCTGCACTTCTGATTGGTTCTTACAAGTTTAAGTCACATGACAGATCAACCAATAAGTGAACTTGGCTCCAAATTTAGCCCCATCTACACCAGACATACTCGTTCATGATTGGTCATGAATGCTAGCTGCCCATTGGTTTATTAGCAAAGCACGCCCCCAGAAGCTGGCTGCTCTTAGTGGCCACTTGGTCAGGCCCACAGCGGTGTGAGATGATGGGCGCGAGCGGGAGGCTAATTAGGCCCTGCTTATGATCGATCCTGCCCTGTTTAACGCCATGCTCTGTGCTTTTTGGCTTGGCAGCAGGCCCGGAGGACACACTAATCTCTGAAGAGCCCGCTGCACTAAACTCTCCTTCACCTGCTCATCCTCGGCTCACGAGAGACGCCTCGCCCTCATTGATGAACTAATGTGAGGAAAGCAGCGGGCGCGAGAACGTCAGTGTGAATGACAGTATTCATCCATTCAACCGTACTATGGCACTGTGACCAGGGTAATACAAAACAAAATAAAAATAAATAAAACAAATATTTAAGGAAGCCAGATGGAATATTATCTGAGCCAACACTTTTTTGTTTTTGAAAGAAAAATGGATGTGCTGAAACGCTCAAAAGCGTTTGCCTCTGAAACCCCACAGACCTCGAGGACTCAGAGCTGTTCTGAGGATTCCCACCCGATCCCTGTATACACTGCACTACAGTGAGCAAATAAGATGAGATACTTTATTCGTCTTCAAAGGGGAAACACGTTTATCAGTGCCAAACAGCCTTAAAACACAGTCTCAAACGAGCAATGCAATATCAATAAATATGTGACATGATATGTGTAGAGATAAAATACTTTAGTAATTAGACTAATGAAAAACAAAGCATAGAGCAAAACTGCTTTACTTGATTCATTGATTGATTTATCGATTGATTAAGTTACTTTATTTATGTACTGATTTGCTGATTGATTGATTGGTTGATTGGTTGAAAGATCAGCTTATCAATTGATTGATTGAGTGACCAGCCATTCATTTGACTGTGCGACGCCTGGCCAGTGAGGGCTCACCTGCTCGCGCTCCGCTGTTTTCCGCAGCTTGTAGATGAACTCCCCGACGGCCACGAAGACGGACAGGACCAATCCCGCGGCCAGGACGATGAATATCCCCCCCAGGTTCTGGATGCCCAGCGGGCCGGTCTCTCTCCGCTCGTCGTCCACGCACGCGTTCCCGCTCCACCACTTCTCCTTCAGCATGTGCAGCCGGCCGTCCTCCAGGATGCTCAGAATGGCGATGGTCACCTTGTCCCTGTACGGAGAGCCTGTGGGGGAGGGGGGGCGGGGCAAAGGGGTCATCGCCATGGAAATGAGCCTGGCTGCTTCCCCTGCTGCTGATGCTTTGACTTTGCTATGAACGCAGCCAGGTACAATCTACATCTGTATTCATAAAGCATCAGGGATGAGGTTTCCCTCGTCCATATCCAAACCTTATCTGTTATCAGCTATAAACTCTCAGCTGATCCTAGATTAGGATCATTCATTAAGTGACTCAGAAGAGCAGATCTGGTTTAGAATCAGCTTTCCCATTGCCATACGCTTACCTTTTCATTATAAAACCCTAAACTGGTCCTAGATCAGCACTCATGCTCATAATTGTTTTCATGAATACAGGTTGTGCCTTTGGTGAATGCTTAATTCATCAAAAGGTTCTTGTGATGAAATAAAAAGGAAAATACTAAGGACATGTTGGCTGAATTCAGGATGTGGCCAAAACTGCAAAACAGACAAAGTAGCAAAACTGGTTTCAGCCACAGCGCACAGATCTCACTGGTTAGACATGCGTGAGCTACATGACTCACAGCTGGGCCTGGAACTGAAGCGGAGTCCCCACTGTGATGTCATAATATTTCTGACAACCCGTGACATTCTGCACGATTACCTTCTTATGAAAGAAAGAACTGACACATTCTGAAAATAACAAAGGAATTTTACTTCACTTCTGTTCACACATTCATTTTATATCAGGACTAAGTGATAATAATGTAATGTGAAAAGGAAAGTTCAAAAGACCTTTGTAGATTATTTCAGAATGTGTCAAACTTCTAAATAACCGCTGCATTTATAAGGGGAAGATCATAACA
Source organism: Albula glossodonta (assembly GCA_019788955.1). Lineage (NCBI taxonomy): Eukaryota > Metazoa > Chordata > Actinopteri > Albuliformes > Albulidae > Albula > Albula glossodonta. The sequence goes on from JAFBMS010000181.1 coordinate 315,623, forward strand.
ACAGTGTCTGCACAATCATGGGATTTAGAACAACAGAGAGGTGCAGCACCACTTCGCTGAAATACCGAAGTGAATACACAGCCACAGCAATGGGGATATAAAAATCCAGCTACTCTTTGAGTTTCATGGAAGAAAATCTGCAAAAACAGGATTTAGACGGGATTATATGGATTACATTTTATTGTGAAAATAAGTCCGATTTCTAAGACGTCAGGGAAAAAGAGAAACGTACAGTATGGAAAGGAAAAAGACTGTTCTCATGAAAAACAGATTTCACAGTAATATTGTAGTACAACATCAGTGTCATAAAAAATTACATCTCCATTTTTTGTATTCTTTTTATTCTGTCACATGAATAGGGAGCTTACATCATCGGGTTTGAGCTACTGATTACTCATCTCTGTGAAAACATAATGCACTCATAGCACCACGTGTTCTAACACTGGTCTAATGTAAAAACTGTTTTTATTTTCTCATTTCCTGTATAACTGCCTTTCTGGATTTAATCAAATACATGTATTCTCTTTATGGACATACGCTATTCGATTTTAAAATGAGAAATGAAAAGAGCACATTCCAAAGGAATGCTTGTCTCCAATATAATATAACACACACAAGGAGGATTGTTTAATTTAATATGGCCGTAACGAGACTAAGGGCCTGAATTACTAAAGCATTTAGTACATTGAAAACTGTTAAGCTGTTGGAAAAAGTCTAAGACATCATGTGATAGGCTGAGACAGCTTGTATGCTCCAATCACAAATCATCTTACAAAATTTGTACCATGTGCTAAAGGCTTTGATAAATCTGCCCCTATGTGCTTATCTGGGTTCCAGCCTAAGTGTGCTTGATCAGATCTAGCCCTAAGTTTTTGGGTACCGTAGCGACGCTAAGCGAAAGAGGTGACAGGGGGCGGAGGGGGGTTTGCATACCCATGGGGGTGCCGATGCCGTATCCCTTGCTGTCTATCTGGCCCCCCACCCTGGTGAGGTTGCAGTTCCTGCGGACGACGTAGTCGATGGTGGTGGACTCCATCAGAAGGGCGTAGTCTGACTTCAGCACCCTCTGAATGCCCTCCTCGTTGGACTTCACCAGGGCCGTGTTCTGCTTGCTGCTCATAAAGGCCCACATCTTCTCAAACGTGGACACCTTGGATTTCTACAATAGAAAATACACATCAGGATATATGATTAGAAGATCAGAGTGACATACCAGACTATAAGGACATAAGAACCCAACCACAAGAATAGGACAAAATGAAAGCATATAATACCAAAAGCACAGAATATAATAACAAAAAACAGAACATAAGAACCTTATGACATGAGAACAGAACATAAGAACAAAATAACATAAGAATAGAACAAAGTAACATAAAGGAATGGAACAAATTAACAAAAGAACAGAGCATGATAATTATACATATGATCAAAAGAAAAGAACATAAGAACAAAAGAACCGAACATGATAATTAAACAATTAACTGAGAAATTTCAGCATGGCATCAAGAGGTTAACACCCCAAACTCGGCCCCTAACAGCTCTTCTGATGGATGAAACTACCTACAGCACAGTGTCCCCATCGCTGGGCTGAAGCACTGGCCACTTTTTTTGGTCCAAAGGGGAGAGCGACCCCTAATGGCCCGGTAAGTGAGGGGGCAGGGTGGATCTCTGCCGAACAAGCAACCCCTAACCCATGGTACACTGCAGCCAAGCTGTTGTGAGAAAAAGAACATTCATACTGACACAGAAATTCCTTTCAAAATGGCACAGATTTCACAGCATTGTGAGTGTAATGGCATAATTGGCAGGTGGTGGTGGTGGGGGGGGGGGGTTTGTTTTGCTATTTTCAGTTTTCAGACTAAATATTTTGGATATTTCTCAGTTCACGTGTTAGGGAAATCTGTTTTGAAAAAAAAAAGGGATGTTTTTTGTTGTTTCGTTTTTATTAATTTTTTTGTTGTAATCACCATCTGCATGCACACTCCTCTCAGAGGCACTGGGAGGGATATGACTGTTTATTTTGGAAGGGGTGGGGGTGGGGGTAATTAATATACTGTGCATGACAGAGACAGAGAATAACACAGATTCTCTGTGCTGGCATTGGCATCCCGCACGTAATTTGCACACCCAGGAAATCAATTCCAAATCGCCTCGGCTTCCTTGTTTATCCAAAGGCATATTTTGTGAGGAAAGCTGGGTGTAAAGGCACAGATGGAGAGCAGGGAGAAAAACGTTTTTTTTTTTTTTTTATATATATGCATACATATATTGTTTTCAGACATGTACCTCTCGCTGCTTGCAGAACCTCTTCTAAGAGCCTTTAACAAATGTGTAACTCTAAACTTTACTTTTTTCCCATGGCATGATTTCTCTTGGTTCAAGTCCATAAACATTTCAACATTAAGCCAGAAATACTCCAGCCTGATTTTACTGCGCGCAGGAAACAGTTTGAAACCAGCTGTACCTCATATATAAGACATAGTAATACAAACACCAATACTACAGCCACCGCAACTGCTACTGCCTCTAATTATACTACTGGTGCTACTACCAAAACAACCCTGTGACTGTTGCTATGACAACTACTATTACTACTGCCACAGGCACGAATACTACTGCTAATAAAATTAGAATAAATAAATCAATAAATGAATAAATTAATTAACTATTGCTCATATTTTCTTTTTTAATAATTTAATTATTTTTTGGCACCAATACAAATAAAAATAAAAGAAGTGAATAATTAAATAAACGATAGTTAATAATTTATTGCGCAGCTGATCTTACTCTCAGTATGACGGGTGTTTCACATTGCCATCCAGGTGATGCTATTAATCCATCGGTAAGGTCATTGTGTTGGTAGGAGGTCCAGGGCTCGTTTCCAAAGCACTGGCATCTTTTAGCTCATATCTGATGACAGGATCGGTTTTCCTTTTGGTTCATAATGGATAAAGTTAAGATATGGGCAGGGGAAACCTGATGCGCATTCAGCTCTCCAACTCTGAGATAATCCATACTGAATCCAGGATCATTTCTCCTTTCAGCTCATAATGGATAAGGTTAGGGTATGGACTATGGGAGACCCGATCCTCAGTCAGTTTTGCAAGGTTTGGCTCGCAGTCCTGCAGACCTCCCATGGATGGCGCTGCCCCCGGATCCATCACTCCGGATTATGGGCCACGCCGATGCCAGGGTGCCAGCTGTGGCGCTCTGGACACAGGCCAGTGCCCGCTGAAGGGCCATGCCACCGGTGCCGAGCGGGCGAGGCCTCCAACCACACTGAGGTCAGGTGAAGTGGGGACATGCCACAGGACAATGGAGAAAGCTTTATTTAAACCAACTCCAGCAGAGGCTGTTACGGACCTGTCCACAGCTGTAACCGTACAGAAACGTAAATGAAAGCAGACGTAACTCACTGAATGACCTCTGCTGGAGTGTTCCTTCACCTTCCTCTGCTAGTTTTTTTTTTTTTTTTTTTTGTGCGTTTTGTGCAACTGTTAAAAAAGACGCCAGATATTATTAGCCTGAAAGAACGGTCAAACTCGCAGCCCAAACGATGTCTCCGATCAAGAATTAGCGGAGGGATAAATTACGCCGAAGGCAGTGCTTTCCACTTGCTAATTGTTTTTCTATTCTGAGCACATCTTTATAAACTCTGGAGGCCAAACTAAGCGAGGGCACTGCCAAAATGATGATGTTGATACAACTGCTACTAATAATTCTGCTCCTGCAATTACCACAAATGCTACTACTACTACAACAGCTACTACTACCAATGTTACTACTTCTCCATCTACTACTAATACTACTACTACTGCTAATGCTACTGCTACCAATGTTACTACTACTACTAATACTACTACTACTGCTAATGCTACTGCTACCAATGTTACTACTACTACTACTAATACTACTGCTAATGCTACTCGTACTGCAGCTGCTATTGCTGCTCCTAGCACACTTACTACTACTGCTACCGCTAATGCTACATCCACCACTAACTGCCATGACTGGTACAGCTCCTACAGCTACTACTGTGGTACTGCTGCTGCTGCTGCTACTGCTAATGCTATTACTGCCACTGTAGGTAACACACGCATGGAAAGTCTCAGCCACACAGACAGGCAAACAGTTGCACAGACCCACCAGTTTCAGAGACACATAGGTCTGCACACACTCCCAGTCTGGTTTCACACATGCACAAATACAAACAGACTCACACAGTCAGTTTCACACATAAACACACAAACACACACACTCTCTCACACACAGTTTCACACATAAACACACATACAAACTCACACACACACACACATACAGGTTTCAGACACACACATACACACGCACAAGTTTCAGACAAACTCACTCACACACACAAACACACACACACAGGTTTCAGACACACACACACACAAACACACTCACAGGTTTCAGACACACACTCACACACACCACACACACACACACACACTCACAGGTTTCAGACACACATACACACACACTCACAGGTTTCAGACACACTCACACACACACACACACACACACACACACACACACACACACACACACACAAACACACACACACACACCCACACACACACAGGTTTCAGACACACACACACACACAGACTCACAGGTTTCAGACACACACACACTCACAGGTTTCAGACACACACACACACACACTCACAGGTTTCAGACACACATGGACACACACACTCACAGGTTTCAGACACACACACACACACACACACACTGGTTTAGACACATAAAGCATGGTAATTTGAGTAATCTCCTGTGTGTCCCTGCACTCAGTATGCAGATGGAGAGTATGGCTTTGAAGAGCGCAGTTCCAGGGTTGGCAGCGTACTATTAACCTTGAGTACAGAGCCTTTTTTCTCCGCTCTTTTGTTGTTATTTTCATGACATTGTTCCCTCTGAACCAGATGTTGTGACAGAAAACGTACGAGTTTGCTCGAGCCTTGGACTTTAAAGGGAATGGTCTCACAGAGTTTCACAGTTTCCCTTTTTGCAATGACCATATCACCAGCTGTTCATTTGTTTTTTGTTTTGGTGCTGAAGTATTCTTCGATCAACACACACCATAACCATTTCATGACATGAAGGAGCACAAGTATGGTGTCTGGTGTCTAGTGCTTGTTTTCCGGTTTAATTTGGTCCCATGGGTTAGTGCCATGACAGGAGTGAGAATGGGGTCGTATCAGGTATCTCAGCCAATCATGTAAGCGCTAATGAAAGTGATCCGCGTCGGTGCGGCCATGTTGGCCATGCAGGAACTCTCATCCTTTAATCTGTCTCCAAGTCAACAGACCATTTAAGGCTAATTTATCATTTCACAAGCTGTGGCATTTTCTCAATGTCTTTTCAGTACATTTAGACTGGAGTGGAAAATTGCGGGGGGGGGGGGGGGTGATCTTTTCACTCAGTGGAAAAGGACAGACATACAGAGGTTTCTTACTTTTTAGCTCTATAGCTCGCTCTGTCGGTTGGCTGGTTGGTTGGTTGATCGGTTGGGACATTTTATCCAGTTTATCCAGACCACACGTGATGCAAACATGTCACTTGTTAGTTTCATATGCAGATCAAAAGCCTGAAATTCTCTGTGCCTCAGTTTCAAAAACCTCAGGAAATCGCTGCATCACCTTGATTTTCAAGGACATGACCATGCAAAGGGAATGACCACATTTGACATGCTCTGACTGCAAGCATAACATATTTCCAAGAGTAATATATGAACATTAAAACAGAATGAATATGAGTAAAGTTATCAATATTTTTCAGTTGTTACTGACAAAACTACGGAAGGCTCTGTTTATTTACATTAAATTAAGGTATCTGGCAATTTCCCAGAGATTTTTTTTATTTAATTTTTTTTAATATATATACAAACCATTTTCTTACTGAAGAAATTCTGTTTAAGTTCCTTGCTCAAAGGCACACAGGCAGTGCTACACCAGGGAGTCAAGCCTGCAACCTCTCACTTAAAAGTTATGTGCCCATTACACCACACTGGAACCTGGCACCTTAGGTCAGGAGCCAGTGTTAAGTTAAGTTAGATTAGGTTAAGTTGGTTAGGTTAGGTTAATTTAGGTCATGTTAATTTAGGTTAGGTTAGGCTAGGTTAATTTAGGTTAGGTCAGGTCAGGTTGGTTAGGTTAGGTTAGGCTAGGTTAATTTAGGTTAGGTTAGGTCAGGTTGGTTAGGTTAGGTTAGGCTAGGTTAATTTAGGTTAGGTTAGGTCAGGTTGGTTAGGTTAGGTTAGGCTAGGTTAATTTAGGTTAGGTCAGGTCAGGTTGGTTAGGTTAGGTTAGGCTAGGTTAATTTAGGTTAGGTTAGGTCAGGTTGGTTAGGTTAGGTTAGGCTAGGTTAGTTTAGGTTAGGTTAGGTTAGGTTAGGTTAGGTTAGGTTAGGTTAGGTTAGGTTAGGTTAGGTTAGGTTAGGTCAGGTCAGGTTGGTTAGGTTAGGTTAGGCTAGGTTAATTTAGGTTAGGTTAGGTCAGGTTGGTTAGGTTAGGTTAGGCTAGGTTAATTTAGGTTAGGTCAGGTTGGTTAGGTTAAGCTAGGTTAATTTATGTTAGGTTAGGTCAGGTTGGTTAGGTTAGGTTAGGTTAATTTTGGTTAGGTCAGGTTAGGTTAGATTAATTTAGGTTAGGTTAGGTTAGGGTTGTAAATGAAACAGGCATGGGGGAGGCAGTCTGCTGAAGGCCCTGCCTGTTTGGGGCAGAAACCAAATCTCTGTAACAACATTGAGTAGAATGCATGAGATCAGACTCCTCAGAGAGCCTGCAGTCCCATAATGCATTCTGATCCTACGGCACATTTCCCTCCGCTATTTTAGCTTCTTCTGTCGTTATGATGATTATTATTAGTAGTTGTAGTTTGGAGTAGGAATAGTATTTGGAGTAGGCATAGCAGTTGGAGTAGCAGTAGTTGGAAAAGGATTTTGAGTAGGTGTGGTAGTTGGAGCAGGAGTAGGAGTTTGAGTAGGAGTAGTTGGACTAGTAGCGGTAGCTATAGTCATAGTCGTTTCAAGGTCTTTTGGGTGATTATTGTGACACTTTCATCATGGAAAAGTAAAATTCTTCAAATCAAATCTAATCTAATCTGATTTGATCTGATCTGATGTAATCTAATCTGATGTAATACAGACTAAAAGGAGAGCGGCTCAGAGCTCTGCAGTCTGTGTGGCAGGTAGTGATGGGAGAATGAGCCTTAATGTAATCAGAAATGGGTGGAGCTACCACATGCATTCAGTGACTCACTGATCACAACCAATTACCTTGCTCAGCTTTTGACCGCTATGTCTTTTGATTGGCTGGTTTTAAAGTTAATGACTGGCTCATTAATGTGGCCCCATCCATTTAGGAGTGCTTTATTGAAAACGCCACCCCCCCCCCCCCCCCCCCCCACACACACATACACACATATACATGATAATGTCTCTCAAACCAAAGGCCCACAGAAGGATACTAAAATTTGGAAGTGAGGTTTGGAAGAAAGCTTTCAACAGCCTGACACCTCGATACTGGTGTTCTTTTCAGAGTACATTATCAAGACAGCTTGCTTTTTTTCTTTTTCCTCAAGCAAGAGTTCGGACAGCTTCGCTGAAAGTTTGTAATTGTGCTATACGTTGGGCACTCTTTTTGTTGTGTACCACTGAAGTCTACCAATCTATGTAGGTTGTGTGTATTAAAAGCTGCCCCCTCTGTGATTATTATATCCCTCTGCATACAAGAGGTGGCTATGACTCAATCTGGCAACCTGGTTAAATACATCAATTTAAAAAAAGGCTTGCCAGCCGGTCGGATCCTCCTTCTCCTGCAGAGACAGACGAGATCACCACCCTGTCTCCCGCTGAAAGACGGCGCCTGACGGCTCTTCGGCGGAACGCCTCTGATGAGGTAATTACTGACACCTGTCTCTCCCGCAGCCTGTCATCTTTAACGCCACGCTCGCTCCTTCCTCCCCTCCCTCTCTCCTTCCCTCGCTCCCTCCCCCCCTCCCTCCCTCCCTCCTCGTTGTGTCGGCACGCCTCCGAGACAGCGGAGTCGGGTTCGGAACGCGGAACACGGCTTGTCAAACGCTCCCTTGATTCGGCAGAGGCGGGTGGGCGGGTGAGAGAGCAGCTGGTGTCAACAAGAACTCCGACTGTCGGAGAGAAACACACGTGAAGAAAACGGAGACAGGATTTCTTTGCCCTCTTTATATACGATATACTGTACATGTAAAATGACTGCAGGATTCTGCAGGGTTACACAATTAAAATAAAAGGACCTTTTATGAATGGGTTTCAGCCATAATTGTCAAGATGAACTCATTTTGTTCATTCAAAACCGGCTTCAGTCTTTAGTCTCTTTGCAGGCATTGCAGTTCTCTTCATAAAAATAGAAAAAAAACACTTTGAACAGAATTGTCTCCCGAAAGAACTCCAAGAAAATGATGTTGTAATATAAAGTCTGTTTTAATTGAAATGCATATGCTTTTAAATAGACTAAGTGCGTTTAATTTAATCCAGCCGCTGCCTTTCATTTCCAAAACTTCCCGGGATCAAGCACTCTGGTATCAGATATACCAGACTAAAGCAGGCAGCCCCACAGGGCACCGTGTGATTGGCCATAGCATGTCTCCTCGCTCAGCAGCGACCCCTGCTGGTCGCTCAGGTGGCCACAGTCTGCCTGCCCGTGAAGAGCTTCTCAGAGGAGAGCATGTGCCTCTCTGAGCTGTCCCAGACTCACACAGGAGTTTTTTTTTTTAGTGCAAAAGGCCACTCCAGAATCAGTATGAAATGGAGAACAGCGAGCCTGTCCACACCCCCCACCTCCCACCAAGGGGCTCTCTTTTTCCACGAACCGTCAGTCACTCATGTCAGCTCTGCGCCGCTAAGCTAATGCACCCGATGGTGAAGCTGCATTAACGCATCTGTCAGTTCGCACCACGCCACTCACTTCACTTCCTGGGTTGCCATGGGGAGAGTGCCGCCGTGCACTCCTGAACGGTCGCAGAGCATCAGGATCATGGGTGGAGGGGGTGGGGGGGGCAGGGTTGGTGGTGGAGGGGGAGGGGGAGGGGAAGGGCGGACACTCTGCGGCAGACGAGCAGGGTGGGACTCCCCCAAACAAAGATAGAGCAGGAACATCATACAAATAAATACATTTAAAATGCCGCACACTGTGCACAACAGGGAATGCTTAGGCCATTTTCTGAGCGGTGGGAGAGGAGATGGGGGTGGGGGGGGGGGGGGCATAGGCAGGAATCGATTTGAAAGAGAAACAGAAGGGGGGACAGTACTGCCTTCGCTGACGATCCATGTTTCTACAGATTGATTATGACTGTCTGAATTCTAAATGTCTGGATTCTCATCCAGAACCTCTTTCCAAACCATCATTCTGGACCAGAAGAGCGGGGGGGGGGGGGGGGGGGTGGGGTTGGGGGGGTAGTTTGTGTGTATCATTGTCTGTGTTTGAGTGACTGTTACTTTATGTGCGTATTAAAATGTGTGTGAGTGACTGTGTGTGTATCACACACTTGGGGGGGGGGGGGGGGGACATTTGAAGAAGTCAGAGGTAATGCCACCGTCTGACAATCTACATTGCCACAGATTGATGATGACTGTCTGTACTCCCAGCATGCACCTGTTACGCAATCCAGGCCCCAGCAGAACTGTGGGTAATACAAGGACAGCAGTTCCAAACGGCAGCACATGCTGTCAGAGAAACATAACAGAGACGCCTTTCACCATCCAACGCTGGCCATGACTGCCTCTCTGCTGTGACGCTCTGAAGGTGTGGCTCTTATTCACGAACTAAAACATACGTTTCTGTTCCTCTGCGTTTTTACAGAATAACACACACATAACACTGAACACAAGCTCTGAGCCTGCAGTATAACACACACATAACACTGAACACAAGCTCTGAGCCTGCAGTAGAACACACACATAACACTGAACACAGCTGTGAGCTCTCAGTATAACACACACATAACACTGAACACAGCTCAGAGCCTGCAGGAAGAATCGAGAACTCTCAACATGCACATCCACTGTCAACGTCCCTCTGACTGTGCAACATACACAGTTAGAGAGAGGCTGACTGGGGAGGTTTTTTATTTATTTATCCACTGAGCACATGTGAGAAAAACACTTTTTAACTGTGGAAATGTGGTGTCAAGCAAAAATAAAACAACAAAGAAAGAAAAAAAAAAACACATACACATGTTACTCCACATCACTGTGACATTTCAGGGAGAACTCAAAATAGTAAAATAATAAAAACAATAAAACAAAAAAAAAAAAACCCTGAAGCCAAGCTGAATGTTCGGAATAAAAAAATCATTATGGAGGAACACTTCAAACGGCGCGGGAGAAGTGGGAGAGCCGCAGAATTTGCCTTTGCAGTGGGAATTAAGATCTAACTGGAAATAAAACAGAGAGGAGTCTTTTGTGAAAACGTATTGATTTTTTCCCCCTCTTCTTCAGCATGCAGTGTATAGAGAAAAAAGAGTGTCAAAGTTTTTTTGAAAAGTTAACAAAAGTTGCAATTTAACATCATGCCATCTATCTCTCTGACTCTCTCTCTCTGGCTCCTTCTCTCTTCTTCAGCTCCCTTTTCTGTATTTCGCTCTCTCAAACCTCCTCTTCTCCCTCTCTGTTCATAACTGTGCGTGTTTACCGCAGCCGGTCTGCAGAACAGACCGTGCTTGCACACAGAAGGCCAGATTATGGGATTTGCGTTTCATTTCTTTCACCATCCCTCCAGTCGCAGATGGCTTCATGTGGGTTGGGTTCTTTAGAAACACAATTAATAATAAAGAGCAGAAGCATCGCCACCCCCACCCCCCCCCAAGCTCACAGGGAGCTAACAGGTATCACAGGTGTCACAGGTGTCACAGTTGGACTAACCTTGAAGAAGGTCATGGTGGCCCCATCTTTGACCACACCGTATTCGATCTTGGTCTGCTTGGCGAGGTCGTCGGCCGACTCGACGGGAGACTCCATCCTCTCCACGGTTAGGAAGGCGGCCATGTTGGCGGTGTAGGAGGAGATGATGATGAGGGTGAAGAACCACCAGATCCCGCCGATGATGCGCGTGGACAGGGCTTTGGGCATCAGCTCCGAGCCTGCGGGGAGCAACAAGAACCCATCCACAATTAACTTCCCTCTGACTGTGTAACATACAGCACTGAACACAGCTCTGAGCCTGCAGTATAACACACACATAACACTGAACACAGCTCTGAGCCTGCAGTATAACACACACATAACACTGAACACAGCTCAGAGCCTGCAGTATAACACACACATAACACTGAACACAGCTCAGAGCCTGCAGTAGAACACACACATAACACTGAACACAGCTCTGAGCCTGCAGTATAACACACACATAACACTGAACACAGCTCAGAGCCTGCAGTATAACACACACATAACACTGAACACAGCTCAGAGCCTGCAGTATAACACACACATAACACTGAACACAGCTCAGAGCCTGCAGTATAACACACACATAACACTGAACACAGCTCAGAGCCTGCAGTATAACACACACATAACACTGAACACAGCTCAGAGCCTGCAGTATAACACACACATAACACTGAACACAGCTCAGAGCCTGCAGTATAACACACACATAACACTGAACACAAGCTCAGTGCCTGCAGTATAACACACACATAACACTGAACACAGCTCAGAGCCTGCAGTATAACACACACATAACACTGAACACAGCTCAGAGCCTGCAGTATAACACACACATAACGCTGAACACAGCTCAGAGCCTGAAGTATAACACACACATAACACTGAACACAGCTCAGAGCCTGCAGTATAACACACACATAACACTGAACACAAGCTCAGTGCCTGCAGTAGAACACACACATAACACTGAACACAGCTCAGAGCCTGCAGTATAACACACACATAACACTGAACACAGCTCTGAGCCTGCAGTAGAACACACACATAACACTGAACACAGCTCAGAGCCTGAAGTATAACACACACATAACACTGAACACAGCTCTGAGCCTGCAGTATAACACACACATAACACTGAACACAGCTCAGAGTCTGCAGTAGAACACACACATAACACTGAACACAGCTCTGAGCCTGCAGTATAACACACACATAACACTGAACACAGCTCAGAGCCTGCAGTATAACACACACATAACACTGAACACAGCTCAGAGCCTGCAGTATAACACACACATAACACTGAACACAGCTCAGAGCCTGCAGTAGAACACACACATAACACTGAACACAGCTCAGAGCCTGCAGTATAACACACACATAACACTGAACACAGCTCAGAGCCTGCAGTATAACACACACATAACACTGAACACAGCTCAGAGCCTGAAGTATAACACACACACAAGACTGAACACAGCTCAGAGCCTGCAGTATAACACACACATAACACTGAACACAGCTCAGAGTCTGCAGGAAGAAACATGAACCCACATTCAACATTCTGATCTACAATCAGCCTCCCTCTGGCAATGCATCATGGGAACACACATAATTGATACTCTATATACGAATGTGAACAGTACACATAAATAAGTTACATATAAGTTACATACCACTGGAATATATCGTATACAGTGGAATATAACTTATTTATGTATTCAATACTTATGTATATTGTATTTAATCAGTAAATATTCACTACTGCACAGCACCTTTAAAACAGGCTGCTACACAACACTTTATAAAGGGAATTTTTTTGATGGGCAAAGAAAGTAACCTGCACCCTTCAGTGGAGATCACTGACTGCAGTTTGGTTGATAGTCTCAGTCACATGAGCCTCAGGAAACAATGGCAAAGCAGTATGGGAAATAATCACAGACTTTTTAAAAACAGAGCGCTTTGAACTGAACACAATGCTCCTATCTTCACTTTCATTCACATTAATGAAGGAAAATGAAGTATGAGAAATGAAGAATGAAGAGTGAAGAATGAAGAAGGTCTGTAAACTGAAGCCATATGCGGCTGGCTCTTTCATGGCAGAATAAAACACCGAGATGCACTGAGTGAGCAACGGTACGTAGCGTGATCATTTTCACTCGATACCTCGGGTCATTTGTATTGCCCTTGTAAAACAAGCTCCTGTGGGTTAATCGCGTTAGAGGAAGATGTCCTACACTTGAGACAGACAGGCGAAACCCCGCGCCGGCGATGATGCATACGCAGGAGCAATCCCAAACACGATCGGCTCCGCGCAAAACGAGCTGTTCCGCCAAACGAACCAATTGTTCTCTGTTCATAATAGGCCATAAAGATGATGGATGGAGCACATTTCATAGCAGTCTAGCTCATGCCAAAAGAATACACTTAGGATGAGAGGGGGAGAGGGAGAGAGGTGCGAGAGAGGGAGAGGGGGAGAGAGAGAGACAAAGAAAGAGGAGGGAGAGAGAGGAGGAGTGAGGGAGAGAGTGGGAGAGAGAGAGAGGGGCGAGAGAGGGAGAGGGGGAGAGGGAATGGGAAGGAGAGAGAGAGGAGGAAGAAGAAGAGGAGGAGACAATGAAAGAGGAGGAGTGAGGGAGAGGGAGAGAAAGGAGGGAGTGAAAGGGAGAGAAAGAGGGGGAACAGGAAGGAGAGAGAGAGGAGGAAGAAGAGGAGGAAGAGACAATGAAAGAGGAGGAGTGAGGGAGAGGGAGAGAAAGGAGGGAAAGGAGGAGGAGGGAAAAGAATGAGAAATGAGAGGGAGAGAAAGAGATGGAAAGAGAAGGAGATAGAGAGGAGGAAGAGACAAAGCAAGAGGGAGAAAAAGAGTTGACAGAGAAGGAGAGAGAGGAGGAAAAGCGAGGGAGAGGGAGGGGAGTGAGGAGAGAGAAGAAGAGGGGGAAAGGGATGGAGAGAGATAAGGGATAGAGACAAAGAAAGAGGAAGGAGAGGGAGGGAGAGAATGAGCGAGAGTGAAAGAGGGAGGGAGAGACAGAGAGAGGGACAGGAAGAGGAGGGAGAGGGCAAGGGGAAATGAATGAAACTATGCCAAGACCCACAGTGAGGCATCATGGGTAAAACACATGGCATTCTAAATCTGTCACTCCAGCTGCAGCGAGAGACGTTCAGTCTGCTTATCATTTACAGCACGAGAGCGCGCGCACGTGTGTGTGTGTGTGTGTGAGAGAGAAGGGGGAGAGCACGCGCGTGTGTGTGTGTGAGAGAGAGAGAGCGTGAGCGTGTGTGTGTGTGAGAGAGAGAGAGAGCGTGTGTATGTGTGCGTGTGAGAGAGAGAGAGCGTGTGCATGTGTGTGTCAGAGAGAGAGTGTGTGTGTGTGTGTGAGAGAGACAGCGTGTGCGTGTGTGTGTGTGAGAGAGAGAGAGAGTGTGTGCATGTGTGTGTGAGAGAGAGAGAGCGTGTGCATGTGTGTGTGAGAGAGAGAGTGTGTGTGTGTGTGCGAGAGACAGCGTGTGTGTGTATGTGTGCGTGTGAGAGAGAGAGAGCGTGTGCATGTGTGTGTGAGAGAGAGAGTGTGTGTGTGTGTGTGAGAGAGAAGGGGGAGAGCACACGCGTGTGTGTGTGTGAGAGAGAGAGAGCGTGTGTATGTGTGCGTGTGAGAGAGAGAGAGCGTGTGCATGTGTGTGTGAGAGAGAGAGTGTGTGTGTGTGTGAGAGAGAGAGCGTGTGTGTGTGTGTGTGTGTGTGAGAGAGAAGGGGGAGAGCACGCGCATGTGTGTGTGTATGAGAGAGAGAGCGTGAGCGTGTGTGTGAGAGAGAGAGCGTGTGTGTGTGTGTGCGTGTGAGAGAGAGAGCGTGTGCATGTGTGTGTGAGAGAGAGAGTGTGTGTGTGTGTGAGAGAGACAGCGTGTGCGTGTGTGTGTGTGTGAGAGAGAGTGAGTGTGTGTGTGTGTGTGTGTGAGAGAGAGAGTGCGTGTGTGTGAGAGAGAGTGTGTGTGTGTGTGGGAGAGAGAGTGTGTATGCGTGCATGTGTGTGTGAGAGAGAGAGTGTGTGTGGGAGAGAGAGTCTGTACGCGTGCGTGTGTGTGTGTGAGAGGGAGCATGAATGTGCATGCGTGTGTGAGAGAAAGCGTGTGTGAGCGTGAGATTGTGTGTGTATGTACATGCACATATGTGCGCACCAAACTGTATTTACATTTATGCTTGCACACATTTACATCTTTGCTGGAGCATGCATGTGTGTGTGTGTGTGCATGCGTGAGTGTGAGTGTGTAAGTGTGTAAGAGTGAGTGTGTGTTTTGTAGTGCTGTGGTTTTACTGACTGATCCTGTTTGTGCAGAAACAGTCGGCAGAGACAGTGAGTCAGAGCAGACAATGAGACAGCGACAGAGTCACCTCCACCTCATTACCTGTGAGGAGGCGGTAAGATGTCCGCCTGGACCCCCTTACTCTGCTGCAGCCCCATGCCATACACCACACTGGCCCAAAACCCACTCTCAGCCTCGGCGTTTCTGAGCGTGCTCTTATTTATCTATCTGTTCCATCAGGTTAGTCTCACTGAGATTTACAATCTCTGCTCTGTCTAAAAGAGACCTGGCTAAAGAAATGCAGCGTGTTCAGTTACAGACAATGACCGATTTAAACCATCAAATAATATGATTTTCAAACAAAAAACAAAAAAACATAACCTTAAAAACCTCAAAATAAACATTACAAAATGCACAGAAAATGGTATGTAAAGATCGCAGTGAATAATGATGTTATATATCAAAGCTACGGTCATGGCAAAAATATATAGCAAAATAATTACTTGGGCTTAGCTCGCTATCTATTTCACAGATAAAGTCTCGATAACTTGTTTTATCAGCTGAGCCATTTTGTACTTCCAAGCTTTAAAAATGAATACTGCACAATACAATATCACAATAATTACATGTTATAAACAATCATGTTATTGCTCAGCCCTTATCTAAGTTTTAAATGTTGACCACTCCCCCATCCAAGCCATGACAGCCATCTCTAGCCTTGTCCCCATTCACAGAGACAAAGTGCTTCAGCTTTCACACTTTCACACTTTCAGTGGAAGGAGTGGTTTTTGTCACTTGAAGGAGGTCCTCCCACAAAGCTCCTGATTGTGAACCCTCCTCTGTCAAAGGCCGTAAATAACCCCTGCCAAAAACAGGTGCCCGTCCAATTAAAAGGGGTGTCAGAAACACAGAGGGGAAGCGCATTAGCCTCAGAACCTCTGGAGGGTTCCAGCCCTGGTGCCACGGCCATATGTTCCCACCTCACACGGGACCACTGCCGCATTTTCACTGGTACTATCAGGCATTTAGCAGATGCTGGCTCTGACTCTTCTTTTCTCCTTTCATCATTATTATGTGTTTTATCAATACCAATTATTTTTTATGTTTGGCCCTTGGTATTGCAAAGGTGCACAAAATGCCCAATGTAAATTAGATTTCACTTTTGCTTTATTTTTCATCTGCATAAACACCTCGTTTTCATCTTTTTGTAGTGTTAAATCTGTGTTTTGGCAGTGGAAACGTTGGGTTTGTGTAGTGATAAATCTGTGTTTTGGCGGTGGAAACATTGGGTTTGTATAGTGCTAAATCTGTGTTTTGGCGGTGGAAACGTTGGGTTTGTGTAGTGTTAAATCTGTGTTTCACCGGTGGAAACGTTGGGTTTGTGTAGTGTTAAATCTGTGTTTTGGCGGTGGAAACGTTGGGTTTGTGTAGTGTTAAATCTGTGTTTCACCGGTGGAAACGTTGGGTTTGTGTAGTGTTAAATCTGTGTTTTGGCGGTGGAAACGTTGGGTTTGTGTAGTGTTAAATCTGTGTTTCACCGGTGGAAACGTTGGGTTTGTGTAGTGCTAAATCTGTGTTTTGGCGGTGGAAACGTTGGGTTTGTGTAGTGTTAAATCTGTGTTTCACCGGTGGAAATGTTGGGTTTGTGTAGTGTTAAATCTGTGTTTTGGCGGTGGAAACGTTGGGTTTGTGTAGTGCTAAATCTGTGTTTTGGCGGTGGAAATGTTGGGTTTGTGTAGTGTTAAATCTGTGTTTCACCGGTGGAAACGTTGGGTTTGTGTAGTGTTAAATCTGTGTTTTGGCGGTGGAAACGTTTGGTTTGTGTAGTGTTAAATCTGTGTTTTGGCGGTGGAAACGTTGGGTTTGTGTAGTGTTAAATCTGTGTTTCACCGGTGGAAACGTTGGGTTTGTGTTGTGTTAACTCTGTGTTTTGGCGGTGGAAACGTTGGGTTTGTGTTGTGTTAACTCTGTGTTTTGGCGGTGGAAACGTTGGGTTTGTGTAGTGTTAAATCTGTGTTTTGGCGGTGGAAACGTTGGGTTTGTGTAGTGTTAACTCTGTAGTTTGGCGGTGGAAACGTTGGGTTTGTGTTGTGTTAAATCTGTGCTTCACCAGAGTATATCACTTGACAGTGGACGTGTCCTTACAGAAAGGCACCTTGTTCAGCTGCCGGGTTGAGCTGCCGCTGATTTTATTTGGTTTCAGAGCTTCAGGTGAGGAGGCATCCTAACATTTTACTTGACCGGCCGTCTGTCTTCATCAAGCAGACACGCGAGATGTATTTCATTTGATTTATTTATTTGATTTTTTTTTGGTTGGATTTTTGTTTTTGCTCCATCGGCTGCTGGAATGCCCTCTCTGTTAGTCTTTCTCTGTCCACACTGGTGGAGCTTAGATGATTTATATCCCCAATTTTGAAAAGTAACCAGGCTGTCGAGAGGGGGGGGGGGGGGGGGGGGGGGGGGGGGGGTGGGGTTCCCTGACTGCCTGTGAAAATTCGATTGTGTTTCTTCTCCCCACTATGGAGTTTTCACATACGAGATTCTCAGAGAGGAAGAGCCTCTGACAGGCACTTAGTCCCTGTAAGGGCAATTCAGTCAAAATGCACTTTACATCACAACATACATCTCTATCATTGTTTTACTTATTGTTTTATTGGAGACAAGTAAACATGTCCTTTAGCATGTGTTCTTTTTCAGTCAAAATTTGAATAGTACATGCTTTTTAAAATCTACAGTCTTCATTGAATTGCTTTTTCCCTCAAAGAGACTAAGTGCACTGAATCCTAGCCTGAATTTCATTAACACCATTAAATATCACCAAAACCTGACAGGCTCAGAAGGGGCTCCCAATAGGGAGTAAAACGTGACCTACAACAGGTTTGTGTTGGTGTATCAAAGGAGGAAATGACCTCATGGTGTATTCCAGCATTTTTTTCTCACACACAGAGTTATCGATGCTCAGGAAAGCTTTGCAAGGTCATGCGGCAGTTGAGGCGGACGCCCTGGTTGTGTGTTCAAGTCCAGTCTTGGCACAGTGCTGGATGCTCTGTGGACTGTAGATAAATAACTAAGCGAATAGCCTGTTCTCATCATAATGTGCCCCTACGTCCTTTTGTTCTGCTGTCACAGGTTTGAGTTCCAGGGACTATTTATTCCTGTTTGTACTCCTACCGTGAGGGGGTGAGTGTCCTTTGGAAAAACAGAAAAGAAGCAGAAGGAAATTTGATAAGCGCAGTGTAATTTGAAGTGGCATCAGATAAGCACTCCGCCGCTGAAAGGAAATATATATTTATATATTTAAATAAAAAGGAAAGGGAAAGGCGTATGTAAAAGAACACACAGCGAGGACTCTGGGCCTGATGCAATCAACACTCTTCCTTAACTCTGATTCCGAATCAAATGAGAGCACTCATTTTCCATCTTCTTCACAAACACATTTTGCAGAGTTAATTTTCATAATTCGAAATAAAAAATAAATAAATAAAATAAAAAACAAGGAACCTTAAGAAACATTTTAATGTATTTGTAAGGATGAATGTGTCTCCTGTGCTGGGGGAAACAAGCGGAACGGTGGATCTCCGGCTCTGTACCGCTTACGTCAGAGAGGTTTTCCAGCGACGGGAATCGCGTACGCGGCTCACTCACTGTGAAAGGGTCATGAGGCAGCGCCCTCCTTAAAGTGATGTAAACAGTATCTAATATACGGCTGTACAGCTGAGGGGGGGATCGGGGGAAGTGTGGGGGGGCAGAATATGGCAAAGCTGGTTAAGACAGTGACGAAAATCAGGAGCGTTCATGAGTAAAGACAGGCGCTTTCAGGCTCAGAGAAGCATGCAAAAATAACGCATTTTCCAGCGTACGGAGGCATGTCTGGAAATTTCCGCACAGCAAACCGACACTAAACAGAGCAGAGCATGAAAAGAGGGGGCACTTCCATGAGGAGATTAGATGAAGGTATGCAGGTTTGTGTACTATTATATGAATATATATTCATACATACACATGCGTATGTTTTTGGCACATTTTTTGTCTCTGTTTTTAAGAGTCTAAGCAAAGGACTCCTGTACTTTTGTGTGTTTAATCTGCATCTGTGACCGTGTCTCTCCCAATCGCATCATTATCTGCTTGTAGCTCTTGCATTTCCATGCCTTGTGTTATGTTTATCCTTGTTTTTATTATATTTTAGTTTTTCGGCCTCTTGGCCGCCATATACATTTAAATAAAGGAATTATCCCAGTTAACTTGCCTGGTTCAGGAAGAGACATCTATGCACTTATACAGCGAATGAAAATTGGCAATTGTTTATATTTTGTTTATATTTCTAATCATATTCCTAAGCTGGCAGTTTGGGAGATTACAGCCGAGCTCACGCTCTTCTCCTGTAAGGTCTGCCTCCAGTCAGTGCCTCTGCTCTCATAGCAGTACCTGAGCAGAGCTCCCACAGCCCACTCTCAGCCTCGGCGTTTCTGAGCGTGCTCTTATTTATCTATCTGTTCCATCAGGTTAGTCTCACCGAGATTTACAATCTCTGCTCTGTCTAAAAGAGACCTGGCTAAAGAAATGCAGCGTGTTCAGTTACAGACAATGACCAATTTAAACCATCAAATAATATGATTTTCAAACAAAAAAACAAAAAAACATAACCTTAAAAATCTCAAAATAATCATTACAAAATGTACAGAAAATGCTATGTAAAGATCGCAGTGAATTATGATGTTATATATCAGTGCTAATTATTATTTGGGCTTAGCTAGCTATCTATTTCACAGATAAAGTCTCAATAAGTTAATTTATCAGCTGAGCCATTTTGCACTTCCTGGAGCTGGAGGAAAACAGTTCATGTGCAGTTTTGTGCAGGCAGACTGCGGGTGCCCTCCTGACCAGCAGGGGTTGCTGGTGAGTGATGAGACATGGCCAATCATATGTGTCACCCCACATGGCTGTCAACAATAGCAAACTTTGGGAGCCATAAAGCAGATCTACCCAAGTCTCATTTTCTCCATATTGGTGCTAGAATCCCATCAGACAATCTCTTTTGTAGCATATGCTAATGAAATAAAATAATTTTAAAAAATTGCATGACAACATACAGAATATTAATTGTTTTATCTGAGACATGTAAACATGTAGCTTGAAAATACAAATGCATGCCCTGAAAAAGATAAAAATCCGTTCTGACTGAGTTGAAAATTCCCTTAAAGAGTTAAAGCTGATTTGATTGGGTGTTCTCTCTGTTTGGGTCAGGGAGAGTGAGATGAAATAGAACAGAACAGATTTCTGTTTATTTGTATTGAGTTTACTGTCTGATCATAATGGGTGATTCCACATATAGATTGTGGCTGGAGCATCATATTCACATTGAAGGTCACCAGCTGATTACAGATAAAACTGCTGTTTATTTTCATATGACCAACATCAATGTGAAATGAACACAGTGCTACGGAACTCTTCACTCACGACCCTTAACTCTTTATATGAAATAAAATGGCCAGGCAGGGTGTTATGGTAATTGGGAGAGTGAGAATGACTTAGAATAGCTCTTTGGAGTGCTGCCTCTTTCCTGTGACCATGCACAGATCACAGATGGAAAATAATTAAAAGAAAGAAAAAAATATTGTTATGATGATGATGATGATGATGATAATTATCATTATTTTCATTGACCTGGGATAACTACAGATACTCAGAAAAGAGCAGGAAGTGTTAATGAGACAGGACAAGAGCTTGAGCTTGCGAAGGCTAGGGTAGGCAGAACAGGTTTCATTGGTTTCAGTGGAGGTTAACAGTACATGAACTGAACGTATGATCATGTGACACAAGCTGCTGAATGTGATGACATAAGGTGAGATTGGCACAGCATATCTTAACAAGAAGGCCAACCTTCTATTGCAAAAAAAAAAAGTCTGAGGAATAAAAATGCACATTCTTGCAAGGATGTACATGTTTTGATTCAGTGTAGCATTTTTTTTTTGTCTTGTTCTTGGATTAAATTAGCTAGTACACGTGATAATAATTTGTTGTGAATTTGGATGTGAAATGCTTGGCAAAATATGAAAAATCCTGCTCCAATCTAAAGTATATTTGCAGTGTATAATGCCCTCAGTGAGGAGCATCGAAGCACTCGTACTGTGGAATATGAAGAACGCCAGAGGAGAAACGTATTGATTTGAACCCAAAGACCGCAGTAGCGAGCGCTAGATAAACCCAGAGCAACAGCCCTGGCGAAACAAAAACCTGATATGCGATACAAGATGACTTGCGGTTAGCCGGATCTCCCTGGGGGCCTTAATGGGAGTTTAGCTCCTGTTGCTATACAAGTGCGGCGGCCAAGTCTCTTTGCATCTCCTGGCTGGTAATGATGCAGTTGACTTGGGAATAGAGGCATACATTTAGCTTCAAAATGTTCTTATTTTATAAAATAAGAAACAGAGGGCTTCACGATCAGCACATGACTGTTCTGATTAGTTCTCTATAGGTTTAGTACTGAACCACTCAAGATATGAGATGAAATATATATATATTTTCTGTGCGTTTCTGTTTGTATTGTTTTATCTTGTTTCCACTAGCGCGGCTGGAGCTAATTATCTGAACGCTACGTCTGGAGTCCCAGATGAGAATTATCACTCGCGTTTAACACTCCGCAAATTCAGCGCTGGGGGCTCCATGCACTTATTAGTCTGTGGTAAACACTGAACCTTTAAAAGAACGCATTCCCCATTCACAAACAGGATTTTTCACTGTAACACAGCAAAATGCAAGGAAATGGAAAATATAATTACATTCATTATTAATGTATCCTTTGGGAAATTAAATATATTGAAATAACATAAATTAGCAAAATATCATAAATATATATTGATATCACCTCTGCATGTGAACAAATGTACATAAATACTGCAATATGTCTATAATTTTTTTTTAAAGATATATTTATGTTGTACATTGTAATGCATTCCATTTTCATAAGGGCACAACAGCAAACAAACTATCTTCTAATGCTATCAGTGAACATGCAGAGTCCAGAGGCACACAGGAGCCGATGTGGGGTTTGGTCACATGGTCATGTGACATGGGACGACACCTGCATCGGTTACAATTTGTGGCCACAGGTACGTACTTACTGCGATTTTATCAGACAGAGACCTCTGCATGTGTTTGAGCAAAAAACATACATGGAGCAAAAATAAAAGGGAAAAATGTATCTATCTTAGATAATGCATGTCATCAACCTCTTTCCCCTGTGCCGGTGACTACGGCGACTGTGGCACGCTGCCATGACAACGGCCCAATCTTTTGCCGCACCTTTGGATTTTCACACCCCTGCTACGTCCTCACCTCGTTTCCCCGATCACGGCAGACAGCACCAGTCATGTCCTCAATCAAGACTGCCGGGCAAAATTAGGTACAACCTGGCCTCCAGCCACTGCCGCCGCTTCCCTCACGGCAATATTGTGGCAAAGATAGCATTACTGCTACTACAACTGCCGCCATCACTACGGCTACCGAGACTGCTAATGCTGCTACTGCCACTGCTAATGCTACTACCACTACTACTGCTTCTATGACTGCTACTACTACTGCTAATGCTAGTACAACAGCTACTGCTGTTTCTGTCACTGCTAATGCTACTGCCACTACTACTGCTACTATGACTGCTACTGCTACTGCTACTATGACTGCTACTACTACTGCTAATGCTAGTACTACTGCTTCTGCTACTACAACTGCCGCCGTCACTACAGCTACCGAGACTGCTAATGCTACTACTGTCTCTGCTAATGCTACTACAACAGCTACTGCTGCTTCTGTCACTGCTAATGCTAGTACTACATCTACTACTGCTACTGCTACTACGACTGCTATGCTACTACCACTACTGCCACAATGACTGCTATTACTACTACTAAATCCACAACTGCTACTGTCACTGCTAATGCTACTACTGTCAGTGCTAATGCTACTACCAGTAGTACTACTGCTACTACTGATAGTGTCACTGCTGCTGCTACTATGATTGCTAATGCTACTACCACTTTCTGCTACTGCCACTGCTAATTCTACGACCACTGTACTACCACTACCGCAACTACTACTGCTAAGAGTAATAATAATAATAATAATCACAAGTATACCTTTTCTTATGAAAAGGTTTTCATACATGGCACTCAAGATTTCTGAGATTGCAAAGTATCTTTCAACATCATAAGAGGACTTTCCATGTGCTTTACATGTTCTGTTTTCAATAACAGAATATGAAAGTCTGAAATTATTTTATATGCACTCAGACATTTATGGATTGCTCTCTTTGATGTGCAGAGAGCAAAATTGGAGAACAGATGACAGGACCGCATATAAGCCACTTTAAATTAACAAATGTGGGGAAAATGTAGCTGTTAGTTGGCACGGTTTTGATCAGTAATTTGGTAGCACAGATTTTTGATAGCACAGCTTTTAATGGTGGATTGATAGCCTAAGCATTATACAACAAGGCATGGTTTTTTGGAACGGGTGTTTCAGGAATGAAATGGGCTTGCCTATAGCCACGCTGACGTTAATGCTAATTTTTGTAAACAAACTTGTAATGGAGGTTTCGCATCAGGAGGCTCTGCATTTCTGAGGCTATGAGCTGCTGGCCTACTGTGAGGCTTCATGCAGCAGCTGGCAGAATGTTTCCGCAGAGTGCAGAAGCCATCCACCACCGATCACGCAGTAAAGAGAAATCGAAATAAAGTCAGATTTGTCAGAAAGCTGAGTCTCTGAAAATAGGTCAAAATGGATTTATTCATCAATGATTATGATGTGATACATGTTTCTCATAAAAGTCATCAGTAACATATTTTAGTGACTTGAAGTTTTTATACTGAAAACTCTTTTGTTGAGATAGCATTCACAATGGTATAGCTACGCATGTCCATTGTAACTACTAACATGTATGTGTGGATTTATTAGAAGTTTATTATATGTATGATAATGTCATGTTTTTGTTCTGTGCCCGCACCCTTGAAGCAAGTCATCTGCATTGCATTAAAATAATGTTAGGGAAAGTCTTCAGGGTTAAGGTATGGATTATATGCTGTGCAGGTTACTTGACATATAAGAAAAAATAAAAACACTGTGATATACCATGGTAATTATCATGTCTCCACATGCTTGTATAACCATTCTTTCTTAGTCCATGCCACAGTGAATACAGTGAATGGCTTAAGGGTGATGTGTGGTAAAATGGGCAAAATCTTCATTGTGAAAGTAAAATGCGTTGCATTAATACTGATTTAATATTTCACAGTATTGTAATATTCCACAGAAGCAGGTGCACTGCAAAGCAAAAACCCTTCAAATGAGGAACTCTTAAAGATCATTAAAAAGACTCGAGTTTCTTCCACGCGCTGTGGCTTAGCCAGGCAATTAATGAATTTCATTTTTTTTTCCACTGCTAATGTATGTGGAATTCATTTACTTGATTTAATTATAGAGGAGCAAAGACTGAAAAATAATCACATTAATGTCACTTCCTACTTCAAAGCCCCTTATATTTTTGACAAGATTATGAGAATGGTAAAAAAGAATTCAGCTAATAAATTTAATGAACACAAACAAAGGCTCTTTATAACACAATCTTCAGGCAGGAGAAAATTATCACCATTATTTTATTGAATTAACTTTTCTCTTCCAACTGTTTGTAACTGATATGCAACCAGCAGGCTAGAATTAGTGGTGGAGAGAACCTGCAGGAACCGTAATTTGATGCCTGTGGCATGATCCATAAAAAAACTACATTCTGTACTGTTTATTCATTTATTATTATTATTATTTTTTTTTTACAAAACACAGACAGCTGTCCGTCCCCTTGATTAATTTGTCATCACAACATCGGCAGCAAAATGGAGGCGCTTATAAAATAATGGAAACAGGAGATAAGCATGCACTAGGCATATGGGGGGGGGGGGGTTGGAGAGAAAACAGGAGGAAAGAGAGGAGGAAAGGAAGAAAAAAAAAGACAGGAGAAATGAATAAGAGGAAGCCTGCCCGTGCGGAGAATTGAAACGGAACATGAATACCTCCGAGCCTCTTTGTTGTCTGTTTTGATAAAGCGTGCTCGCTAATGCTGTTGCCTTCTCTCCCACTCCCCCCACCCCGGACCACCCCCTCACCCCCCCGCCCCCTCGTTTCCTAATCCCGCTCTGCCGCTACGGTCCCAGCCGCAGCCGAGTGCCGTAACCGCTGCATGAGCCCGATACCTCACCGTTAGAGGAGCCGCGGAAGAAAACTATTGTGCTTAATGAATTGCGCTCTGTATTTATTACCCCGCGGGCGGAAATCACGACACACACAGACTCATCGAGCCTCCGGCTTTGTCTTGTTACACGAGGTTAAACATTTCATTACTTCTCCTTTCTGCGGAGTTTATTTAGCTTTGTCGTACGGAAGGGGTTGGATGGGTGGGGGGGGGGAGGGGTTTGTCTCTGTTTGCATACAGAGAGTGATTTTTTGAGGGTGCAATGATGCACAAGACAACTGCGTAGCTTCGGCACCGTCCCCTACTCCTCCACCCCTCTGCCATACATGGCCATACTTTAAGGTGGAGGAGGAAAAGGTGAGGCATCAGAGAAACCGCCATGTGACAGAAATTAAAACGCCCATCCAAGCTTTGAATACTGTAGGAAGGACCCAAAAAATGTTAAACCAAAAAGAAAAAGAAAAAGAAATGAACAATAGCAACTGAAATATACCAGCCCCACAGAACTCTGGGAAAAATAAATGAATAAATAAATAAATAAACAGACAATCTGTCAAGCCCAGGGGTGCGTGGGAGATGCTGACAGCAAAACTCTTCGATTTCCCCACATGCAGAGACCCACAACACGAGGAATAAACGAAACAATTACGCTCACACTTTGAGAAGGCTTGCGTACTGTAGGTATTTAACGGGGATCGGGACCCCCCCGGCCAATAGGAGAAGGACAGGCAGTTAGGAGCACGCAGAGAGCCGCGCGCAGAGAGAGAGCATGCGGAACCTTGATACAAAGTCGCTCCGACTCATCTAAGCACACACGTGTGTCTCTCTGCCAGCCTTCAGTCTCAGAAGGGCTATGAGTCACCCATTTTCCCTCCATTCCGTACAAAGGGAAGGGTAGCTGAAGGAGCAGCTGTTGTGTGATTTCGCTGGGGGTGAAAACTGCCGACTTTAACCCCCCTCTGTCCCCCTCCCCCCCCTCCTTTCCCCATCAGTCTTTGACAGTCAACATATTTCCTGTTCAACGCGCTCCTTGTGTAGGCCCGGTTGGCGACACCATCATTCTTTTGTAATGCAAGTCTAAGCTTCACTTGTTCCTGACAGGCACATCGCCTTGCACAAAAAAAAAAATAAATAAATACAAAAAAGGGGAAAAAAAAGGAATGAAGAAATGGAAATTATGCTGCTGTCATGCGGATGCAGGGACGGATGGAAGGAGGGAGGGAAGGAGGGAGTGTGTGGTATTGGAGGGAGGGAGCGAGGGAGGGAGTAGGGGGTAAAGTAAGGAGAGACAGAGGGAACAGTGGGTAAAGGAGAGAGAGAGGGAGGAGGACAGGGAGGCAATATGGGATTAATGGAGGGAGAGAGGGAGGGTGTAGGGGACTAGAGAAGGGAGAGAGGGAGGGAGTAGGGGGCTAATGAAGGGAGAGAGGGAGTAGGGGGCTAATGAAGGGAGAGAGGGAGGGAGTAGGGGGCTAATGAAGGGAGAGTGGAAGGGAGTAGGGGGAATGAATGAGGGAGGGAGGGAGGGAGTAGGGGGCTAATGAAGGGAGAGTGGAAGGGAGTAGGGGGGCAAAGGGAGAGAGAGGGGGAGTAGGGGGCTAATGAAGGGAGAGTGGGGGATAGGGGGCTAATGAGGGAGGGAGTAGGGGGCTAATGAAGGGAGAGTGGAAGGGAGTAGGGGGCAAAGGGAGAGAGGGAGGAGGACAGGGAGGCAATATGGGATTAATGGAGGGAGAGAGGGAGGGTGTAGGGGACTAGAGAAGGGAGAGAGGGAGGGAGTAGGGGGCTAATGAAGGAGAGAGGAGGAGGACAGGGAGGCAATATGGGATTAATGGAGGGAGAGAGGGAGGGTGTAGGGGACTAGAGAAGGGAGAGAGGGAGGGAGTAGGGGGCTAATGAAGGGAGAGAGGGAGGGAGTAGGGGGCTAATGAAGGGAGAGTGGGAGGGAGTAGGGGGCTAATGAAGGGAGAGAGGGAGGGAGTAGGGAGCTAACAGAGGGAGTCCAGGTGCGTTTGGGAGGCGAAGAGAACACAGAGACAGTACCTTGCTGCATAAGGGACCCAACTCCGAACCAGAAGCTGTTGAGGAGGGTGAAATTGTTTTCCACCACATCTGACCCGGGGTTGCAGGGGTGGGCGTCGTACCATTCATATGGGCTGAATCTGGGGAGGGGGGCAAAACACAGACCCAGGTAAACACTGAGGCACCTGAGAACCCCCACAACCTAAGCCGTCTTTACAGCACGTGGGAGGAACAGGAAAAAAAAGGTCGCTCTGCATAAGGGCATTAGAGGGCTAACGGGTGCATTCGCGGACAGATGTCCGTAAATGGTAGCGGCTCGTAACTTTGTCGTTTTGACGAACCCACCCCCCACCACCACCCCCAGCCGAGAAGCGACCTTGGCTGAAGCTGTCTGTCAGTGGAGCTGATGCTCGTCGGAAGATGAAAGCAGATTTTAAAAGCTTTAGCAAAATTCACACGTCTTAGCACTTCACAGGCTATGCTCCCAGGGCCTCTGTCTCTCTCTCTCTCCCTCTCTCTGTCTCTCTCTCTCTGTCTCTCTGCCACTCTTTTACCGCTGCTTAAGATGTAACTTCTGACAAGATAAAAATACAACTTTCGGGACTGTGTGGTAGACGCGAAAATGTCATTTATGAGGGGAGGTACGGCATTCAAACATAACCAAAACTGGGTCGTCATAACCTCGCTGCGTTTCTCTCCCTTTTTTTAAACCTTTTTTCAAACATAAATGAAAGCATCAGTCTAACGGGTTGATAAAGAGATAAAAAAAAAAAACAAACCAACATGTGCTAAATGTCAGTAGTCTCAGTTCCTGAAATTAATTTAAATCACATTTTCTGAACATGATCAGATATTCTAATTTATTCTGTCTGTTTTCTGCCAAAGGAGAGAGAAGAAAAAGCTTAGATCCCTCTTATCTAGCTGTCAATTCTTATGGAGAAAAAGAAAAAAAAACAAAGTGCCTTCATCTTTCTGTGGTTGCGAAAGGTTGACACATCAATTGGGAAAATGCTATTAAAAAAAAAGAGTAAGAGTCAGGACGAGCATACAAGAGCCTCCAAGTCCCGTCGTGCAAGTGTTCGATCAAACTTTATCAAGATGTTGTCGTCTGACAAGCGTGATGCTGGCACAACATCTCTGCCTGACTTCAAAAGAGGAATCTGAAGACTGTGTGTGATCTTTTTAAAAATATTTTAAGTCTTACGACTTCAGTTCTGTTTAGCGCTGCATTGCTAGCCAGCTATTTGTGTTCTTCCATGAGAATAGGAGTCACAACACAAAGGAAGGACTCCAAAATAATAAAACAAATATGAAAAAAGACATCCTGCATCCATTTTGGAAATTATCTTCAGGAGAATAAAACATGTTTTTTTTTTATTTTGCGGGTATGAGGCCTTGTATGTGTTTCATCACAAGAAGAAAGACAGAGACACATAAACCCTCTCCTTCCCATGAAGTGTGGAGTTTGAAGCCGGCGGGGCAGTGAGCCATATCAGTCCACAGTAGCAGCAGCTGCCCTGCAGGGGGCGTGAGAGAGAGACAGAGCTGGAGAGACACACTCCCGTCCAAGGATGCTGTCTGTCAAGATTAAAGGGGAGTATTGGTTAAATAAAACCTCCAGAATCCTGCCCTGACGTCCAGCTGAGACCAGCAGCAAACGATGAACCATTAGCTGGGGAGACAAAGTATTCTGCACCATTTCAGAGCGGCCAAGAGACGTGACAGACGTGTCAACATACAGAGTGAATGGCCAGCTGTATGCAGTGGGTGACGTGACAGATTGTATCGTGGTGTTTGTGACAGAAGTTGGGTGAGATGGACTATTAGCTGGACCTTCTAAAGCATCACCTGCAAGGCAGCCCAGAGACCATTAAAAGTTCTGGTCCAGGATACAATCAGCATTCATTACTTAACATTTCCTTATAATGCAATAAGAGTTATGCTTTTTATCCACAAGAACACACAAACAGCTGGTGAAGATGAAAACAAACAAATATATTTCGTTGTGAGCCACAGTTAAGGGCAAATGCTGTTTCAGTCCAGTCCCTGGCCTGTTTTTCTGCATTTGCTTGTGTTTGGAGTGTTAATGTGCCGTATAATGTATAATGTGTTTCCCATTTGAAGGAGGGCAGTTGGTAGTAGTGTAGCATAATGATTAGGGAGTAGTACTTGCAACTCCAGGGTTGCAGGTTTGATTCTGAGATTTGTATCCTTAAGCAATGCAGTTCACATGAACTGCTATAGTAATTCTGGATAACAGTGTCTGCTAAATGCCTAGACCATAATACAAAAGTTCATTTCAGTTTCTCCTTTTATGGGGTCAGGGATTATTTTTGCAATCTTCCCCATAAATACATCTAAACATAAACAGAATAAAGGTGCGACATACACATCAACATTCAAAGCAGACACCTCGCAAAAAAAAAAAAGTAAATTGAGCTCAGTCTGTTTTCTTGAATTGAACTCGCCTTTCACTCAGAAATGTTCTCCCTTTTATTAAGCCTTAGCAAACCGTCGTCTGTATTTGCCCAGTCATGACCACTGACCTCAGCTCTTGCTGCGATCTCTGACCGATAAATCTGTATTTCAATTTATCCATTATCTTATTTTAAAAAAAATAAAATAGAAGGAAAGAAAAGTGCTTCTTTCTCTTTTTTCTCTGCAGCTGCATTCCTTCCAGGGACCTGGAGCTGTGAGTCCCTGAAATTGAAACTTGCCCGCTGCCCTGGCATTCCGGAAGATAACACCAGGAGGAACGGAAAAAAAAAAAAAAACAGGGATCTATTATTCCACACTTGCTGGAGCGTTTGCGCTTATCCGCTATGGCGGTATTGGGCTCTTAAATTTTCATCTGTATTCTATTGCCCATTTCTATCTGCTAAATTTCAAATGTATATTTTCAAGGTTCCTGGTCAGTTTATTGAACCGTGGACCGTCTCTCCCCAGCCCACCCTCTCCCCAATAGTTACATCCTTAAAGTGATCCCCTGGATTTAAGGGTGCCGATAAGGCCCCGTAAACCATATATGGGGTATGAGAG
Source organism: Albula glossodonta (assembly GCA_019788955.1). Lineage (NCBI taxonomy): Eukaryota > Metazoa > Chordata > Actinopteri > Albuliformes > Albulidae > Albula > Albula glossodonta. The sequence goes on from JAFBMS010000181.1 coordinate 346,178, forward strand.
AGAGATTTCTCCCTCCGCGGGCTGAGGCTTTTGCCGGCTGTGATTCCTCCCTCCATTTTCCACGGTTCCGTGAGAGTGGGTTTTAGCGTAGCAGTGACCCGCGGCGACAGCCTTGTCTGAAGCCGTGGCATGCTCTTTACAAAAGAAAAAAACAATAATAAATATTTAACACCGTTTCATGATCATGTTTACTTTGGAGGCTTCAGAGGTGTACTGAAGTTTCATACAACTGTATATTTTCTGATTCATTTTATACACTCTTGTGTTTATTATGTTCCAGGTTTTGCTGTTTCCTTTTCAATCTGCGGCCAATTTACTCCTTGGAAACAAGTTGTTAGCCAATCAGTGACTTTAATTAATTACCTACGTGCTGAAAGAAAATAAAAAGGCAGAAGGCATCATGACCCTCCAGGACTGTGCTAGAGATGAAACGCAGCTTTCAGACTGGCGGCCTACCGGTGAGCGGTTAGTGTGCTGGTGCTGAATTATGAGACGATATTGCAGTGTTGGAGCCGGCCTACAAATGATGGTCTACCATCAAAATTCAGGTGGAAAATAATGGCGCACAATTTGTGGCAGATTAGAGTCAGCATGGGAACACTGAAACGAAAAGGCATTCATCGCTAGGTCCAGTAACGTTCAAAGGAAGCTCGAGAGAGAATACAGGAGCTTTCTGCATTTCCGGAGTTTAGTTTTCACAGAGCCTGTGTATTTCTCCAAATGCCGAATCAGTTATACTGACACAAACCCCCCCCCCCCCCCCACCCCCCCACCCCTCCAACCTGTGCCGCTGAGGTGCTGTTTCCCCGCTGAAAAGTTATCTGAGTTCAAATTTGAGTTACACTTTTTAATTATTCCACCCCCAGCGCCGTGATGTTTCTTATCTGAGCAGGATGTGACACAGCCTACTCGGTGGGGGTGGGGGGGTTTGGGGGGGTGGCGCTCCGCCGTTCTTCCGAGCGCTTCCATATTTGTTGTTCTTTGGCGCTGCTTTGTAAACGCGTCTCCAGACAAAATGGGGTTTAATGACAGCAGCTGCCTCCACTCTCGCACATGAAGAAGATGAAGAAGAAATGAAAAAAAAAAATAAATAAAAATAAATAAAAAATCAGTTGAAGATCGCTCGTTTCCTCCGAACTTCCTCAAGTGGCACTTCTATCTCCGCACGTTAGGGGCGGGAACAATGGCGAAGGCTGGGGGAAGAGGAGGACCATGGGAACGGAATTTGTTTTTTTTTCATGCAAATAAACCGTTTTTTTTTTCCTTCAATAAGAGGCTCCAATCAAATGCAGAGCAGCAGAAAACAAACGATTTGAATGACGAGGAGCAATCGAATCAAAGTTAACTCATCTGAGCCGGAATTCACCAACGACCTCAATTCAGGGTAATTGCACGCACCGAGGCTCTGATTTGTTTTCTTGCTCTGTGTTTTTCTTCTTCCTCTTCGCCTTCTTTCATTATTCCGTATTGTAACAGACCAGATTGTGGGTGCGTCGTTTCGGCACCGAAGCACCAAAAAAAAAGGTCTTTTGGACTTTTAGGCTTTCAAAAGCATATGATTTCTGCATTGGACCACTCCGCAGTGTCAGTCAATAGAGGACGCTTGCTTCAGACAGAGTCAACAGCAGCGAGCAATTAAAACTTTGTGTGTAATTAAGAACGAGGCACTAAAAGTCTCCAGTGCTGCAGACTAAGCAGCCTGGGACCAGAGCCTCAAATGAACCTAGAGTGACACATCGCTCCTCACAGACATAGTTTGAGGAGCTGATTCTGGTGTTTGCAGAACTCCCTGACAGTGTGGTAAAGAAGACAAAAAAAAAAACACAACTTTACATTCATTCGTAAGCTGAATAAGTCCAGACCTCCCTGTTGATTAACTGCAGGCAGAAGATTGTATCCTTCAGGTTGATGGTTCATGATTTCAGCTTTCTTTCTCTACTTTACATCATATTTTACATGTGTGCATTTCGCTGACACTCCTATCTAGACCAGCTTGCAAAATACAATGCAGAAATTTAAGGCGTATAGCAGAAGTTGTGAGTTGAGAATGTCACAAGCAATGGAGCAAACGGGAAGAAAAAGCACTCACCTGGCGATGACGAAGAGGACGCAGCTGACGCCCAGGTAGGCCAGCAGGACGTAGACCCAGATGTCGGGGGTCATGGGGTTGAGGAAGGAGAAGAAGCCGTTGTTGGTGCCGTTGGGTTTCCGGTACAGGATGCTGATTCCCATGTTGAGGAAGGGCTTGGAGAAGTCGATCACCTTCTCTCTCAGGAAGGAAATGGTGAGGGGGGCCACGGCCAGGTCGGCTTTCTGCGGGGGGGCACACATTCACATTTATAAATAAAATAAAGCAGATGCCGTGCTCCTTACACAGTTTACACAAGTATGCTTTGGTGTGTTCAGGCCCAGGCTGGCCTGAGTCTTTATATGGGATACTCTGTATATCGTACCTGCATCACAAACCCAGTTGGACTGAATTTTCGTGTTTTTGTCATCATCATTGTCATCATTCCAATGCAAAGTGACTTGTAACACTATTTTTTGACACACCATCCAGTTATATGCCAGGATATTGACCAAAAGTATTCTGGTAAAGGAGGAAGGGTACAATAGCTGTGCCCCACCTTGGAATTGAACCTGCAAACTCTGAGTTCCTTGAGAAATGAATCACTTTGCTGGCCCAAATAAGCACTCCCCACATGGTTATCAGTGGCTCCTTACCAGCCTTCAGACTGAGATTCAATGACTGTGTGTGATGTAGTCTCACATGTTCCAGGCTGATACATCTGTGCTACAGAAACAGTGAGAGCAGAGCAGTTCAGAGAGACCTGCCCGTATTTAGGGATAAAGGTGATGTCCTCAAACCGATGTGACAGTCAGTGAGGGTGGGTCGAAGGAGAAGGTGATCAGGTAAGCATAAACCGTGCAGAGGAGAGGCACGGGCCAAACATTTCACACTTTTGCAGACCTCGATCTGACTGAGAATCTGGCCAACAAGTAAGCTAGTGGTGCCTGCAACCAGAGCGCGCTGTTCCCAGAAGGCCTAGTCTGCAGACCCAACTGTCCAGGTTTGGAGATTCAGGCCTCAGGTTTTAATGCTCCGAACTCATGGCTAAAATAGAGTGTGCTCCTGTCAGCAGTCACTGCCTTGTTTATTTCTAAACTACGCGATGCCGGTTTCAGACTAGCGTAGCGCTATAGCTACCTGGCTGCTGCGGTTCCACTCCACCTATGAATTAGCTTTGCTCTGACACAGTTTCCTGTAAATGTGGGACCTGGTGCACCAGCTCCGCATTATAGTACAGCCTTTTTTCTTTCGAAGTGTGTTATATTTGAATTACATTACATATGCAAGGAAAAGGAGTTTATGAGCTTTACAAAAAAACATACTACAATAACAAATGTGTGTATGCACACAAGCCTACAGAACTCTCCTGGGAAGCACAAATCACACAACAGAGGAAAGAAAAAAAAAAAAACACTAAGAGGTGTGAAGTGAGTGAGTGATCAGAGGGCAGAACTCAGGGGTGTCAGGAAGTCAATGCCCACCATTTAAGCTCTTCATTCCTGAGAGAAACTCTGATCTTAAGTGCATGCCCAGTGCTGGTGGTGCTACAAAGGAACTGGCTCATAGATAACAAGCTCACTGTGACCAAGTCCAACTCAACCCCTGAGAGAAGGCGAGAGAGTGGGAGTTAGAGATGTGAAAGAATGAGAGAGAGAGAGAGAGAGAGAGAGAGAGAACAAAAGAGCAAGAGAGTAGAGACTAAGACACAGAGAAAGGGGAAAGGAGATATGTGTTTATCCACACACACTCATACACACACGCTCACACACACACACACACACATATATATAATTTTATGTATTTTATTTTGCTTACTAAAATAAAACCATTGAATTGAAGCGTAGGTTGACCCCGTAGATGAACATTTACATTACATTAGCGGGATTTGGCGGACAGCTCTATCTATGGCTTGCAAAGCCGATCTCAGCACCCGAGCCTGCAGCCGCAGTGGAGTTTCACCACGCACAGAGACAGACATCGCAACGCAAAAACTGCTACACTCAGCTGACAACATGTCAGCCGCGCTGACAGGAATTACCTGAGAGATTTACACAACAACAAAAGCGCACGCAAAACCTTAAGCAAACTACTAAAAATGTAAAGGAGAGCTATAAATAAGACCTACTTTAGGTAAGAAAAAAAACCTTGATATTAGATTGCAAGGTCACTGTAGCAAGGTCAAATTTGTGGTGTTGAGGGAGTGTGTGTGTGTGTTTCTGTTCACTGCCATGAGCTGTTATACATAAATGTTAATTTCATTGACTAATAATAACTATGCAGTATCATTACCTTTACATTAAATTCCATTTTTGATTAAATTTTAGTGCGTACAGTAAAAAAAAAGATCTAATAGTGCTGTGCTATTGTCAGCAGTTTTTCGGGAAGACTAGAAAAAAAGAGAATTACTATAGTCAAGCCTGCTCATTATAAAGGCATATATCAACTGTTCTGCATCTGACAATGCAGAAAAAAATGGTTGTACTTTGGCAATGTTTTCATGATAGGAATCATCTTTAATTATATTTCCAAGATCGAACAGAAATACCAGTCAGCACGTAAAATAGCAAGGAGGTTGTTAATGTGAATTTTAGTGCTTATAACCAATGAAAAAAAATGTTGGACCTTAGTTCCAGCAATTATGACCTGTTACTTGTCAATGTTTGATTGGAGAAAATTTTGGAACATCCAAAGTTTTAATATTCAGTATTTTCTCCATCTAGGGCTCTGTTTGTTTACATCCCCATGTGATATAGAGGTATGCACTACTTCATGGTCTCTGATAACTTTCTGTATATACACACAGAGAAAGAAGAGCAAAGGTCCCAATATGGACCCTTGTGGCACCCTCGGTTGAAGAACAGAAGTTCTTTTGTGTTTGCCACAGCAAGGACACTGCTGCTGTTGGGCCCCTGAGCGAGGCCCTTAACCACACATTACTCCCAGGGGGATTGGCCCTTGGTTAGCGTAATCAAATGTAAGTCACTTTGGACAAAAGCGTCAGCTAAATAACTGTAATGTAATGTAATGTGCCTTTATCTGAGGCAGCTTCCAACGGCAACAAAATACAATTTACCAGGTCAGAGGGGACTTAGGCGCACTACCAGAGAGGCTGACCCATTTTCAAAGCCGATGTACAAGCATGTTCTGTTCCACAGTATCAAATGCTGTGCTCAGGTCCGATAAGACAGGGACAAAAACAAGGCCACCGCAGTGCCTCGTCTCGTTTACCACCATAACTACAGCTGTCTTCTGTGCTGTGGTGTTTGCACAGAAACCTCACTGTTGTTTTTCAAGATTGCGGTTTGTGCTATGAAAGTCATTTTAATTGGTTTTGAAAACCACTCATTCAAGATTTTCCAGCAAAAAATAAGGTCATAAATGGGTGTAAAATTGCTGTCAATTGAGGAATCCATCCTACATTTCTTTGAAAGACATTTCACTATGACAGTCTTTAATGTGGATAAAGTAGTATTTACTATTTACTAAGGCTATAACTTCACCTGAAAAGTGTTTAAAGCATTCCTTTGTATCACGTTTGTAAAAGATTATTAAATTAACCTTAGCCTTGGAATCTAAACCATTTTCCATGAGTACTTTCAAATCTCTGCTGTTAATCAAATGATGACAGGGATAAAAATATGGCAAATTCATTATGAAACACTGTGGTATGTGTCGGTGGTAAGTAAACTGCCACAGGAAGGACAGAAGCATTACATTTTAGCACAAGGGTGAGCCATTCAAAGGCAGAACAGCACCCTGGAATTAGTCTGCAGACTGCATTATCTGGAAAAATATTCCCTACCTTATTTTTTCTTGCTGCATGTTGCTTTGCTATATGAGAGAAAGAAAAAATGTGGAAGATTTTCTGTCTGTACTTTGCCAAGTTTCTGTTAAAAAATGTTAACTAAAAATGTTAACTTCAAATCTAAGATTTTTTTTTCCATTAATGAGTGCATATTAATTTATGCACGTCTGAGTTGGTTTGAAGCAGATGAAATTTTTTTAAAAGGGGTCACCTTTACAATGATATTTTTAGCAGGTTTTGATCCCCCAACGGATATGCTAACCAGAATCATATGGGCTCATATTGCAGCAATCGGAAATAGCTGTTTGTATAGGGAATGCTTCTGAACCTCGATTAAAATCTGAAATACTGCTTCCTGCTGCAGGCTGCTGTCAAGCTTTGTGACATTTTTCGATGTTATTGGACAACATAAAAGTACCCGAACGGTTTTGAGGCAGTCCATCTCGTTTGTAAAGAGCAGGTCGCTCCCAGGACGTGTTCCGATTGTCAGAAAAAAATAAAATAAAAAAAAGATCTGCTGTGTTTTGTTCCACTCTCTTAGCCAATTGTTCAGAAAAAAAAGATGCTAAGCTTTTTTGTCAAATTCTCCTCAAATAAGACACTGGACAAGACAGCCAAACACCCTTTTCTGCTTCCATCAAGATTTAGTTTTAAAGTCTTCTTTCAGAACTTCAGGCTGTCCAAGTTCAAAATCATTTGTACCAACATGTGAGGGGGGTACAGGGGGCTTGTGATGTACCACCAACAAAATTTTGGGGGCCCCTGGTCACAAAAGTTGACATCCACTGGGCTAGCCTTAAATCTGGACAAGCTGGTGGAGCAAGGCACCCTCCATGACTCCCGAACCCAGACATCCACCCACTTTATCCAGCTAGACATCCGGCACTTTAAGCCCTGCGGCCCCCGCCTCTCAGAGGGGGAGAACAAACAGCAAGCCCTGCCTTAGACCTGAGCAGTGTCATCACCAAGAATTACCGAATGCATAATGGTTTATTTTAATAAAGAGATTCGCCCTTTCAGAGGTGGAAGCTGGCTTCTTTTTGATTGCATTAACTGTGCTTGAAGCTTGCCTTGAAGCCTTCTTCATTAACAACTGTACACATTTCCAAGGCTTTTTGCCAATATGCAGGTGAGGGTCACCGCTGTTCAAATGGTGTGTGTTGTTTGATAGTCGATTGAAGTCAATCCTATTGATTGTTATCTTGATTTACCTCTGAAAATTTTTACTGGGTGATGAGCAAATGAGGCCGTGTTACTTTTCCGGTTAATTCCATGAAAATCACTCTGTGCTTCAGTTTTTTTTTTCAGCATTTCTTATAGTAAAATTCAGAAGAAAGTTTGGCTGGGGTTGACATTTAAGTTACTCTACCTTTCCATTAGAGGGTAATATGAGGTTCTTATAGACAGTTTAAAACCCGCCTCAAAATATTACTGCTCCATCTCGAGCAATTTTTCTTCCATCTTCGCTAATTTATTTTTATTGATCTCAATTTTACTTTCTTAATGATTTAATTTCATGGTATTTATTTATTTCACCATTCTGTAAAGTATTTATATAGTCACTGTGGATAGGTTGCTTTCCAAATAAAAAGAAAACTGTTCAAAATCGTGGTGGTTTGTAGTGTCTGCAGGAAGAGGGGGAAGCATTGGAGTGTGAGAACCAGCTGGGTTGACTGACCTCCCGTTCGAACGCCCCCCCCCCACCCCCCCTCCCCCCAACATAAGAGAGAAAGATAGAGCGAGAAAGAGAGAGAGAGAGAAAGAAATGGAGGCAGAGGTGAGGCCGTGTAAATGGTGACCTTCTAAATATGCAGCAAAATGTATAATTGGGAATTTGCTCCTTCGCCATCGGACAGCGGTACAGATGGCACCTGATGGACCCTGGAGCCTTTTTTTTAACCTATGAAATTACTTCTCTCTGGGGGATGCTCCCGATACTGAATTCTTTCCTCTCTGCAGGAGAGTTGAATACATTTTTTTTTTTTCTCCTCTTCTCACTTCCCCAGAAAGGACCATAGAGGGACAGGAGTGAAAGTAGGCTAATTGGTCTGTCTGGTGTAGCACCGTTAGCCAAGGTTCTGGAAGCCTTCCACAGCAGGCTGCCGGAGGAAGGCGCTCCTCCGCAGAAACGGCGTGGAAACAGCCGGAGAAGGTGCGAACGTAAACGAGCAGGGGCCCTCCTTTTGGCAGCCTGTCATTTTTTCCACAGTCTGAGGAAAGTGTGTCTTCGCTCTCGCTTTGGCCGGCTTCGCAGATCTCTGCAAAACTTTGATGGCCGTTATCTCCGTCAGGCAGATTTGTTTAGTCTTTTATCAAAGTGTCCCCCCCCATCCCCCCCCCCCCCCCCCCCCCCCATTTTGGAGGGGGCCGACTCAGACCTGCCCAAAAGGACTGTAATGTAGTCTGTGCGTCAGAGGCTTGGATTGTGCCTGTCAGGCTTTGCAGTAAAACATGGCAGAAACGCTGCTCAAAGAGGTTCGAAGAATGCGTGATTCAGTGCTGACATTCTATATCATGTCATGACAATGCATATTACTTTTGTGTCACATTAGATCTTAAATTCTGATCCTCACATTTTTACTAAATATTGCATTCACCGATTTATATTACACTGTAATTTGGTAATTAACTACTTTGAACTGAAATAATCTTCTACGACTGTAACAGAAATATGGAAATTAAAACTAGGGAAGAGAATTAAGTTTGTGAAAGCCAAAGAAACCAAGATACTCAAACGAGGAAAGCAGCCGTTAAAGGTCAATTCCAGGTAAACTTACTGCCTGATTTTGTACAAATACATAAATCAAAAACAGATTCAAAGCGCTGGAACGTCCCAGAAGTTATTTGAAAGGCAACACCCCCTCATTGGCTCAGTAACATGACAAACAGCTTGGCTACATTATATTTAAAAAACCTGCAAGAACATATTGTCACGGCATGTGGGAAATCACTTTAAGAAGAAGATAGAAAATGTTCTCTTACGGCCGAAATTGTCATACTTTCACTGACATGTCGGTCTTCAGACGTGGACCGTTGTGTAGCACCATTGTCGCGCTATAGGATGCGATGTAGAGCTGGAAAACGTCAGGATGATTCAAATGAGGGTTTAATTTGACATCTGCTCTGACTAGGCCTTCCTGAACATCCTGACACGCTCCCTGCCTCCACGTCGCAGAGCACACCTCCCCCCCCCACCCCCACTGAAAGCGCACCACGTCCAAGGGTGTCTTCACTTGCCGTTTTTCGGAGATGCTAAAAATACGGACCTCTCCTGACACGCATTTGTCGTTTCATCACTCGTTTATGCTCCATAAGCTGACAGCTATTAAACCCAGATGTAACTTCCAGACATTATATAACCCCTCCATTCTGCTATTACATGTGTTTATTTCCAATGTCTGAATGTGTCTGTGACACAAAGAAGTACAGCGAATTTAACTGCTGAAGTCAGACTTAATGCACAACGATGTTCCCATACCAGAAACTATATATAACATTATATATAGCACTATTGATGGACATGTTTTGACTATGCTCTATAAAATGCCCCCAACCCAGAGACATACATAATCTAGAAAACTCTTCATATTAGACTTCATACTGCACCCAGTGACAAGATGGAACAATTTTTGCAAATTTACTGCTGGTGAGAGTTGAGCACTGAAATCTGATTTATATTTCCCATGACTTTTCAAAGCCATCTTGAGTATAAATATATGAGTCATATGGAGTTTGGGGTTAGCTTTGTAATGTGATGCAAGTAAGAGGTTGCGGGTTCAACTCTCAGGTGAGGTGCTTTTGTACCATTAAAAAAGGCACTTATCCCGAGCTGCTTAACTAAGAGCCCATGTGTATAAATGGACAGTGTAAAGACCTAAACGATGAAACTCAGTCTGGATAAAGGAGTCCGCAATATGCATAAATGTATCATAATGCTACAGGGTTACTTTTATAAGGAGATCCTACATCTTAAGGGACATTTCTTTAAAAGATATTTTGAGTGTATAGAGGTGCACTCTCCCGGTGACCACTGGCATTTGAGAGTAATGTGCAAATCATTGAACTGTCCTATTAGTTATTACTGGCATCAAGTCCGCGCGTTAGTGAGAGAAATTGATTCATTTGCTCACTGCTAAAGGCATTTTTGGGCTCCCTGCTTGTTCAAGGACAGAGCCGTATCTGAGCCCAGTCTACGATTTTCCAGGATGAAAATATTTTAAAAGGTTTTCAAGGACTGCGAGACCTGTGTGAACTCATCCTGAGAAACAGTGAACGGGATACTGAGTGGGAGTGGAAAAGAGATATATAAAACCACTGCTCATTTACACATTAATAGTTCAATAATAATAATAAAAAATTATATAGTTTACTGACCTCAAAGCGTGCGTCACACAAATTAGTCCCCTGACTTGAGTCTGATTATACTGTACCCAGACCAGGCCCTGGTAACCAAGAGCAAAATTCTAAATAAATAAAACAGTATCAGAAAGGGTCGTTGGGTGGCTCAAGGATCAGTAGCACTTGTGTGGTCAAATCACCACTGGCCACAGATGGAGGCTCTCGCCGCCATGGCAACGATTGGTTGAGTCTCTGCTGGGCGAAACTCTAGGTGTCATTGCTGACTAGCGGCCCCCTCTGGCCAGGAGGCCATCTGCAAAAACTGTGAAGTAATCTCATGTTGACTTTGTGTTCCTCTGACTTTGTGACGGCAGTGAATAAACAGAAGAAAGCACTTGTTGTCATATGGATCGGGGCAGTTTTAAGTGCATTGATTTCTCCCTGAGTCAAGACAGGAACTCAGTGTAGTTGAAACAATGGTAGCTGCTTTCAGGTGGAAAAAAGGGGAAAAATGCAGAAAAAAACCTTGATTGGAGATAGCCTTTTGTTCATCAAATTATTGGCAAAATGATTGTTTTATAATGTGTGCATAATTTTGATTATCAAAAGTCAAGTGAAGTGAATTTAACACATTGTTTTTTAAATATATGAAATCCAAGACCTGTAATTAACTCTCCCTTCAGGGGGTCTACTTTTAAAGTGTTATTATCAAAATAAAAAAATTATCTGATTGGATTAGAATTAAATGTTTTAATTTGTCAAATAAAAAAAACACCATGAAAATCTAGAAAAAAATCACACACAGTAAAATAATAAAGGCAATTGACAGTATTTCTTTAGTCTGGTACAGTTCATAAGAACCAGTGGGTTTTCTTTTTCTTCAGGATCTTGCTTTACTGTTTGGTGCCGTAGCTAATAATTAAACATATAACATTTTAGCATTTAGCAGAAGCGCTCATCCAGATTGACTGACAGAGCTTCCGCTGGCACACTTCCAATTCATAAAGCTGCAGCAATCCAAACTGAACACCTTGCCCAGGGGTACAGTGGTGGAGCCATACCTGGTTATATAACCGACAGCCTTCAAGTCATACGCACTGCCATCTAACCATCATACCACACTGCTTTACAATTAATCAATTAAAAAACAAAGCTTCCTGCTAAGCCCCGTCCCTTTTCTCCTCCCACTCCCATCAACATTCCGGCTCCCCACCTGTGAGGCTAGGGTGCGAACGCCCCTCGACCCGCGGCGACCGGCGCATACACAACAAACAAAGCGCTCGTGCTCATTACCATCAACGCGGCGGCGGCTTTATTAAGCTATCAGCCCCGCGCCAGACTCAGCCTCATCCAAGCAGCGGCACAGGGAGGCCCGGTTTGGCGGTAACCTTCCCGACTCTCCGTCGGAGCAAAGGATTAATTACCATGAGACAGTAACAAATGAAGAGCTAAGCCCACTATTAATGCTAGCATCACGCCACGATTAATGGGATCATCTATTGTAACCAATCAAGTTTAACAAGGCCTGTTGCATCATTTAGCTCTTTTCCCACAATGCCCTTTGGCTTTGTAGTGGGCTTTGTGGGTAAACGATAAAGAAAATAAAGAGCCACTGAGTGTGCTACACCACACAAAAGAGACTCGTTGGCATTTAATTAGTGACGCCGCACATTCTCTCACTCTCTCTTGCGCTTTTTCTCCGCTCCTTCTCTTTTTCTCTTCTTTCTTTCCTCACTTCATCTCTCTGTTCACCCTCTTTCTGTATCTCTCTCTCCTTTTTCTCTCCCCTCACTCCTCATTTAATCTTTTTCTTCTCCTTCTTTATCTACCAGTTCTCTTTCTATCTGTCCCACTCTCCTCTCCTTCTCTCTCCCCTTTCTCTCTTTCTCCCTCTCTGCTTTCTTTCAATATCCCTCCCTACTCTCTCTCTCTGCCTCCCACCCTCCTTCTTCTATTTCCCTGTGTCCGTCGTTGTTGCACACACACACACACACACACTCTCTCACACGCACCCCTGTGTAAAGCCCTTCTCCTGTTTTGTCATTATCTATTCTCTAGCTGTTTGACAGGGCTCCGTGACCTACAAAGACAAATGAAGAGGTCTCACAGCTTTTAATAAACCCACACAAGTATGATGTGGCTAAATAGATGTGTGAGGGCAGAAGCCCTGTGTAATTCAGTAATGAAACTGTGATTTATGTGAGGTTGTGCTGTGACAGATTGAATGTGTGACCCCATGCTTTAGTGCCACTTTATCAGCTAAAAACAACCAAGGTCCGCTTTTTATTTTGTTGTTCCCTTTTTTTTTCCTTACATTTTTTTTAACGCTATGAAAACGTCAAAGCGGGTGACCCACTTAAGCTAAAGTCAGTGCCAAGCCACGCCACTGTAATATACACTGGTCATCCACAGTACGATGAGCAGTTGATGAAATTTTTAGGGGTTAATAAAAAGGCCTGATAGAAATAAATTGAAGCGATAAATAACTTTGACAGCACCCATTAATAAAGTTTCTCGCGCTTTCCTTTCGGGAGGCAGGACTTTCCCAGCCGCTGTTTACACTGCGCGTAGCCATAAATATTGGCAGCCATCTTGTGAAGTGACAAAAGTCACAGTATATTAAAGGAGACTTAACCATGGAATCCTATTTGTAATGGTGGATTTTTATGTCCACCACAAATAAAGTAAAAATGGCCATTTCTAACATACAAATATCATTGGTATATGTATGTCTCAGAAATACTAAGAAATATCTACTTAAAATACATGTATATGTGTATAAATTAGCAAATATATAAACAGCAGATTTTAGGGTCAAGTTCCCCTTTAAGTGAATTCTTCTCATTTTCTTTAACATGACTCATTTATAAATAAGTACATATAAATGCAGAATCCAATCAAACCATGTACAGAGGGATAAAAAAAAAAAAAAGCTCCTATAGTTATATTAAAAAAGAAAAGGGACAAAAAACTCCCAGAAATCATTGCTTCAGCAGTAATCTTCACTGAGGTTTGGCAGGCGGCTTCTTACCAGATCCCATTTCCTTCCGCCGATAAGGCAGGTAGGCTCATCGTCGTGGAAACGGTCCGTCTAGCCGAGTTCCCGGGACAATCGCCCATCTGCTCTCATGGCCTACTCCGTGGGTTTACTTTTCAGGTTCGCTGACTCCCGATCAGCTTATCTGCTCCAACAGGAGGGAGTCACTGAGCCGAGGAATGGCAGCGCTCTTAAAGACCTGGAGGCATCTGCGATGGAGCCAGCCCCTCTACAGCTAATAACAGCCATCAGCAACGCTCACCCCAAAACCACAACCACATTACCTCCTGATCGACTCTTAACATAATAGTGGTAACCGCTGGGCAAGACCCAACTGAAAGTGCTTGGTTTCTTTAAAGGCATATGCAATTAAATAAAAAAACGGACTTTCGTATCTTTAAGGATGAGCACTATTCTGTTTTAAAATGAAAATAACACAGTGAACAAAAACAAAACAAAAAGTTTGCATATATCCAGTAAAATATTGCACCTTCAAAGAAAAATGTGTTTTGATGTTGTCAGACTGATTAAATTGCATTGTCCACTGCAGATAAATTAAATCTTTGTAGACTGGAATCGTTTAATTTCACACATGAGGTTTTGAGATTTTTAGCAGTCTGTGTTTTGCATCCCTCTTTGATTGCATTACATTTTCTTCCTTCGGCTGGGGGGCAGATGCATACCAGTCAATGGAAGGCAACTGAAGCACACAGGAAAAAAAAAGAACCGAAATAGATTCAGAGAGAACATATAGACTTATAGTACACTTTGTTTCTTTTTTTGTCAAAAGGTTACTTATCATTTTTGACAAAAGGAAAAAAAAGGTCTTTGACCAGAATATATTCCTCTCCTAGACGATTGTTCCTCTCGACCTCCGAGCGCTCTCTCAGGATGTATGTGACGGAATTAATCAAAGGCAAAAAAGGGTTTTTTTTGTAGTCCGCCGCCTGACGTTGCCGTGGCGATGGGAAAAAGGTCTTTTTTGTATTAAGACAGATGACTGCGGGAACGCGGTTGTTAAAATACATTACTGTTCCGTCTTCGTGGGCCCTTGATCAACGTAGACTTACAAATTATGTGGCCAGGCCTCAAAGCAGAACTGCCTCAGCAAGCGCCAGATTATGAGTGACAGGAAAATTTGGCAGTAAAAAAGGAAAAAAATGAAAGCTTAAGAACGCTGACCCAAGATCACAGGAGCTTATAAATATACATTCTGCCATATTTTACACCTTCAGTTTCCTTCAGTCTCATGGAGGCCCCCCTTACTGACAGGCTGAGCTTTTTTATTTATTTTTTTACAAAAGCACAGGTTTAAAAAAATGCCTTGGTTTAGTTTCAATGACCAGTTGTACATATGTTAAACTTCACCGATTTCGCCTCTTCCTTTATCTATTATCTAATCGGTTGAACAATGTAATGTAATGTTGTTAAGGACTTGTTTCTTTTCCAGCACATTACAGCAAATGTTAGATTATCTGACTGTTTATAAGTCTTGGGATGCGAATATGGTGCATTCATTGTTAATGGCATGTATAGGCTAACCGCATGTTCATTAGCATGAGGCTATGCTGCAATGATCCTGTGAAATGTACCCGCTAAAACTGTGGCTTGGCTACCTGGCCACTAAAGGACACCCATGTATGTCAAATTTTAACACACTGTTAAATTCGCTCTTCTTCATTTGATCCCCCTCCAACACCCCCTTATGTGCTTTCAAAATAACTACACATTATTTCCAGAGAAACATCCCCCTTGCGCTGTCAGCACTGAAACATTACTCTCTGCAACCTGTGCAAAATCGAGCTGGAGGTCCACATAAGGCCAGCGATCCAAACGTGGTTGCCGAGCTGGGCTCTGACCCCTCCTCTGTATGGATGTGGACCCGGTCAAGGCCCTGAGCCCTGGTGCTGAGGAGCCACTCAATGTGCTACTTTTAATCTATTTTAAAGTCAACAACCGGTTTCGACTCAAGAGACAGGCTTGGGGGAATTAATGGAGTATCTGACTGGTTTAATTCAGCCATTAAGTGTGGAGTTAAAGCAGGAGCCGGGAGAAACGGTGGCCCCAGGTAGAGACCCTGACCCTTGGAGTCGGGTCCCAGGCTCGACACAGCACTGGATTCTCTCTACAATGCAGGTAAATACGAGCCAGGAGGGGCCACAGAGCTTATGCGTTCTTCTGCTTTTTCTTATGCTTACGCTAGACATTGCAATGAATAATTTTTGATTTTCTCTGCTGCTTTTCATTTAAAAAAATAAAAGGTGCATTCAAGGGTTCTGTTTAAAAGAAAACAGCTATTTACTAATACTTATACAACACAAATACTTATATATAACACCCATGTTTATTCATGTTCATCAAAGTGCCTGCCTTGGTATGAAGAGTAGGTTTTACCTAATGATAGTAATCACTAATAATGATTTGGTGATTTTTTCATTTGCCAAAATTACATGATATTACATATTGAATATAATTTGCCCCAAACGAGGCTTTAACACATGAAAGGTAGCCAGTAATGAGTGCTGACCTCACAGTAGGGGTATAAAAATGGGGAGGGTATATTATGGGGTTGGGTATATCATTATCCTCCAGGTAGTACTTTTGTCAGTTATTTCTTCACTTTTGTAGCTATCCAGTTTTTTTGTTTCTTTTGAGACATGTCAAAAATTTTGGAAAAAAAAAAAAAGTTTTTTAACAGTGAGGTGTCCCCAAACTTTTGGCAGGCAGTGTACCTATGTCTCTAACGCAGGGCTGTCCATAACACATATCACATCCCGTGGTGCAAAAATAGTGCTGCTGAATGATCAAATCCTAAAGATGGACATGGCAGTGAAAGAATGGGCCTTCATCACTGCCTCCCTCCTCAAATGATCTTGACATAATGACATAATGTTATTGTATTACAGCTGTGATGTAGCTATTCTGTTCATATAGTTACAACTCAAATGAGAAGGCATTATTTCTCCAACTAGTTCCATGAACACCTATGTCACTGCTCTCTGCTTCTGTTTAATGAGCACTTCTTTTATGGGTAAAATCAGGAAGTAATTTTTTATCTGGAGTGGGCCTTTAAGGAGGAGTGATGTCACGATGGAACGTGATGTTACTTGGCATCCGCTCTTGGTGACGTTAAGACCGCAAACGGCAACCACGTCAGACAGCATGGACACTTTATTTAAAAAAAGGCCTTGTTGCTCGGTTTAGCCCTGAGTGAGATGAAATAAGATCGCTGCTTATCCACGCACACACACACACACACACACACACACACACAGGGCTTAAAAAAAAATAAAAATAGCACACCTTTTTGTTTCTGGCTCTTTGTTGGCATGGTAATCCTCGCTGGTTTTAACCCAAGGTTATTCACAGGGGAGGCTGGGAAATGGCGGAAGCTCTGTGAAGATTAAACGCTGCCCCTCGTCTCACCTTTCCAGGGCCCCTTCGGCACCTCTCAATTGACTCGGATCACATGACTTTCTTCGCTAAATGCCACTTAGGCTATTACAGCTTCACACCTGGCCCGGATAGAGCCCGCAGAGATGGCGAGGCGGGCGCGCCGCACACCGCAAATGCCAGCAGGACGCCATCGACAGGGCGGGGACAAGTCTCAGCTTCGCCGGTACTTTTACCCAATGAAAGCACCTGAGCCAGATGGCTGTTTTTCTCTGCCTGAGCAGAGTTGGGAAATAGCTGTGAAAATAGCTCACATTTAACACTGTCGTGAGTAAAATACTGTGCAAGTACTGGAGAGTAGTTTTGTGTTGTAAGTGCCTGACTGACTTCATGATACACTGCTGCCCTCCAGGACTGGAGTTAAACCTGCAGACACTGCGGCCCTCCACTACTGGAGTTAAACCTGCAGACACTGCGGCCCTCCAGGACTGGACTTAAACCTGCAGACACTGCGGCCCTCCAGGACTGGAGTGAAACCTGCAGACACTGCGGCCTACTGGAGTTAAACCTGCAGACACTGACTGGAGTTAAACCTGCAGACACTGCGGCCCTCCAGGACTGGACCTGCAGACACTGCGGCCCCCCAGGACTGGAGTGAAACCTGCAGACACTGCGGCCCTCCAGGACTGGAGTTAAGCCTGCAGACACTGCGGCCCTCCAGGACTGGAGTTAAACCAGCAGACACTGCGGCCCTGAACCACACCCCCCCCCCCCCCCCCGGTGGGGTACTT